>CM041638.1:41645030-41769159 GCA_023333625.1 Bothriochloa decipiens | reverse complement strand
CGCCGCCGCGGCCTCCCCGCATCGCCGCGTGGCCACCCCGCGAGCCGCACCTCCGGTGACCTCGCCGGCCCGCCCCCGCCCCCCCCCCTCTCCCTCCACTGCCGGGCGCGCCCCCTCCCCCGCGCCATCGCCGCCACCCCGCCGCGGCCGGCATCTCCGGCGAGCTCGCCGGCTTGCCCCGCCCCCTGCCACTCCGCGCTGCCGGGCACGCCGTCTCCCCCGCGCCATCATCGCGCGCTCCACCGCGGCCGGAGTCTCCCATCCGTGACGCCGTCCGTTCGTCCGCGCGCGCACCAGCACCGTCTGCGATGCCGTCCGTCCGTCCGCGCGCGCAGCAGCACCGTCCGTGACACCGGCCTTCCGTCTGCACCAGCACCGCGCGCAGGTACAAGAACGAAGAAGGGGAAGGACGTCGGTACGCCTCCGTCGACCGTACGCGGCGCGGGGGCTTCATCGCCGGCGTCGAATCCCCCGCGCCGCGAACGGCGCCGGCGTCGAAGCCCCCGCGCCACGTACGATCGACGGAGGCGTACCGGCGTCGAGGCCCGCGAGCCGGGTACGGTGCGGGGCCTTCGACGCCGGCGCCGTACATGGCACGGGGCCTTCAACGCCGGTGCCGTACGCGGCGCGCGGGCTTTTTTTGTTGATGTCGGCCATCGTGCCATGTAGTTGTCGGCCATCGTGCCATGTGGTTGTCGACCATCGTGTCTGACATGTATCTGTGGTTGTCGGCCATCGTGCCATCTTTTCTTGCAAGTTTGGTAACCTCCCCGTACATGGGAGGTGCTGCCAAAATTTTTCATTCCCACTAATTGTTTTTCTTTCTCAGGAGGGCTCCTGTTGGAGGCTAGCCGGAGGAGCACAACTCGGCACTGCCCCGCTAGCCTGTCTTCACCGACACCTGCGGTATGACCTCTCTTTCCATCACATGTAGTCGTAGGTCGTGTTACCTAGTTAGGCGTCTCCCGTCCGAAACGGATACGGTTGGAAGTATGCGTTCTTTGCATATGTATAACCGTATCTGTTTCGGATTGTCCACGTTATTTGGACAGCCCGAGGATGCGTAGACGAGGTTAGCTTCCATGTTTCGCTCCCGTCTGAGTCAGAGTTTCGGCAGGACCTCCCTGTTGTTCTCCGGATACACACTCTCCCCGCCGGGACGTGTATCGGGAGAACAGCGGGGAGGTGCTGCCGAAATTCCGTCTCGGACGGGAGCGGATTATGGAAGCTAACCTCGTCTACGCATCCTCGGGTGGGATTAGGACCTATCCTTCACCTATTAGATGGTTGGAGCGCGTTGTAGATGCACTTGCTGGTTTTATCATATGTTAACATTGCCGCATGACAGAGCATGGGTGACCGTGAGTGGATGTACTCGGGCTTCGCAAGTAAGAGCAATGAATGGATTAGGGGGGCGAATGAGTTCCTGGAGCAAGCATTTGGCCCAGCTATGAAAGGGTTGATTTGGATGTCGTGTCCCTGCAGGCAGTGCAAGAACAAGAAAAGGAAAGTAAAGGTTACGGTGGGGAAAGATCTGTTCAAGAACGGATTCGTTCCAAACTATACCCGTTGGCGCCATCATGGTGAACACCATCCTATTAGGGACGAGGTGGTGGGACCCGTCCTCGAGGAGTATGATGCCGATGCCAGGATGGCAGACATGATGGTAGACTTCCACGAAGCACGGTTCGGCGAAGGAATGGATGTGGAGGAAGATCCGAAGGAAACTGCAAAGGCGTTCTACGACATGATGGAGGCGGCACAAAAGCCCCTTCACGAGAAGACAAGGGTTACACAACTGGATGCTGTCTCACGCCTAATAGGGTTGAAGTCACAACTGGGCATTAGTCGAGACGGCTTCGATCTCGTGTTGAGCATTGTTGGCACACTGCTTCCGGCAGATCATGTCCTATCAAAAAACACCTACGCTACACAGAAGCTCCTTCGTGCACTTAAGATGCCGTATGAGGGGATCCAAGCTTGTCCGAAGGGGTGTGTCCTGTTCAAGGGAGACCTCGAGGAAGCAAAAATCTATCCAAAGTGCAAAGCCTCTAGGTTCGTATTGGTAGAAGGCTCTGATGGCAGCATGAAACAGTCTAAGGTCCCCGAGATGGTCGTACGGCACCTTCCTTTCCTACCGAGGCTTCAACGGCTGTATATGACAGAGGAGTCCGCGAAACAAATGACGTGGCACAAGAATGGCAAAAGATACCATCCTCACAAGATGGTACACCCGGCGGATGGTGATACATGGAAGCACTTCGATAACATGAATCCTGTCAAGGTTATGGAGGCTCGAAATGTACGCGTAGCGCTGGCAACAGATGGGTTCAACCCGTTTGGAATGATGGCGGCCCCGTACACTTGTTGGCCCATGTTTGTGATCCCCCTCAATCTCCCCCCCCCCCCCCGGCGTCATGTTTGAACCTAGGAACGTGATCTTGACGCTGATAATACCTAGACACCCGGGCGACAATATGGGTGTGTTCATGCAGCCGGTGTGGGATGAATTGCAACTTGCTTAGGAAGAGGGGTTACTCACGTACGACCGAGCTACAAAGAGGAACTTCAGAATGCATGTGTGGTACCAGTATTCAATGCATGACTTCCTGATGTATGGCTTATTCAGCGGGTGGTGTGTTCACGGGAAGTTCCCTTGCCCGACATGCAAGGTAGATGTGATGTTCACCTAGCTGGCCAAGGGTGGGAAGTATTCTTCTTTCGACAAGCATCGCCAATTCCTGCCTGAGAACCATGAATTCAGGCTTGATGTAAAGCACTTCACGAAAGGTGTTCAAGTCACCGGCCCCATTTCGCAGGTTAAGAGCCCTGCCGCTGTCCTTGCCGACATACAGGCTCTCGAAGTTGAGGAAACAGGTGGTTTTAAGGGATATGCTCGGGACCACATGTGGACTCATATATCAGGCTTGACTAGGCTCCCCTACTTCAAGGACCTTCTTCTTTCACACAACATCGATGTAATGCACACAGAAAAGAATGTGGCCGAGGCACTCTGGGCAACACTCATGGACGTTGGTAAAAAGTCGAAGGACAACGTCAAGGCTAGACTGGACCTGGAGATGACTTGTGATAGACCAAACCTGGTGATGAAGACCCCTGCGCCCGGCAAGAAATGGAAAAGGGGCCCGGCCGATTACATCCTGAAAAGGGACGATAGGAAGGAAGTACTGCAGTGGATCAAGACGTTAAAGTTCCCTGATGGGTATGCGGCGAATCTGAGCAGGGGCGTGAACTTGCAGACTATGAAAGTCTTAAGGATGAAGAGTCATGACTTCCACATATGGATTGAGCGGATCCTTCCTGCGATGACCCGGGGATACCTCCCATAGCCAGTGTGGCGCATCGTGGCAGAGTTGAGCTTTTTCTTCCGCCAGCTTTGTGCCAAGGAGTTGTCTCGGGATGTTTGTGTTGAACTGGAGAAGGCTGCACCTCTGTTGCTCTGCAAGTTGGAGATGATATTTCCACCCGGCTTCTTCCTGTCGATGCAGCATCTGATTTTGCACCTACCGCGCGAGGCACGGTTGGGGGTCCCATGCAGGCCCGTTGGTGCTATCCAATCGAGAGGTGTCTAAAGCTTCTTCGAAAAAAGTGTAGAAATAAAGCCAAGATTAAGGCATCCGTGGGAGAGGCCTCCGTTCTTGAGGAGTTGTCGACCTTCACACAGGCGTACTGTACTGAGAATCTTCCCGGCGTGCACAATCCAACCCCTCGGCGGGTACAGTCGACGGGTTCGAACCCGTCTCCTAGAGGTGCCGGCCCTCAGATGATGCCGTATCCACCTCCGGGTGGCCCTTCTCCACCGTATCCACCTCCGCGTGGCCCTCCTACACCTTACTCGTGGCCGGTGGGCGGAGGGCGGCCGTACTGGTCGGCGCCGCGTGATCCAGGGTGGGTTCCATGGGAAAACCCTAGGGGCTCTGGGGACGGACAACCTGATGGCTCCGGGGATGGCGCGACGAGCTAGGTACTTGTCGCTTGTGTTATGCTCCTGGACTTGAGTATCGTCGAAGTCTCTGTCATGTATTTCTTCTCTTCGTGATGGACCTAGACTTGTTGTGTTGAACTTCATGTGATGGACCTCGACTTGTGGTGTTCGACTCGTTGCGTTGAACTTCATGGTTGTAATGGACTTGTGATGGTGATAAGAGATGCTATTGTGAGATATATGTGTTATTGTGATATATGGTGACGGTGGTGATAAATGTGATGAAATTGTGATATAAATGGTGCTACTTATGGTCCTGGTGAAATTGTGATATAAATTGTGATTTTGCAATGTTTGGATGCAAAAAAAAGAAAAAAAAAGGAAAAAAAAATTTTCCCAGCTTTGCCGAGTGCTGACACTCGGCAAAGCTGGGGAATCTAGCCAGAAAATCCCCAGCTTTGCCGAGTGATAGCGTGGCACTTGGCAAAGGGGTCATTCGTTTGCCTAGTGTCAGCACTCGGCAAAGAATTTTCAAAAAAAAATTCTTTGCCGAGTGCCGAGCTGGCACTCGGCAAAGAAATTTTCAAAAAAAAATTAATTTTTTTTCTTTACCGAGTGCCGCCCGTCAGCACTTGGCAAAGCCAGCCATCAGGCTGACGGCGCCATGTGGCTTTGCCGAGTGCTGACGTGGCACTCGGCAAAGGCTTTGCCGACTGCATGCCACGTGGCACTCGGCAAAGCCGTCTTAGCCGACGGTTTGTTTGCCGACAGCCCTTTGCCGACTGCCACGTGAAATTACAGTCGGCAAAGCCTTTGCCGACTGGAATTCTGTCTTTGCCGAGTGCGCATTGCAGTCGGTAAAAAGAGCGAACCCTGTAGTGAACTAGTTGAGCAAGGCTCAACTTCCTACATCTAGACTTAGGAACCTGAGCTCTTCTTTCTTTGAGAGCAACCGCCCCATGTTCCTAATCTCTCTGTCGGCCTATAGGCTGCCATTATGGTTGGCCCAGTCTAGGCTTTTCTATAATCCTGATCTGCAATAATTATTTTCAATGCTAGTATGAAGTGAGATTAAACTAGCTTACAAATGGGCCCTATTCTTTTTTTTCTAGTTTTGAATGGCATGACCTGGCATGAATTTTACACTCAAGTTGCATTGGTGCCCAATATTTTGAATGTGTTCATCGAGCTGTAATTTCTGTTCATAAAAATTTACTAGGATTTAAGTATGTTCGGTTGAGTTATATATAGTTCCATTTTTGTTTTCCTGTATATTGGCTTTTATTTAGATCACAACTGATGTTTTCTTGCCAAGCTCGTGCAACAAGCTCGGCGGCACAAGGGGTGGGGACTGCTGGGTGACGCCGGCAGCTAGGAGGTGCTAGGTGCGGAAGATCGATGGCAGGCGCGGATGGAGTACTGCATATGCAGCGCGGTGGGAGTCCGAGACGTGAACGAAATGGAGCGCAGGGAAAGGTGAACAGCATCTGCCGTAATCATATTTGATTTAGCATCCAAACACTATTTTAATGCAGTCCCCACATTGGCCAAATATTCCTATTTTATATTTCAAGCTCGTGTGAACGCCATTTGTTTATGGTAACGAAGCTCGCTTTTTGTTTTGACTATCCATTATATATACCTAGATCGTGCATGATGACTATATAAATGGATGGATTACGTGCGAACCAATTCTGTATTGCGTGTTGTGGCCTTTAGTGCTTTGCGATCCAATCTAGAGAGTCTGTTACTCCAAACGATCAAAGATGAGAGGCACGTGGGGCATACTGGCGATACTGCTGTTTCTGCTAGTATTATCATCACCTGCAAATTGTAAGTGTTGACGTATATGATTATATATCTATCTTGTCCCAAAATTTAAGATGTATATACACATGCGTGGATAAAACAAACATTAATTGTTACAGGTCGCCCATATCATCAGCTGCTTGATGCTCAAGCTAGGGTTACCAATAATGCAACAATGATCCACTCCACCGCAGACGGGGATACTGCAGATTGCGACCTTGTATTTTGCGGCAAACATCGTGGATGTATAGATGACGAAGGCCACAAGGTGCCGCCGGAGGAGTGCTACTGTTGTGAGCCTAATCCAGATCGTTATCATAAATGCTATGACACTAGGAGGGAGTGTAGGAAGAATTGCCCATTCTGCAAAACCAAGGATGGGGCCGCCATCATCAAATAATAATAAGCAATGATGCAAGAATATAGTTGTGTCATGCAACAACGGATAATATGGGTTTGATTTATGTTAAATTCGTCATTTGAATTAATATGATATACAATTTCCCCGCACACACATCCGCATGTTTGTTATATCTTCGCTTGCAGTATTGTTTTTTTCAATGTGTCTTTAGCACCTTAATATCAGGCATCTTTTGTTTGAGTTTTACATACAGACTGAATAACAAATGATTGAAAAGTGAACATTTGGGATTCCAAATGATTTCAAAATAAAAATTTGGGTATGCACCGTGTCAACATTTGAGGTCATTCAAAAAAGTTTATTTTGTTTTAATTTCGAAATCTAAGAACTTAGAGTGAAAATCTGAACTCTAAATAGCTTCAATAAAAGCTATTTGTAGATTGCATATAACTTTGGGACTCCAAATTTAAATTTTAACTTCAAAATTGTAGATTGCATATAACTTTGGTACAGACCATGTCAAGATCTGAGGTCATTTGAATACTCTAAATTTTAAATTTCAGTCTAATAAGATATATATTATAATACAGTATAACATGTATTTGTGTTGTGAAAAAAGACTAGAGGTACAATTCGAAATATCTGCTAATTAACATGCATGGAGTTAGTTGCTTCGTGGAAATTGCACTTACGCCGTACACCATATTCAAACTCATTTCTTAGCACAACACATTGCTATTTGTCTTCATCGTATCCTACTACCATATTTTTGCAATGCATGCAGTCATCACGGTCATTTTGATGCATATGCGCAACACACTATGTAAAAAGAAAGACATCCATCACGCATACTACAGACGTCATAAGTAAAATGCGTCTGTAATAAGCTATACAGACACGCTTTTATTCATGAGCGTCTGCAGTAATCCGAAGGATGGGCCGCCAGTATAGCAGCTGGAGTCTGCTGATGTCCAGCATTAAGGTCCAACAAACGGTGGAGGGAGACATATGTTCAAATGATCCATATCTTTAGTCTTTATCATGATCTTCTTCGCAAAAAAAAAAAAAAAGTCTTTATCATGATCTCCTGCAAGTCCCCGTTACTTTTCTATTTGGATGAAAACGGGTGCCACACTGCAGCGTTGCTCCTTTTACACTATTATTACCACTAGAACAAAATATGAGCTAATAGCTAGGATCCTATATATCAAGGCCGACTTGTGCGAATGAAACACGGCGTCGAGTGCTACAAATTTCGGGTTCATTAAACAGCGCAAAAGCTAGCATGAATGCATAATTAATTCTCTGAGCATAAGAATGTACGCGGTATGGTGTGGAGTGGAGTGTGGTAGCTCGCACTCACCGGCGGTCGTGTAGCCGTCGATCTAGCTACTCTGACCTCGGCGGTCGAGCAGAGCAGGAGTCTTCGATCGATTCTCAGAGCAAGAAAAGGGAGCGGAGACTGACGACAGAGATTGGCTGCCAAGCAGGCTAACAAACAGAAAAGAGCCACAGGCCCGGCTGGAGGGAGGGAGCGTGTGTTTGGGCTCCACTAGGCCAACCTCTAGTGTATACTTGGACGCTCTTTGCAGTACGTAGTCCAGCCAGGCCGGCCGCTTTGCATGCATGTCTCAGTCGATGTATCGAGGATGATGAAGTATTCATCATAGGGACCAAACAAACGAAAGACTACAAATACATACGACGCGCTCGATCAAATCGTCCACCTTCACTTTTGGTCACCCTGCCACCACTGTTCCTTTTTCTATTTGAGGCTGCCATGCATGTGAGAATGTTCATTCCTCTCTCATGCCCCAAGGCTGGCTGAGATCAGTCGTCGTCGGGTCGTGCGTGTCAGTTCAGCAAGCACACGTCTGCCCTTTTAATTTGCCAACTCATCATTCAACACTTCTAGCTCCCTCCTTTGAGCTTTTTAATCGTGACATAGCCTCTCTCATTCATTTTGAGTAATTCTAGCTATAAATACGTATTATTTAGTGGTACGGACTTATTCGCTTGATGGTTGCAATCATTTTTGTTGGACTTTTCCTTTTTGTTAGAAATCGATCTCACCAACACATTTCCAAGTTTGTTGGAATATGCTTATGCTGTTCGTTGTTTTATCAAATGTCTACAGACACCACGAAGATATATAACAACCTTGAGAGTTCATTAATCAAATGTCTATAGATATATATCAAATGTCTACAGACACCACACAGATATACACAAAATGAGACATAGGTCAAAACATCTCAACTCTAGAGGAACTGATGAGGTGCATACCATGTACTTATGGTAACCAAAACAAAACACACAAAAAAATAACCTAGACGAGGCCGGCAACTATATGTAGAAAGAGGAGGAGGAAGGACTCAATTCAGCTAGTAATTAACAACAGCATAGTGTATAATCCGCAAGTACCACCATCAGTGAGTGAGTAATATAATTCATTATCAAAGTGATTTAATAGCATATGAGTGCGTGACCAACATGCACGAAGTGGGTGACAAGTTTCATTAAATAAAAAACTAACAGGATGGATAAACTATAGTAAAGCGCGCAGGGACTAAAATTTCAGTTCAACATGAAAATTGTGAAAAGCACGGTTTCGAAAAAAAAAATCAGTTAAACTACCAACAACACGTCAGTGTACCCCTGCAGACTACAAACCAAACAGGCTGGTAGAATTATATTACAGCAATCTAGTTATCTTTTTCAATACGTTTTTCCACTTACCCACCACCTACGGCTTCCGAAGAAGCCCACAGCTAGCAGTGGTGGAGCTTCACCGTACCCAAAATCCTAATAAGGGGGGCCATGAACATGCAATCAGGAAAATTAGTTGTGTAGTAATTAACTGATTGGTTGAGCTTTGTATTGATCTGGACCGTTTAGGTTATCAGTTACTCCCTCCGTTTTAAATTATAGTATGTTTGACTTTTTTGACCTTAAGTTTGACCACTCGTATTATTTAAAAAATTTGAGCAAACATAGTCAAATTTATGTCATTCTTGAAGATCTTTTGTTAATAAAGAAAGACACAGCAAAAAAAATGATATTTTGGACAAATTTTTAAATAAGATAGTAGATCAAACTTAGGATAAAAATGTCAAATAAATTGTAATTTGAAACAAACTAATATTTTGTACGTTAGATGACTAATAAATATTTTTGGGCAGCTATACACTGCCGAATTAAAAAGATTACACGATAATTGATTAGTTGAGCTATGTTGATACTGTTACTTAAGGAAACTTCGAAAGCTGGGTGGCCATGGCCCACTTGGCCCTCACTGTCCTCCGCCACTGGCCACCAGCAGGGAGAAATTCAGCTCGCTCGGAAAAGAGGCGCGTCGAGAGAACTCTCTGAGTTTTTTTTTTTTTTTTTTTGAGCATTGAGAACTCTCTGAGTCCAGTAGTTACGCCTTAGCCTTAGCCGGCCCATTGGGCGTAGCTGTTCTGGTCCAGCCGTTATGAATGTCGTGCGAGAGATCGTGCACCGTGCGCGTGGTCATGTGCGCGTGCATGTGCGCGGCAGGGATAGCCATTGCCATGGCGGCATGGCGACATGGCGTGCGTGCCTTTGCGTTCCTGCGGGGGACACGAGAGGGTAGAACACCGAGAGAATTACGACGGGAATCAGAGAGATCGATGGAGTCTATTCTGGGAGGCAATACTCTGGCATGATTGTGTTCTATCTTCCCAGATGTCCATTAGAGAGTATCATCTCTCTTTTAACATGAATAACTGGATGAATTTAATTAAAAGCCTTTTGGTACATGGAGCTTGTAAGCGATAGAACCCATCTTCTCAAGCACTCTGTACGGACCATAGTAATAGGGGGGAAAAAACAGTTTTTCTGATTGGGTGATCGGACAGGTATGGATCAGGTGTTTGGATATAATAATGATTGAAGGTCATGGGCCTCGAAGTGATATATATTTAGAGCGGCGTTCGTTAGCCTAATGATTGTTGTTGCCGCATCACAGCTGTTGCATGATGTCTCTTTCTTTAAACCAAGCTTGGAGCTCAGGAACAGTACACTGTGCACTCAAAGAACCGAAGAATCAGTTCAAAAAAAAAAATAACAATGTTGCGTGGAATGAAGTGTTATATCAGCATTCAGGCAATGAGGCCGGTTTAGTTGGAACGAAGGAGATTAAGGCCACGGTGGGCCACAAGGCCCAGGTATGAGAAGAACGTGGGCCACGTTATGTCCAGGTAGGCTTTGGGGTTAGATTAATTGAGGTTTAATATTTGCTGAAAAATTTAAGGTTTAATATTTATTTGAATGGGTTTTGTATACTTTAGGCAAACTAATTTGAAATTCTAGTTTAGTTCCAATTATATGACACAGTTAATAAATTGTATAAACCCATAAAGTTATGGACACGTTGTTGTTGTTTGTTGTTTGTTGTTGTTTGTAGTAAAATTGTAAATAAAGGTTTGAATTATATCTAACAAACAAACAATGTATATTCCAAATTTCATAAAAAGTTTGATATTTTTATGTAAAAATTATGCAGCCATTAAAGGAGTACATGCCACTTTAAAGAATTTTTGAGACAATTTTTGGTATTTTTTTCATTAAGTCATAAATTGAAGTTTGAATTGCCACGAACAAACAGGTGAACCTTTCTTCTAATTTTTACGTGAGTTAAAACAGAACAATATAATAAGAAACCATATACTACTCCTAAGATGCATGTAATTTGTCTATGTGACTATGTATTTGCTGTTCACCCAGTAAATATTACTGTTCTTTTCAGTTTTGAGACACCTAGATTAAACGCATACATATGACTTTGCACACCCTTTTCTCGTCCTTATTGCTCCACTATGATTCCTGTTCTTTCTTTCACTAACCAAAACTCTCTTTTTCTTTATCTCTCATATTAACACTTCAAAAAATTAGTAATATCGAAGGTAGTAGTAAAATATACGCTTATACGAGAAAGAAAGAAAAAAGAATTATCCCGCCCTGGCCAGTGGCCGCCATTCGACACCACCACCGCCAGCATTTTAATATTATCTACACGTACTCCGCCTGATGGGCCGTCCCTCTCTGGCGGCACCCCTCCGCGGTGCCCAGGCTGTGCAGCCTGGCGAAGACGCCGACCATGGGCGTGGTGTTGTAGGTGCACGCCTCGGTCTACAGGTTGGTCCGGTCCTCAGAAGAGCTAACGACTGGTACTGTGAGCTTAAGTGAACTTTCTGCATGCATGTCATCTGTGGATATTCCTTTGCTAATAAAATGTGTGTTTTAGGAGCCATGCATCTACGACTAGAGAAGAGATCAAATTTCCTGAGGAGTATCATACCTTTTATCATGCCCCACACATATGCACATCTTGATCTAAGACTACGACATTTCTCTCCTTGGATCCTAGCTTTGACTTTACAATATATGTAATGCAACTATGCTATATCATTGATCCTACCCATAGCTCCACACATATGTCATTAGAAGTTTGGATTAGAAGGCAACATGAAAATATATATGCCCCAGTGAGCTAGGACACATACACCATATGATCAATTTGAGAGCACCATAAGAGGAACTTAAGTTTTATTTTGAAAAAATGTTGTAAAACCCTCTACTATGAAACTTGTGCGGAATGAGAGAAAACTAGTGCACAAGTCAACCTATTCTACCTTTCAACCACCCATGATGAAGAAAAAAAGCCATATATACCCCCATACAGGTCTAAGGTAATATGGGTGAGTTTTCAGTATTGCTAGATTTTCTAATCGAGGAAGAATATGTTTGTTTGTGTGCATGGTACTCTTGAAATGTAAACATATTAGTATGAACTCTTGATCCACCGAGGCAATGTTTTAGTCGTTGGTTCAGGGCGAGCAAATGTTAAGCTTGGGGGATCTTGTTGATGGTAATTATGGCACAATTTACACCCTAAAAATATTGTAAACATGCCTTGAGATAAAAAGAAAATGAGCATATGTTATACAAATAATATGGTTTCACATGTACATGGACTATTTGAGTATGCAAGTAAAATATTGGAAAAGGTGGGACAAAGTAGGGTAAACCCTAGGCCACCCGATCCTAGGGTAATCTAGGTGACAAGCAAGGAAACACACTTGGGAAATTTTTCAGCCATTAATGGATCACTAATAAAAAAACTTTTTTGCGAGGTATTTTGAATTGTTTTCAGAGACGGGCAGTACTGAAAACCGCCTCGGTTAATGCCTCAATTAATCGACATTCACTCTTTATTAACCAAGGTGTTTACAAGAAACCCCAACCTCACAAGCTTGGTCCTAGGGGACACACAGAGGAGGAGGACATCGACGGGGAGCGGGGGAGAGATGAGGAAGTTGATGGGAGGCATGGGAGTGATGGAGTGTCTTGTCCTGCGCGGATACGCCTCCGATCCAGCTCAGGCGTTCGCTACTCAGTGTCGGGCAATTCGAAAGGAAAGTCTGCTCAGTGCGAGGTGCAGTTAGAGGTGTAGCAATCTCATCCAACATCGACAATAGGGGGGCTTGAGCCCCCCTGCTCCCCGCCCCATAGGGATATGTTGAAGGAAGCGCATCTGTTTTTCGATGCGTCCTCCATCTAGAGCTCCATCTAGGGCTCCATCTAGAGCTCCTAGAAGCCCCTGGAGCTCCTCCACCTATCGTGTGGCCACCTTATACATCTCATAACTAGTTTGTTGAGCCTCCCCCTCCAAATCTCTGGCCTCCTCTACCAGGGAGAGCTTGCGCTCTAGAACACCAGTCTTCAACTTCTCCCTCCCGAGCTCCTCAGAGACTCCGCGGAACTGCTGGTCCAACTCTACGATCTGAGCGTGACGCGACCTCGTCTGCTCGTGTGCTGCAGCGAGCTCGAGCTCCTGCGTCCTCGCCTAAGAAGCGGCGAGGCTTGCATCTGACTGTTGCACGTCATCACTCCCCCGCGGCGCCTCCGCATCGTGTCCACGAGCTCTCCCCCGCCGGCGGTCGCAGTAGTGCACGGTTAAACCCGTGACTACCATCAACACTAGCGAAAAATACCTCCACAGACAACACCGATCCGAACCTTCTCGCCAAGAGAGAGGTCGGAGAAAACAGCTTCCACTCTTTGATTATTCATAGTTGAGTTACCTGCATAGAACATACATGCATGTGAATTAACAAATTAGAGATACAGGATGAGATACATGAAAAAGGTAAATAACAGAATATAATGTATGTATTAGTATATGTTCGGTAATATTAATTATGCATATAATTATTATGCTTTATCATCTCAAGATACCTCCATGTTCCATGCAACTATTCAGGAAAGACTCAAACAGAAAATGCATCTACAATATTGATCAAGACTCATACTCAACGCAGCCTGCCTCCGCCACCGATGCGCTTCCTGTGGCCTCTGCCGACGATACGCTGCGGGTGGCTAGTCCTTGCACGGCAACAGTTTGGTTTGCAGCGATCACATTGTTTTTGCGCCTAGGGACATATGCCCTCATGTCCTCACACGGCAAGTAGTAATACCATAAATTTTTTCTATTTATCAAAATTTCGCCGTGTATAAGTTATTCTTTTATTATCACTGAAACATTTCCTACCCGTGTGGTTGTGCTCCTCCCTTGTCCAATCGATCAAATGGTGACATGAACCGTAGATCAAACCCTACAGCTAGCCCCTTATACTGCCCCGATCGCCATCTACAATCACTGATCAAGCGATCAGATCAAGCCGAGGGTTGAGAACTTCACTCGGTCACATGGTCACATTTTCAAAGTCTGATCGAGGATCGAGAGCTTGAAACACGGTTACTTGAAATAATAAAGATGGACCGAAAAGGACGATAGCAAAGAGAGCAGTTTTTCTGAATGGGGGGTATCTTTTACAGGTGTTGTGTAGGCTAATTTAATTATAAATCGTACTTTATTGTCTACGCTACCTATTATGCTATATCTCGATTTTTCCCCCTCCACCACCACTCAACACCTAATCAGGTACCGTGCTGCTGATTTATATCGCATATATTACTATGAAATTCCTGTAGACACGTGCATAGTGTCGACGTAGAGACGATTGTCTCACTCTCGATCACTAGTCAACGATGACCATTTCAATTGCAACTCCTATATAGAGAGTACACGTATTATACATACAAGAAGAAGAATAAATAAAACAAAATGCTATTTAAGTTAGAAAAAAGGTGCGTGTTGGACACAATCAGGCAAGCCTTTGGTGGCACGCAATCCGTTCCCACCGTAACCTCCCTGCTGCAGGGAAAGAGGTAAAGACGTAAAGCAATCAACCATTCAAATTCAACCGTGAAATTGAAAACCCAAATCATCAATCAATCAAAACCACAAACAAACCACCGCTCTCACTCTCAGGAACGAACGAGTCCACCAACCGATTTCTTGTGAACCTCTCCCCCTCGTCGCTTGCACGCAGCCGCAAAACACAGCCAGTAGTTGCTGGAACTACCGGTGCACCGTACCACCTTCCCGTTCCGTTCCGTTCCGTTCCGTTTTACATCACCTGATCCCAGTGGGACACGCCGTCTCCGGCCCCACCTGGCGGGGACACGGCCGGGACGGGACGGGACGGGACGGACGGCAAGTCAAGAAGCGGGGCTTAGCAGACAAGCAGACAGCGATGCACAGACAGAGAGAGATTACGGTAGGAGAAGTGCGCGGGCGTAATCCGCGCGGACCGATCAGCGGACGACGAGGGAGGGACAGGAGGACCGTAGCAGAGGCTAGCGGCGCAGGGGTCTCGTGTCCGGAAGAATCTGCTTTTGGCCCGCGTGCATATGCGTGCGCTGCGGTGGTCTGTTTGTGACACTTGCGGCAGCGTTGCAGCGGCGACGGCACGAGCAGAGCTCTGGTGTTCCTTCCAGCCGTCGGAGAGAGAGGGAGTAGCACGAGGAGAAATACCCTTTTCCCCTTTCCATTTCGTCTCGTCTCGCCTCGTCCCGGTTGCCGGAGGGGGATAGAGCGGGGGAGAGAAAATCTTCCACTGACTTCTCCCGTGTCGTGTTGCCTGCGTCCGCCCGCCGCTGGCTGGCCGCAACGCGTCGGCCTCTCTCGTCTCTCCTCTCCTCAATCCTCACCACGCGCGAGCGGGGTGGTTGTGGCGGTGGTTGAGGTTTAGTAGTGGCTTCGGCCAGCGGTTGGAGGCGAGGCGAGGGAGGGGATGGGGAACCAGGTCGGGGGCAGGAGGCGGCGGCGGCCGGCGGTGGACGAGCGCTACACGCGGCCGCAGGGGCTGTACCCGCACCCGGACATCGACCTCAGGAAGCTCCGCCGCCTCATCCTCGAGGCTAAGCTCGCGCCCTGCCACCCGGGCGACGACGACGCGCGGGCCGACCTCGACGAGTGCCCCATCTGCTTCCTGGTAACCCATCATCGTCTTCCGCCCGTCTGTGTTCTCGTCGGAGGATGCGCGGGGCGAATTTTCGGTTTGAGCCTGTCTCTGTGTGTGTTTTATCTGCTACTGAATACTGATGATAATAACTTGCTGCTGCTTTGCAGTTCTACCCCAGCCTCAACCGCTCCAAGTGCTGCGCCAAGGGGATTTGCACGGGTGAGTAATTGAGCAGTTTGTTTGTGCTCTTGGTGCTGTCGTCGGCTTTGGTTTGCTGTATTTGACCTGCCACCTGGCTGTGCTCCTGCGCTTGCAGAGTGCTTCCTCCAGATGAAGTCGCCCACCTCGTGCAGGCCGACGCAGTATCCTTGACCAAATTCACTTCAATTCGAATTCCAATCCAGTCTGGTGCTCTTGTTGAGACTTGAGTGTGTGTTTTATTTGGGGGTCTCTGGTGTTTGTAAATTGTGCCGGTTATTGTTCAGTTGCAACTGCAAAGCCCCTTAACTTACCTTGTAATAAGGTGTCCGTATTGCAAGACGCTGAATTATGCAGTGGAGTACCGCGGCGTGAAGACCAAGGAAGAGAAGGGCATGGAGCAGCTTGTGAGTGCCCATACAAACCGTGTTCTGTTTCTGAGTTGGCTCCTTGGTTTAATTTTCGCCAATTTTCGTTGGAACTGGGGATTGTGGACAGGAGGAGCAGAGGGTGATCGAGGCGCAGATCAGGATGCGGCAGCAGGAGCTACAGGAGGATGCGGAGCGGATGAAGAACAAGCAGGCTGCGACTTTGGGTGACATAGTGGCATCCCCACAAGTTGATTCTTGCAATACTGATGGTGCATCGACAGGAGGTGTGTAGAAGTGTAGATTCTCCATGTGTTTGTTTTTTCTCTGAGTATTCTGCTGTTTGATGGTGTTCAATTGCTGACCCTGTTTGCTCTGTTGATAGGTGCAGGCAGTCTGCAAGGCAATGATGCTATCTCGTCCGAAGTGCAGCATTCGGAGTTGATATTGAGGAATCCTGAAGCCTTCAAACAGATGCGGTTTGTACTGATTGCACTGATGCATTAGGATTGTATGCCCTTTCTGGATTCAATTTTGTTGGGCGCATTGCGATTCAGCATTAAATTTTTGGGGATCATAAGTTCTGTGGGCAAAATCACTAATCCTATCTTGCCCCTATAGGGACAACTTACAATGTACTTCTTAGTAGTTCATAGTTGGTTGTGTATTGTCCCATGCTGTCAGGCATGGGGTATGGCACTGGACAACCATGTCAAATAATTAGTTAGGCATTATCACCCTGCTGTTTCTGCGTACCATGCTGAATATATTAATTCAAGATTCTTGTTTGCCTCTTGTTTGTCTGTTAACCAAACGTGTTGGAGATTCCCTTGAAACCTTGGTGTTGCTGCTCTAACTGAAGATAAATTGTTGTCCAAGATCAATTTGGTACTTCCCTGTTCAGCTGCATTAAGATAACACAGGAGTTGCAGCCATGTACTATGTATTATTAACTCCATTATTATGCAATTAGTAAATTGGCATTCCGAATAAGAATCTGATAATTGGCTAAGTTTATGAAGGGAGGTTTTATATTGGCGTGGAGACATTTCCTGTGAAGATATTTCCAATATGAATGCAGTTGTTTAAGGGCTGTAGAATATAGATATAGCTTGAAATATCTGTTCAGCTAATGATGCTTGACTGGTAAACATGTACAGTTAGATATTTCTGGCCCCAGCAAAGACTTATAACATTATTAAGTCAGCTGTTGGGTAGGAAAGATTGTATGTTTGACCATTTCTGCAGTCTACATCATATCTGTGACATGTGGAGTACAGTAGGAGGCGTAATCGCTTATTGCACCAGAACCAAATCATAAGAGAAGACGATTTAGTCTAAACAAACCTGTCATCATCCCCTTTTTCCTCACATAGTAACTGGGTTCTTTTTATACTATGAAAATGGATACATCATGGTGTTGACATTAATTATTTGCTGGCATATTCCTTTAATGCAGGGGCAATAATTTTGATGTGGATCTTGAAGAAGTAATGCTTATGGAGGCAATTTGGCTCTCTATACAAGTACGTTAAAAAGTAAAAACTCATCAATTGTATATTTAGTATGCTCTGAAAGGATGTTTGCCATGTCACAGTAATGAGCTTTTTTCTAATGGTCACAGTTTTACGATCTTCATTCAAATGATTTCCCTGTTTCATTTCTTTATATGTATGCCGCTTCATGCTGCATTCATAATCTAGTGATGAAACATCCTTTTGAGGCCTGTGCAACTTCAGTTAGAATTTGGTTTCTCACTTAGACCTACATTGGTAACTATTTTCATGTCGGATACACTTCCATTTATATAATGGGTAAAAGCAGGATTAATCAGCTTGTCAAAATTATGAGTCCACTTGTCCATTTTGTGATATTTGTTTCTTTCAACAGGATCAGGAAGCTTTGGGGAATCCAGGATGTATTAGCACAACACCATCATCAAGACCTTTTGATGGTGCTATGACAACCACACCTGAAGCAGCTTCTTCTGGTGGATTTGCTTCTG
Organism: Bothriochloa decipiens; assembly: GCA_023333625.1. Taxonomy (NCBI): domain Eukaryota; kingdom Viridiplantae; phylum Streptophyta; class Magnoliopsida; order Poales; family Poaceae; genus Bothriochloa; species Bothriochloa decipiens. Next base: position 41,751,137 of record CM041638.1, on the reverse strand, counting down.
CAGTTGCAGCTTTAGCTGAACAGCAGCATATGCATGGAGAGTCTTCTAATGCATCAGCTTGCCAAACAACAAAGTTTGACATCCTTAGCAGATCAGACAGATCCTTTACAGAGGATCTGAGTGTAGTTAGGAGCAGTTCTTCAGACTCCAGAGTCGAGGAACCATCAAGCAGCAGCAGTACACACCGAACAATAGAGGGTTCAGAGTATTCTAGTTCTAATGGCCGGTGGTCCGAGGTGGCTGAAGCTGGAACCAGTATTGCTGAATCTGATGTTACAGTGGAGGCTGGTGCTGGCAATTCGTCCACTTCAGCTGGGTCCAACATTGGTTCTGGCGGTGTTCCTGATAGCTTTGAGGAGCAGATGATGCTGGCCATGGCTCTTTCCTTGGTCGATGCACGTGCCAGGGCAGCTTCTCCGGGGTTAGCTTGGCGGTAGCATTTGTTAGTAGGCCCTTCCACTGCCTTTATTTATTCTTTTCGGTTGTGCTGCGTTTTGTTGCTAGACTAGAGTTCCTATTGCCACATAAAACACAGGATTAGGTGGGGAACAGGTTCAAACTTGAAGAACTGGTCGTGCTAGTTGTAAATAGTGGGGTAAATCTGTACATTTGAAGCCAGTGATTTGGCTAATTTTACCCCTTTTCTTCTTCCGTTTCTTGAGGAAGAAATTGGATTCTTTTAGTGCCTGATGATGTTGCAAACATTTGTGTAAATACAGAAGCTCACTCACAGTTTTCATGTTCCAGTTGTTTTTCCTGTTATGTCGAACACCTTGCATGTAGTGAAATGAGAGATTATTATAGTTTCTAAATTTGGAATATAAATTGTACTTTTGTATAGGTACGCATTGTTCAGGTCGTTTTTACTGTTGTCCCCCCATGTCCCGGCCAACCAATTCTGAAAGTGCTTCAGTCCTGATCAGGTTCCACTGATTTACTTCTGCCTAGTTGCAGCATAGGTCACCCTCAGCATTCAACGCCCTGTTTCGACCAAAATGGCTCCTAGCGAAGGCAGTCCAATGACTCGCTTTTTCTAGATGTTTGTCCAACTGCTAATGCGTAGCTCCATGCACTCTCAACAAATCTGCCTTTTTTTGGGAAAAAAAAAATACTGCAGTGAATTGTCATAACCATTCGAAATCAGATGTGTTTCTTTACCAGACATTTTTGTAGCGAAGTGTGTTTCTACCTTTTAGCTATTCATGTCCAATTCGAGGTGGTCGCAGATCACGCTGCCACCAAAGCGAGGTTCAAGAGGAGCATCAGTGCATCACCTCCGATCCGACTAGTCTGCAGGACGATTCCAACTTCCGGACCACGTGTGAGGTGTGACGCCACGAGTTGGCTGACCACACCTGGTAGGCAGTAGCTGGTACCGGTCCCAGCACACGGACACGGCCCTGTACCGTGTCGACGACCGCGCGCCGCTCCGGTGACGGCCTGAACTAACTTCATCGGCCGGAAGGCCACCACTATCGGCGGCGCGGTCCCGGGACTTAGCCTGAGTTCCTGACGTGACCCTTGCAGCAGCATCTGCGGCGTTGATGCGCGTACAACTACAACGGCCTCCGGTGCTTGCGGGGGCAGGCAGGGAGTATGGGTCATATACACAGATACACTTGAGGAGCCCAATTGTGAGCAGCAATTCCATCTTTGTGTACTAGGATACTTTTCTTCATTTGCCCTTTATCCGTGCAAACAAGTTATTCCCCTTACTAGCTCGGGCGAGTAGATTTGGCTCGACTTTCTTGGCTTAGCTCGGCGCGGAAGACAGTAAGTCAATCAAACTTACTCTAATGACAGTTAGCTACTACAAATTAGTTTTTTAATAATTTACTACAAATTAGTTGAAATGAATCCAAACATGTCTGTTTAATATGCTAGCTAGTAGGACAACCAACTATACTGTAATAAGAAGTAATGGATAGCTAATTTTGACTAAAATGCTCTTCAAAGAATTGATAACTATACAATAGTAAAATATTGTGGTGTTTTGCATAAAACAATAATTCAGTCGCATTCATGTACTAATTAGGGATCTAAATACTTCAGAGCTAAAGAGTTAACCAACAAATGTTAGTTAGGAGCTATTAGTCAACTTATTATCACTGTCAATAAGGATCCAAATACTTCTAACTCATAGGTCTTTAGTCACAAGTCAAGTCTCTAAATTTGAAAATTCAAGGATCAGAGGAGTGCAAACTGAACGAAGAGGAACCAATATTGTCACCGCAAGATCGATATCACTTTTAGATATTGTTTGGACTTTTCATTTCTTCATTTTTCATTTCTTGCACTTGTTAACCCTTTGTTTAGGTACCGTGAATCACATGAATCGGTGCCAAACAAAATAAGCCACAGCCTCTCATTACAGAAACCAAAGAAAACAATTCTCCTTTTTTTTCACAGGCACGTGAAACGATCTAGGAATGGTTTCCGCCGATTTTGTTTCTTGCCTCTTCTCTACAGGTGTTTTTTTTTTGTCATTTTTATTTTCTAAAAAAATTGCTGCAAGTTAAAATGGATCATATTTATAAGCCGATCTTTGCCCACAAAAGTTTCTCGTTTTTTAAGCATATTTTCATTTTTTGATCTCTACAGGTGTTTAATCAGAATCTAGCCTACCTGCCAATCAGTCCCATAAGTGATTTGGTTCATCGTAAAAAAAAAAGTTTCTACAGAAAATCAGAGTCTAAAAAGTTTCTACGAGTATATGGGTCGTCTTTCGCCCCCTTTTAGTCAAGAACACGATCCATTGCTCCACAGCACGTCGTTGATTGGTCGAGATGTCACGTGTTGGCGAGCCAGTCATCGACGATCCCATAAACGGCTTGCAACAGTCTGCAATTGTTCGCGAATCGCGAGCAAGATCGCCACATCTTTCTTCCCTGAACCGTCAAAGCCCTCATCTTGCATTAATCGCCGTCGCACTCGGTAGCCGACGACAAGTTGCCGGGCCATTCGGGGCGACATCGATGGACCGATCACCACCAGGGACCTCCCAATTCCAACGCTCTAATGGCAGAACTGCCGCTGCTCGTGTATATATCCACAGAAACTGTTACGTGACACGGATCAGTCCTAAGGTGCTTCACCGAGGGCCTGTTCTTCAACCGGGCACCGGCGCTCGCTATGGACAGGATCAAGGCGATGACGGGCGCGATGGCGGCGTGCGCGGAGGAGGTGATCCGGGCATGGGAGGTGACGGTGGAGCTCGGCGCGCAGTTCACGGAGCTCACGGCCGACGTGATGAAATTTTTATATTGTGAGGAGTGGAATGGGCCGGCCCGCTCGGGTGAAACCCTAGGGGCGCCCTGGCGGCCGCCCCCACCCCGCGCCACCGCCACCGGCCGTCATCCCGGCGCCGGCGGCCCTCTCCGTTCCTTCCCGCTCCCCTCCCCGACCTCCTCCATCTCCTCCACAACCCCCACGTCGTCCCGCGGCAGCCCCGCGAGGTCGCCACCGTCGCCCGCGTCACGGTCCGAGGCCGCGGCCGTTGCTGATGGCGCGCCGGCCGACCCGCCCACGGCCGGTTCCGCTCCTGCTGGTGGCCGGGATGGGGCGGCCGCGACGCCCTTCGCTGCCTCGCAGAAGCCGCCCGTGACAGCGTCGATCGGGGCCGCTGGGGGCGTGCGGACGCAGGGCGCTGCAGCGACCGCTGGCTCCCTCGTGTCGACACCGGGGCCTGTTGATGCGGCCGGCCTCCTCGCCGCCGGATCCCCGGACTCGCCGACCTCCGGGAGCTCTGCTGCCCAATCGAGGCCGCCGCGGGTGGCTGGAGCTGGCTGCCTGCCGCTGGCGTCGCCGCCCTGTTCGTCCTTGGAGCTGGACGCCGTCTTCTCGATGGTCCTTGTTGAGGATGTCGCAGAAGACGAAGATGATGATGACAACGAAGTGCGCGCCCCCAGCCTCGACGCCTTTCTTGTCAACCCATCCGCGCCCGCTCCAAGCCCTTCATCCACCCTTTCTCCGGACGCGGCCCCCTTCAAGCCGGCTTCGGGTGGGCGCTCGAAGCTGCGCCGGTGGGCGGACGACGACGACGATGCGTCAGACGATGAGCGGGTCTCCCGTCGCCCGCCGATGTCAACTTCGGCGCCCTGAGGGATCCAGATACTGGCTGCAGCGGTGGATCTGGGTCGTGACTGGTAGGACGGCGGCCTACGCGAGCCTCGGAGAAGACGAAGGGCGCGCAACCGGCCTCTCCCCCAGCTGGTGCACGGCTTACCTCCTCGGTCACCGGATGGTCGTATTCCTACCTGCCATTGCCTTGGTCACTGCAGACGGGTCTCCGTCTCCAACGATGAGGGGTGGCGGGAGATCATTGCTCGACATGAGACGCATCCCGTGGCCGCCTCGGTTGAGCCTCGCCAGAAGCAACTCCCGCAGGCCAAGAGGATTCGGGAGGCGCTTCGCCGCAGATGTTTCAACTGCCTCTCCTACTCACACTGTGTAGCGACCTGCCGTCGACAGCAAAGGGTGGTGGCGCAGCTCGCGTCGTCAACCCACCTGCCTCCCTGCACAGTCCCCATGGCGGTCCGACGAGTTCGAAGGTGGCCGTGCGGGTTGGTGCTGACAGAGTTCAACGACGACGCAAGTGGCGCAGGAGTACGCCGATCAGCCCCACTAGTGACATGGATGCTACAGACTGTTCTGCTGCACCAGATCCCCTGTTGTCGGAGCTTTGCACGGAGGAAGTGCCTCCTGGGTTGATCCCATGTTAGAGGAGCTTGCTGCTTCGCTCGTTCTGGCATCAAGAGCTCCAGCGGCTGGGCGCCCACCTCCTACACCAGTCGCCTCTCTAGAGGTGGAAGCGGTGCTGGCTGTCGCTTCTTCCTTGGCGGAGGCTTCCGTGGAGATGGCACAGGGGATAGAGGAGCTGTCCGACTTGGCCACACCCCATGAGAAGGACGGCCAAGGAGCAAGCGACGCTGAGGACACTGATGGATGCACGGAGACAGAGGACGACGATGCTTGCGCCGCCTTCTGCAAGAAGATGTTCAGGAAGGTTCCGGAGCCGCTGCTTTCAACACCGGTCTCATCTCCGGCTGTTAAGAAGCAGGCTAGGAAGCCGAGGACCAGAGGAGCTACAAGGGCTCCAGCTCCCACCCGCACCAGCCTGCGTCAGGCTGCTTGTCCTTCCTCCACACCGGTGGCACAGCGTGTCCAGCTTAGGCTTATGCGCGAGCTGGACTTTGTCAATGGCAAGCCGTCGGCACCGGATGCGGCAGTCACAGAGTACATTAACAGCTTTGGACAGGACTTTTCTGAGAAAGCGATCAAGGGACTACGGACTGTGGCGAGGCTTGACGATATAGAGCTTTACAAGACCCTTGCTGCAATTGCAGCGGAGTCTGGGACAGATATGTTAGAGGCCCCAAGATAGTGCAGCTAGGAGATGCACATCGGATATTTTTAGAATATGAGTAGTCTGTTTACTCCTCCACGCACAGCTTGACAGTCTGTCAAAACTGAGAGGTTGTTTGCGTTGTTTGCGCATATAATTCTTTATTCTCCTTATTAATATAAGCCGGAACTCCGGGTCTTTAAAAAAAACGGCCGACGTGATCGCGCGCACGGCGTTCGGGAGCAGCTACCAGCGGGGCAAGGAGGTGTTCCTGGCGCAGAGGGAGCTGCAGCTCGCCGCGTTCGCGACCATGGCAAATGTCCGCGTCCCGGTGCTCGAAGACTACGTGCCCACCAAGGCCAACGTGCGCCGGTGGCAGCTCACGCGCACGGTGCGAGAAACGCTCATGGCCATCATCGGTGAGCGTCTGGCCGCCGCCAAGGAGGCCAGGGGCGGCTACGGCACCGACCTGCTGGGCCGCATGGTCGAGGCCAACGCCGCCAGCGACGGCGGGCAGACGGTCATGAGCATGGACGAGATCATCGACGAATGCAAGCTGTTCTTCTTCGCTGGGCACGACACGACCGCGCACCTCCTCACCTGGGCCATGTTCCTCCTCGGCACGCACCTCGAGTGGCAGGAACGGCTCAGGGAGGAGGTGCTCCGCGAGTGTGGCGGCGCCGAGGTGCCCCTCCATGGCGACGCCCTCAACAAGCTCAAGCTTGTAAACAATCGAAGCTCGTTATCCTTCATTTGATCGGCCATCATGGATGCAAGAGCGAAAACTAATCGAAGATGCCTTGGTCAATTTGCGGGTGACAATGGTGTTGTACGAGACGCTTAGGCTGTACGCCCCGGGCAACACTATCCACAGGCAGGCGACGGCGGACGTGGACCTCTGCACCGTGAAGGTGCCCAAGGGCACCGTCCTGTCCATCTCGGTCCCGATGCTGCACCGCGACGAGGAGGTATGGGGCCCGGACGCCGGCGAGGTCAAGCCGCTCTGGTTCCAGGACGGCGTGGGCAGGGAGGCTGCGCACCCGAGCGGCGCTGCTGGCCTTCTCGTTCGGCCACCGGTCGTGCATCGGGCAGGACTTCGCGATGATGGAGGCGAAGGCGACGCTGGCGCTGATCCTGCGCCGGTTCTCGTTCCAGGTGGCGCCGGAGTACGTGCACGCGCCGACCAACTTGCTGACGCAGTGACGCTCCAGCCCTTGCACGGGCTCCCGGTCGTGCTCAAGCTCGTGGATTCGCATCACACATCATAAGTTCAATCTCGGATTAAAATAAAATCCCTCTACATGAAAATTGTTCATGCCGTGATTCACGGTCATGAGCTCATTGTCACATGAATCCTGATAAACTCAGTCCTAGCGAAGAGGATTGATATAGAGAATCAGACTTTCTACGATCTGATTGAGTCAGTGCCATACCACCGCGGCCGCTAGACCGGCAACTCCGGCACGGCGGCGCCGACGGCAGCGCGGCACATCGGGCACGTGGCGTGCGCGCGCAGCCACTGGTCGATGCACCCGGCGTGGAACAGGTGCCCGCACGTCGGCAGCAGCCGCACGGCCTCGCCGATCGCCACCAGGCCCAGGCATATCGCGCACTGCGCCCACCCCGTCGTCCCGGCGTGGTGCTCCCGCTTGTACCGGAACGCCGACGGAAGCGCCGAGATCGCCGCCGCGTCCATCCCTGGTTCCGCCGTACTACCGGCGGCGGCGGGGAGCGAGCGGGCGGACAGGAGCAGGAAGGGGAAGCTGCGGGAGATCCTGACACGATGCGCGGCGAGAGCGAAGACGATGAAGAGGACCACGACGGCGGTGGCCGCGGCGGGGCCGAAGAGCTGGTACGTCAGGAAGAAGATCAGCCCCAAGGCGAGGAGCAGGGCACCGAGAACTCGGCTCTCGTAGGCGTAGCCATTGGTTCGGCGGCTCGCCGCCGGGCTGGGCGGGTTGACAGGCAACGCGGTGGCGGCGCCGCCCGGGGGAACCATGGCGCACATGCAGCAGTGGAAGTGGGCCTGGGAGCGCTGGCGCCTAGCAAGGCAGTGGAAACGATCGCGAGTGTGGCAGTACAACTCTATTCAATTTCCAGCAGAAAAACTGAAGTTTGAAGATTTTTGTATTAGTGGAGGTATAAATTGATTCTTTGGTTTTTGTTTTCCGCGTGATTAGAGGGACGCGTGCAGCATCCACCAGCTGACAGTGGTGTGCATGCATGCAAGCAGTTGAAACATAGGATTCATTTTCATTTAATGTATGGGTCTTGTTTGACTGTCTAAGTGTGAAATGATACTTTTTTCAGACTAAGATTTGAATAAAAATACCAAAACAAATTTGGGACTCAGGTAATACCAATGTATCACTATCACAAAGAGGATGCTTTTCATGTGATCTTCCATCTTTTTCTTCATGGAATATTTCACTCGAGTTGTCTCTGGAAAAGATTTCATCATATATCTCCAAATAACCCATTCGTGAGGTCATGCATATCACTTGTATGGAATTGAAAGACAGAGGATTTATTTGCATTTAATGTATGTGGACCTCGTTGACTTTCTAAATGGTCAAACTTTTTTAGAAAGGAAAGCGCCAATACAAACAGAAAACCACCAAAGGGAAAAATATATGCAATTGTGCAACTGCTTCCCAATCCAAGATTTTTGGAAAGAGTGAGAAAAATCCATCTCCAACAACTCTCAAACTCACCTCCTAATCTTTTACTCTTTTAGCATTTGGGAAAATGAACATCACGCGTATATAAATATGTAGTTGAAACGATGAGGGAAGGTGGTTTCTCAGCAACATCAAGTGCACCGGTTTATGAAGAATGCAATTTCCTTTGGCAAGATTTTACTTCAATTTATATCAAGCATTGTAACCGGGAAGCCAATAATGTGACTCATGAATTAGCTAAGGTAGCAATGTCATCAAAGTCCTCATGTAATTGGATCGATGAAGCCCCTAGTTTTACATTAGCAGCTCTGGTGAACGATGTAACTGTTTTACAAGATCAATAGAGTACACCAGATGGCTTCTCTATAAAAAGATGTAGTTTACCACATCTAATCTTACATACATTAGATAATGTGTAACGAGCAAAACTCAAGCTATATTTAGGACAAAATTTGGTAAGCAACAAGTCCACGATGTGCGGGATAAACACTAAGAAAAATATGGCACACTATATTTATAACACTGAACCAAATGATAGCCCGAAAATGTACTATGACTAACCAGTCGGTACGAACAACTATGCTTTTAAATTATAGCTAAATGGATGGCTATTGTCTAAAGTCTCAAAAACACGCTAATCTATACTCAGTACTAATTAAGTAAAGTTTCCCTTGATTTTTTTATAACAACGACTCGTTGAGGAGTTTAATTTAATCAAGACATGACAGTTTTTTCTTAGGGTTGTTCTACGAGTTTAAAGACATGACGGTTTTTTCTTAGGGTTGTTCGGCTTAAGGCTTCTGCGGCTAATAAGTCGGCTAATGTTTATTTATAGCGAGAGAAAGACGTTATACCGTGGCAGATAAACCGAGCTGAGAATAAATCCGTTTGACTGCCTAATGCATCAACATGCGAAAAATTATCCTTGCATCTGCAATGATTACTAGCTAGCTAATTACTAGTGATGCAAGAATCCGTTTGACAATTTTGCAAGTGATTTATACGTGGGCATGGGCCTGCTCGATACAAGAGGTAAATTAGGAGCTAGATAAAACTTAGCTCTAGTGCACCCAAACATGAAGAAATGGTCTTTTTAAGTTTTCGACTAGTTATTTGCCAACTAGCTAGTAGCTAATCTTAGTCAATTTAAGCTAGCTTTTAGCCTAATTATTATTGGCCCTAACTCAACCAAATAAGCTCTTAGAGCAACTCCAATAATTTTATATTTTTTGTTTGGCAAAACATGGAGTTTGCCGGCTCTCAAATCTATATAGGGAGAAGAAAAAAATTATCTCCAACGTTTTGGCAAAATTGACTTGTCAAAATCCAAAAAAGGAAACCCGGCGACGCAGGGAGGGAAGAGTGCGCGCGGGAGTAGTGCGTAAGACGGAATGCCAAGCCGATCGTGAGCTTGCATATATGCCAATCAATCCTAGGATTTTGTCAAGTTAACAAAAATACAAAGTTCATTTACAAAAATAAGAATGCAAAGTCTATTTATGAAACTGTCAGAGTTGCTCTTATGCATTTTAAGAGTATCGGGTAGGGGTAAAAAATTAGGATAAGTTTAAGGGTTGCCGATCAATCAAACTTACTCCAGGGCATTTTATTGTAAGGAAGAAGTATTCAGTGGTAGACGTGATGCAGGCCTATGCCACGTATTGTTCATGGCTCGGTGATGCACATGCATGTTCGTGTTCATTTCGTATTCGTCTTTGTGCCAGACGCCCAGAAGGTGTGATTTCTTGATTGGCCCAACCCATAAAATCGAGTGGCGAAAGCCCGGCCCAATGGAATAATTTTCCAGAAAGGGTAGAACAAGCTCGCTCTGGCAATAGGCAGCAGTCTTTCGAGCACAGGACGCTTGGTTCTGGGGGGAATGAAAAAAATCCCTTGTGTCTCAAAAAAGAGAGAAAACTGTCTCAAAAGGATAAAACAATCAAATAAAAAAAATGTAACCTTTGTTTTTTTAAGAATTGTAGCGCTATGTTGAGCAGTGACGATTAAGCTAAAGGGACGGTCGCTCTTTCGTGTCCCAAATTTGATCCGGTGCTGGTCCTCTTTTGTTTTCTCATTTCTCAGTAGCTTCTTCGTGTTTCTATGCTTCCTGTAAACATTCTCCGAATGCTTGTATTTCCATTTCTCATGGAATGGAAATGGGGATCCCCCAATTATATATAAAAAAAATGCTAAAAGGACGGTCAACACAGCCGAGTAGCCGACAACCAACCTAAAATATGGCCGACAAAATCTGTAGTTCTGTACCCAGCCTAGGACGCGCTAACTGTCGCTTTATACCTGTACTATTATTTTGGCTTGGGAATCTTGTACTCAACAGCCATCCATTTTCATTTGCATATAATCATACGGCGATACGAATTCTGTATATACTAAAGTAGGAGTAAGTAGGCACCAGTTCATGCCAACAGCTTGTCGCTCTCTTGCTGTACACCGATCGCTTCCTAATAATTCCAGTGATTTTTTTTAATGAATCAATAATTCCAGTGATTGCTCTCGTGCAAGAAATATCTTACATTCTTAATCTCGCCACCTCATTTCCTGGTTCGTTTGTTTGTTCTTCAGAGCGCGGCTGCATGCGTCGTTGTCGCCATGATTGGAGGCAACAGCCGCTGCGCGTCTACACGAACACGGCCTACTTCACCAATAATTTTCCAGCTGATCTCCCATCATCCAATTCCAATGCACCCAGATATACTCGCCGTGTACCAGCTATGCGAACCATAGTCGGTTATACCGGCCAGTCGAATGTGATCATCATGCTCGATCACGACCTCTGCTCCAGGTTCGTTTCAATTTTTAATGCTAATTAATTGTAGCAGTTGGGTTACTAAACAACGTTCAGTTATTATTAAAATTCCGGCTTAAATACCACGCTTCAGCTATTTGTATTATTATTAGGCAACCCGTCTTCTTATCTTGTCCTTTTCTTTTGAAGAAGAAGGAAGTTTGTGTCGGTACCATCAGAGACGTTGAAACGTGATAGTCAGCGCTAATTCTACTATTTGCGTTAATAAAGAAATGCAAATTGCTAATAAACCTTTAAAGATCTGTTTTTAGCGATGGATACGTATGAGGACGCCAACTCAGCCACGTTGGTTATTGACGTGATCCTTGCAGAAAGGCCCCCGTTGTTATGTCCTTATTGCCATAAGTGCAGCTTTCCCCGGAGAGACATTCGCCGCCGGTAAGATCGACCACGGCTCTGGCTGGATTGGAGAGCCGCGGAGACTCCCACGGCGCCCGCTGGTGCTGGGGAAAATCCGCGCGGCCGCGAGGCAAAATTATTCCCTGCGAGGTATCGGTAAGTTTCAAACTCTTATGTAAACTGTTGCCTGTTTGTTAACTTCAGTTTGGTGATTTCCTGGGACATCGCATCATCATGGAGTTTATTCAACCATTTTACGCTGTCGAACGATTTCATGATGCTGTCTTCAGACTGTACACGTTGTTGCTCATCAATTGTAAACCTAGAGCCATAGGTTCATCATAGAAGTACTGGTGCAATCATACATAGAATGGGCTAATAGTTACATATACTGAGCTTGCTTGCCATGGAATTTGCTAGTGCAAGGACGGATTGGGGGAAAAAAACGTGACCTCCGGATGACGTGATGTTGATGTTGCTGCAAGTTTCTCCTCCTTATTGAACTGAATTATTAATTGTCTATCAGTTCGTATATCATCGACGTAACTAATCAACAAGGACAAACTGAAAAAAGTTCTAATTCAGACGCAAATATGTTAGCAATGTCAAACTTTGTCATTCTCAATATTCCAATTCATTGTTCAGCGAGCTCTTTACGCTGTAATACAAGGGGCCGGATAGCCTGAAAAATCTACACCTAAATAAAATAGCACCAACTTTTAACCTCAAAGATTAGTGGATTCAACCTAAAATGTGCCGGTTTCCCAGGGGGCAGTTTGAAACATACGCTTGTCTAGCGACTAAGCTGACAGTGACAGGTGCACGGTTGGTTCAATTTGGCAGTGCCACTACACGGCACTGTCGGTTCCTATATATCCAACGTGGCCATCACTTGGGTACTGAGATGACATGGCATGCTCTGACATGGGACAAATATCATCACTGAATATACCTTAATAATCTTTTGTTGACACCGTTTTTTTTTGACACGTGTTAATATAGGCCGAAAGCTGTGCCGATCGGCAAGGGAGTGGTTGTGCTTTTAAAGCTTACTTTGCTTTGAAGTATGGCTAGCAGATAGTTGCCGATGAAGGTTAATATGATCTTGCCGATGAGAGCAGAAGGCTGTTGCCGATGGAGAGAGAGAGAGGCATGGTTGCCGATGGAAAACAGAGCTGAAGAACGTGGAAAGCAGAGCTGAATCATTATCGATGAGTTTTGCCGATAGAATCTACAGAGATGAGGAGCGTGCCGATAGAGGTTTCATCGTAAGCAATGGATAAGGAAACTGGCAATATTTATGCCAATATTTTAATAGTTTACTTTCGAGTCCGACCTTGGTACGAGTCATTATTTTTTATTCCTTAGAGATAAGACTTGTTTAGATAATACTTTGTCGTGTCTGTTTATGACTCATAGTACCAGGGTATAAATATGTACCGAGAGGCAATGTAAAAAAGGGTCAACCAATCAAATACAACAAATCTATTACTTTTATCTACTTTTCAAGCAATCTACTTTTCGACGACTTCGTCACCAGTACCTTTTCTTTTTCAACGAGTTCTTTCAAGAATCGACGGGCTGCATCAACTTGATCTCCGGCGACCTTGCAGGTTCTGCGTCTACCGAGCACGATTCAGGCTTTGACGTCCGGGCGTATCGCTGTCGTCTCGTCTGATCTGTTCAACAGTTATCAAATATCCTCTGAGCTTTGACGTCCGGGCGTATCGCTGTCGTCTCGTTCGGGTTTTATTCAAATTTATCATCCTTGTCGATTAACAGGTCAAATCGACTGGCACGCCTTGATATCGAACTTGGGTATTAGCTCGATGTGTTTACAGATCCAACGCCTTTTTGCATCAACACATCTTTTGGCACACCTGGTGGGATAAAGTCAACAGATTTATCATGAAGAATACTACTGATATCACTCTAGAAAACATCATCGAGATATCAGAATCAGATCTCAAGGAGGATCAGAGGCAAGCCATGGAGAAAGCTATGGAGGATTACAGGCAGCTCTGTTTGAAGTCTTTCAGCATGAATAGGAGAGGAGAAGTCATCCAGAAGCAAGATCTGTCGTTGCCTCGGCAGGTAACCTTTGACTCTAACCCTAGTAAATTACAGGAGATGGTTAATTCTGCATTAAATCAAGCTTTGATCAACCACTCCACCGTGCTGTCCAATACTGTCTACAATGCTGTTGTGCAAACGTTAAGGGACGGACAAGCACCAGGGTATGTCGGGCCGGCATATCATCAGCCGGGATCGGCATCTACCAGTACTCCATCGGCAACTCCAGCCGTTGAGAGTATGAAAGCGCCTACTCTTTCAGCTATATCAGGACCATCCGTCATTGAAGCCACACCGATAGGATCAGATCTAATATCTCAGGAGAGGCCTAGTACTCAGTTGAGCACAGATCTATCGGCATCGGCAATGTCAGGTCCTTCAGGTCAACATAGTCAAACTGCTGCTAATTGGTGGGGATACGGTATGCCTCCAGGTCCATCTACTGCCAACTCAGGACTGCCTCAAGTGCATGATGTAACAGGGAAGGGTCCAATGACATCGGCTACTCCAATTCAGCCGGTGGCTCAAGCGCCGCATTATTCTACTGTACCTCCTGCTATACAGCCATTATCAATGGGATTCTACGCACCTCCGCAACAGATATCTTATGCGAATCAATTGACTAATCCTCCACCAGTTCAACAGAGAGCTTCCACTGCAGAGCAACTCGTAGTACCATTCATATCTCAGTCTGGATTACCTACAATTCAGGGTAATTATGCTGGCTATCATCCATCTATATAAGAGCATCAATTGTCTGCAAGCTATCAGCCATCGGCAAGCCAGGTGCCGATGAGTTACAATCTCAATTGGTCAGGGCAAGCGCCAATTCAGCAACCTGCTATTCAGCCAAGCTACCAAGCAATAGGGACTCAACGGTATAGTCCACAGACAACTTTCCAGGAACAAGCATCGGCAAAACAGCCGATGAACTTTACTCCGTAGATTAGTGCCGTGAATATGCCGATTTATCCAAGCCAAGTGCCACAGGGGTATGTAGAAGCATATCAGCCAACGCCTCCAGTAGAGATCCAGCCAGTGCATCGGCAAGATCAGGATGCACTCTTGACCGATAAGATTGCAGAAGTGATGAAAGAACAATTTGGGATTCAGCCCAAGATCGATACTTACTCTTATCGGACTCCATACCCTTCATCTTATGATTCAATTCCTTTCCCGAATCGGTACAAGGTGCCAGATTTTACTAAGTTTTCTGGGCAAGATGATACGTCAACAATGGAGCACATCAACCGATTCATTATCCAGTGCGGGGAAGCAGCGAACAGGGATGAGTTGAGGATCCGTTTATTCTCGTCCTCTTTGTCTGGATCAGCATTCACGTGGTTTATATCATTGCCACCGAACTCTATTCTTACTTGGACCAATCTAGAAAGACAATTTCATAAATACTTCTTTGCTGGTGTCCATGAAAAGAAGCTTACCGATTTAATGAAATTAAGACAGCGAAGCGACGAATCGGTAGAGAGTTTTGTGCAACGGGTACGAGACATGAAGAACAAGTGCTACAGCCTAGTGCTTGATGACCGCCAGTTAGCTGGTTTGGCTTTCCAGGGTTTGTTGCCACATCTCAGGGATAAATACGATGCTCAGGAGTTTAAAAGTTTAAGTCATATTGTGCAGAGGATCTCTGATCAAAGTGCTCAAGCTCCAGAACATAGAAAGAGTTGGAACAAGAAGGTGTCCTTTGTAGAGGCAGAGGAATCAGATTCAGATGAAGTACCAACTCTCAGTCTGGCTGAGTGGGTAAAAGATAAAAAACCTTTATCGTGTCCTTTTGGTCAGAAAGAGCCAGAGAAATTCACGTTTGACGTCACAAAGGCCGATAGAATATTTGATCTGCTACTTCAAGAGGGCCAAATCAAGCTATCACCCAATCATGTGATTCCATCGGCTGATGAGCTGAAGAAGATAAGGTACTGTAAATTTCATAATGCAACTTCGCACAGTACCAATGACTGTAAAGTTTTTAGACAGCAGTTGCAATCGGCAATTGAATCTGGGAGGATCAAGTTTGACAACTCTAAAGCTCAGAGGCCGATGAAGATTGATCAACATCCTTTCCCAGCAAACATAGTGGAGGCTGTAAACAAGACCAAAGTGTTGACATCGGTAAGCGCTAAGAGGAGAGCATCGGTGGATCCTAGAAATCAAGCAACTACCGATGACTTGAAGGGGAAAGAGATAGTTGAAGAAAGCAGTAGTTCAAGAAGGCCTCCTAGACCAGCTCCGTACAGAATTCCAAGTAACCGCTATCGGCATCGGCAAGAGGAGTTGCGTTGGGAAGCGTGGCATCGGCACAAAGACCATTGGAGATGCCCCTTCTTCATCTATTGTTGGAAAGAAGGCATTAAATTGCCTACTATTGATAGTTGCCCCGAGTGCAATGGTTATGATCGAACCGATCGGGCAGAAAGAAGGCCGTGCTATGGTGATCGGAGCAGATACATCGGTAAGCCGATCAGAGAAGGGGTATCGGTACATGATCGGCTGGGGGGCAGGACCAGTGTACATGAAAGGCTGGGCAGGCATGCTGACTGTTTGCTGATGAATCAAAAGGAGCTCGAGGAGATGACCAATGCAGGAGTCCCTGACGAAACAATACTCTGCGGGGATCCCAATACAAATTGCCCAGGTTCAAGTGCAAAAATTTACCAACCCGTCTAGAAGATGAAGCTTCCTCAATGGTGCCCTAAAGGTCTAACGAGGACTCAAAAGAGGAAGATGCAACGTGAGCACAAAGAGGAAAGTTCTCGTGGAGCAAAAACTTAAGTATGACGGCTGAAGCGCAAAAGTGAAGGTTCATCGGCAGACATCAACATGGTTTTCCTATTGCCGATGAGGTTCTTAGCACTTGCCAATAAAAAATATATATATAGATAAAGTGCTTGTTCAAAAAAGAATGTATCGGCACTATGTTAATGTGAAGTTTTACAAATTACCGATATATCACATTGCCGACGAAAAGGGAGGTTTACAAGTTCAACAATGAATGGATAGTTGATATCGCACGCAGACGAATTTGGTCAGCTTCCTCCAGTATCTTTGCATCTTCATCGGTATTGCCTTCAACTGGCTTGATCTTCTTCTTGAGCGCCAGCGTCTTGAGGACTTGGTTGTCCCTTTCTTGCTGAAGAGTCTTGACAGCTTCGGGCATTTGGGCCTTCTCATGATCTGCTGCGTCCAAGGCTCCTTCAATCTGTCTCAGCTCCGCTAGCAGGGCTTCTCTTCTTGCCGATAGTTGAGCAATTTTGTCCTCCAGATCTGCACAAGAGGCTTCTAGCTTACCGATGTCTTTGTGCTTCTCATCGGCAAGTTGCTTATGCTTCATCATGTCCTCCTGGAGTTTTACCTGAGTGGCTCTATCGGCAATCCGCTGGGCAGCCCTCTGATACTGCAACTGCCGACTCTCCAAATGTGCAGCTTGGAAGAGTGCTTCCTCGACATCGGCAGGAATATGACCTCGAATTCCTTTAAAAGTTGCTCTTGCAGAATCAGAATCCTGGATCAGTAAAGAGGTCTCCTGTTGCAGCAAGGATAATAGTGTCTCCAGCTTTGACTTGGTTTCAGGTGATAGAACTCCAAGGGTTGGAGCAGAGCTTTCTTTAGAATCTTCATCATCGGGAACAATCCCACTAATAGAGAAGGAAAATAGACTATCGGGGGAATCTTGCTCCTAAAAAGGAAAAGGTGATGTCAGCAGAAGAGCCCAAAGTGTTAAAGGTTATCTAAGGGAGTTAACTCACCTGTTTCAAGGCAATCTCTCGCCTTTGGCTCGGAGAAACAACCTCAGATACAATTACCGATGACGTTTCTTGTGTTGGTACCTCGATTGGTTGCTTTTGTGACACCGATGCCGATGAAGATCCTTGTATGGGTACAATGGCCGATGGAAGAGCAGTTGCCGATGGAAAAGTCTGCACAGATACGTCAGGCGATATCGGGCGAGGCGAGGATGCCGACGGAGATGGTGTAAGTCTTGCCCGCTTGGATTGTGATTCTTCGCCCGATGAAGCCTTACGCTTGTGCTATAAGATATCGGCATCGGACGGCTGGGGGGCATCGGCAATGGATGGCTGAGGAATCGGTACACTTGGGACGGTTGCCGATGCAATTACTCGGTGCTACAAGAGAGACAGATGAGTAAAAGTGTCGTTCCAATAATCAAGGTTTGAATAAAGAATACCTCTGGAGAGTCATCAAGGACAACAAGGTGGGCGATGAAGGTGCTGCAGGTGGAGACGAAGGGCGAATTACCGATGAAGGTTCTAGTGGTGTAGAACTCGCGCCCTGAAATGTGAAATCAGTAAATCACAGCAATCGGCATCTGCAAAAGAAAGTGAGGTGGTTACCTGAGATGTCTGTGCCAAAAATGTGACCGATTTGGTGCTCTTCTTGGTACGACCACGGCCCACTGGAGCATCTAGCGAGGGAGCTTTATGGCCGATGATGGATACCGGGGAGATCGGTTGCAACCGTATGACTTTGCCGCTCTTACTTAATGTTGGAACTGGGTCATCAACCTATTAAAAAGGGGTTAGTTGCCGATGAATCAAAGGGACGGTAAAAGAAGTGCAGAATCCCTTACCGCATCGGCAGGGATGGCGTGATCGGGATCAATGAGGTTCCAGTAAAAATGAGGAGATGCAAAGAATAGCTGCTCTTTCCATTCTTGCCACCATAATTTGAAGGATTCGGTGACGAAGGAAGCCGGTACCCAATTGGTCAGATCAACATCAGATGTATCGGCATCGAGAAGGAGAGTAACAATCTTGTGCCAATCCACACGGTTCGCAATAGTCTCTCTCGGTTTAATCACATCGGCAAAACAGAGGTTGATGGGTAGTTGTCCAAAAGCTAGTTGTCTTGCTGCTGCCGATGGATAATAGAACTCGTATGTGGGATTAATGTTCTTCCCGCTTCCAAATATGTTGATCGGGATGGCACGAGGGGTGATTATTGCACTAAGAATTTCGGCATCCTGGTTCAAAGCCTCATCGGTAAGGTTAAAGGAAAGAGGGAATCTTGCTGCTTCATCAACATACGGGACCCAGGCCCGAAGCTCAGAAGGGATGCCGATGTAGAATCTGTGGAAGAGATTGCTGATCTGGACTCTGTTTGCCTCTGCCCTTGGTAATACTGCCAGTGCTTCTTCAAAGTTGATAGGGGGGCGCGTTGCCGATTCTTCTTCCCCGAGTTGATAATCTTCAGGAAGACTTCGAGGGAATTGCTGGGCGAACAGATCAATGTGGAAATACTTGTGCATATGAGCATTCAACCACATATTGATGAACCACCAAGGGCCCCCCAGGTTGCCGATGGATTTGCCTTACAGTAGCCTTTGTGATACTTGGTGAAGGAGATAGTAGACTGAGCCAAGAAGGTATCGGCCCAGTAGGAGTCTGACGCCACTAGCCAACAGCTCTGCTGCAGGAAGGTGCATGTTGGTCGGTCCAACTGTTCTGTCGCAAAAAAATAAATTTCTCAAGCCACATATTCAAAAAAGCTGAATGTTCTCTGTGACTGACTGAACCAGATTTCTTATACTCGCTAATATAACCAGTCCAGCCACCAATGTTCCTGGTAGTCAGCCGATGCTCAGGTTTTCGCTGGAACAGTGAGTTGTCATCGGCAGATGAGATGTCCAAGCCAGTGAGCATGTACACATCGGCAAGGGTGGGAGAAGCTGGCCCATTTTTGAAGATAAAGGCATTCAGGGTATCCGACCAGAAATAGGAGGCGGCAATTAACAATGACTCATTCCTCTCTATATCGGCAATAGATATTCTGATGCACTGTTCTAATTTGCGTTCCACCCAATATAGCTCCATTGGTCTGGCAACCCTCAAATACCAATCTTTCCATCCCTTGGTGGTTTTTGGCCAGGATCGGAAGGTATCAGTCCAGAATCCCAAGTCAAAATTCTGAGCTCTAAAGGGGATTTGATTGGTTTCTGCGTTTATGATGTCGGTTGGGTCTGGATTTCCCATTGGGCCTAGGCAGATAAAGTGATTCTGATACGTTGGAATGAGAAGATTATTGCAAAGTTTCTGAAATTAAAGATTGGGAATAAGGAAGAGTCATGAACTGCGCGAAGAAGGAGAAACGAAATATCAGAGGACTGGTAAAAGAAGAAGACTAACCTTGGGGACGTCGAAGCGAATATCCATAGCTGCAACGAAGATGGAGAAAACAAAGAATGCTAATGGAGGATAAGAATCGCCGTCAAGAGTGCTGCCGATCAGGATCGTTAAAGGATCGCCTGTTGATGTCGCCGCTGGAGACAGAAAAACTAGGGTTTGAATCACAGATGAAAAATGGGCCGCGGTGGAGAAAGCATTATATGGGCCTGTTGGTATAGGATTTCCACTACCGCGCGCGCAACTCTCGAGGAGAAGTTCAAGCGGTTTGGGCAATTATGACCCGGAGGAAATTTCGGCGCATAAAGTATTTTATACTCCGAAATTGGGGGGTATGTGTTGACACCGTTTTTTTTGACACGTGTCAATATAGGCCGAAAGCTGTGCCGATCGGCAAGGGAGTGGTTGTGCTTTTAAAACTTACTTTGCTTTGAAGTATGGCTAGCAGATGGTTGCCGATGAAGGTTAATATGATCTTGCCGATGAGAGCAGAAGGCTGTTGCCGATGGAGAGAGAGAGGCATGGTTGCCAATGGAAAACAGAGCTGAAGAACGTGGAAAGCAGAGCTGAATCATTATCGATGGGTTTTGCCGATGGAATCTACAGAGACGAGGAGCGTGCCGATAGAGGTTTCATCGTAAGCAATGGATAAGAAAACTGGCAATATTTATGCCAATATTTTAATAGTTTACTTTCGAGTCCGACCTTGGTACGAGTCATTATTTTTTATTCCTTAGAGATAAGACTTGTTTAGATAATACTTTGTCGTGTCTGTTTAGGACTCATAGTACCAGGGTATAAATATGTACCGATAGGCAATGTAAAAAAGGGTCAACCAATCAAATACAACAAATCTATTACTTTTATCTACTTTTCAAGCAATCTACTTTTCGACGACTTCGTCACCAGTACCTTTTCTTTTTCAACGAGTTCTTTCAAGAATCGACGGGCTGCATCAACTTGATCTCCGGCGACCTTGCAGGTTCCGCGTCTACCGGGCACGATTCAGGCTTTGACGTCCGGGCGTATCGCTGTCGTCTTGTCTGATCTGTTCAACAGTTATCGAATATCCTCTGAGCTTTGACGTCCGGGCGTATCGCTGTCGTCTCGTTCGGGTTTTATTCAAATTTATCATCCTTGTCGATTAACAGGTCAAATCGACTGGCACGCCTTGATATCGAACTTGGGTATTAGCCCGGTGTGTTTGCAGATCCAACGCCTTTTTGCATCAACACCTTTAAAATGTAGCATTTCTTAACTATGACTGCAATCTGGATCTGGGTGGTCCTGCACTACAAGTTCAACCAATAGAATACTTTGGATGCACATATTTTAGAACAAAACAATGGCACTTATCTTCAACTAAAGGCGAATATCATGTTTTAAAAACAAATGCCGTGGTACTCCTCATACATTAACTACTACTAGTGCACAATTTGATTTGATTTTTTTATTATTTGATAAACGACTGCAGTGCACGAGTGATGAGTTGCTCTTATTTGTACCCGCTCTTTTTCGGCTGCTGAGGTATCATTTTTTCTCAAGCTGCTGATGAGACATCAACCAGACGACGGTCGCATTACCTTGCATTGCACTCATCACCATCATCGCTCAGCTCAGCTCAGCTCAGCGCCACCACCATAATCGTACAAAGACACGCCGATCTCGACGTGCTGTCTCTCCACGACAGCACACACAAACAACCAACCAAATCCTCCCTGCATTGCATTTGCATGGCTTCAGTTTAGCATAACCTAGTGTCGTCTAGGGGGCCAAAAACGGCCGGTTTCCTGCAGGAAGCGTGTAGTAGGCTGCAGCAAGGCGCGAATGGATCATGGATGGACGTCCCGGGCGGGCGGGCAGGGGCACTGATTATCTCCCGCGTCGCTGTTGGTGTAGGCTGTGAGGGCAGGGGAAGGGAACAACACCAGCGCACCAACCGTTGGAGACACTAGCACAGCCAGCCCCAACGTGCTCGTCGCGTCCCTCTTCCTTTTCTTCGGCGGCTTCTCCAGGGGTTCAGAGCTACCCCGGCCGCCGTGCTGCGTGGGTTAAAGGGGTTGATAGATTCGCAGCTGGACTTGGAGGCCGGAGATGATCAAGTCTCTGCGCCCAGACAGAAATGGTCGTCGGGGAAAAGGACGGAGTTGTTCTTTTGTTGTGGACACTGTACACTGCTTCAGTCTTCAGATTCAGAACATGGAAAAAAAGGGTCCTGTGTTAGTGTGTTGCGGTCGGTTGCATTGTTGCAACCTCTGAATGATGGCCCATCAGTCTTGACTGCAAGTCTGATCTGCACCAAGTGATACGCCAAAAAATGCTCCACCTGATCTCGAGCGCAAATGACATATGCTCTGCTGTAGTGGTGTGGTGCCTCTGCAGATGGTCCAGCAGTGTCTTGAAATGCATATGACCATCCATCCTAAACCTGGGGGAGCTTCAAGATTGCCCACTGGTGAACAGTCACCGCTGGCTTAGGGTTGCTGTTCACCATTCACCAACCAGGAGATGAGAAGTACTGCCAGGACCATTACCTGCCAATTAGTACCTCTATTATTGCTCACCCTTCTTTTTAACTCGACAATTTCTGAGGTTTCTTCACATGAGTGAACAATACAAGTAACATTGTAACAATACTACAATAGTAAAATTAAAAAAAAAATAAGATGCAGTTTGCAAGCCTGATGCTCTGCTCTGCTCTGCCTTGCTCTGCCCAAGTGGGTCATTAAGGAAAAGTCAAGGTGAAGCTGCCTGCGGTCCCCATTTTTGTACTGTCAAAAAAGTTGCCACTAACACTGCAATCACGCAGTAATTGGATTCAAAGTCAGCAAGTCAGTGGGTCAGTGGCCGAGGCGAGGAGGAGGGGGGAGCCACGGACTAGTAAATAAATAAAGTAACGTGGGAGCAATTGGACAAGGGACTTGATCTGGACCTATATCTAACTCCAGCAGGCCTCCCTCCTCTCCTCCTCTCACCCCCCACTCCTCTCCCTCTCCCTCTTCGAAAGCAGGAGAGGGAGGAGATCCATTGCTTCCGATGGGTGCCTGCCGTCTCTGACCTCCGACCTCTGCTGCCTTCTCCCCCACTACCTGACAGCAACTCCTGATCGGATTCAGGCTAGGTCACAAGCCCTCCTCTGAAACTCAGGTACTTAGTTTCTGCTCCTCTGTTCCCTGGTCCAGGGCTTCCCTCCCTTCTTGGTCCGGTTCTGCTCTGGGTTTACGAGGGGTGCCTGCTTTCTCTGTCCTCCGATGGATGAACAGAGGATTCGATGAGCAGCCATGGGCGTTTTCCCCTGGGGTTTGGTCTTCTTGGCCAGGTTAGGAGGAGAAAGCCCCAACCTTTCTTGCAGGAACCTTACCAGTTCTGAATGATTTCAGAGGTTCTTCAGTTTCGTTTTATTACTCATCGTGTTCGATTTAACTTTTTTTTGCGACCAATGTTCGATTTAACTTGGGTGTCCTTTCTTGTTCAATTTGACGAAGTGCCTGTGTGAATACAGAAGAAAGTTCATTGTCTCATGGTTACTAGTAATTTTTGCTTGTAGATATTCAGAATCAGAAATACCATGACTGCATGTTTACTTCAACAAGTTTTTGCCTTTTTTACTCATTCAGAGTTTCAGAGAGATTCAGAACGAGGCTCTAAACTTGCTTCATCTGTAATTTATTTTTTTTGCGCCGTGATCAACGCATGTTGCACCATCACATGGAGTCATTATTCTTTTGCAATTTTATAAACAACACATTCTAGCTAATCTATTCCCCTTCGTTTTCATTGTGATCTAAGCAAGCGGACCTGAAAACGAATTGATCTCTGCGGTGCAACCCGTTGAAGCCATGGGGTCCGGGGACTGGTTCAAGACGATCATCAGCAAGAAAAAATCGAAACGGGCAAAGTCAAAGCACGCAAAGGTACACTCCATCGTCCTTCCTTTCTTTGCCAGCGTCGAGAAAAAAAAAAAGATAGCCTTTCTAATCCATTTTCCAAGCCCCTCCTGTCCTGGATGTCCTGTATACCAGCTTGCCTTGCATGCCTTCCAAGCAACCTGAAAAGTGATGCCATTCATTCCATTCCATCATTAGGAATAGCCAGGACAAGTGGACATACTGTCATCTTAGCCAACTAGGTGTGCTGTTGCTGTGCTTGTGCTAATCATAATTAAAAAGTTGGATGTAAGGAAAGCTTGTTTGTTGGTAGCGAAATAATGCAAGGTTACTGATGCTGTCTTGTTAGAGTTAGGTGCTACTTTCTGGATAAGACCTTTCTGCATATATGGACGTACTTGGTTGCTACTAATTGGGCCCATCAAATCAACTGACAGCAGGAAATTATAAATATTCTACTTGAATAATGACTAATTGTATAAGCTAAATATCAAATCATTCTTTTCCCTTGAATAGTTGAGGCAATGCCATAGCCCATAGTTGCTTGTTTTATCCGATATTGCTTTAGGATGTGATCTGGCTTTTGACAACGTTTTTTGTTTGATTCAGTTGCTGAAATTCAGTAAGATGTGTTAGCTTCAAGTGTCACTTCGAACTTGAATTAGCTATTCGGAATAATTTGACTATTGAATCCATCTTTGGTGACATTTCGAATTGTACTTGGGTAATGATTAAATTAATTGGCTATGGTATTTTTTCTTTGAATAGTTGAGTTGTTTACTAGTTATGTCACAGTTTCTTGTTTTCTTCTGCATAGCTTTATGTTGTCTGAATGGCACCCTATAAGAATCCGTGTTTATCATTTATTAGAAATCTCCACAGTTTTTTGTTTGATTCAAATTTATATACCAAAGTTCACTATGGAATTTTACAGTCCTAGTTGACACAATGGTTTATGTTTTGTTGCTGGGGTTTGAAGTACCTAAGAATTATATGCACCCATAGCTAAATTAACTGACGCATATTTTACAAATGAGTGTTTTGAGTTAATATTGTACTAAGTACCAATGATTATTAACTTCCAGCCGTTTATATTTCCTTTTGCCAATGAAGCTCTCTGATCACGTAACAAATGGAGGCAACCAGACAAATCAGAAGTTAAATGGCCCTTCTTCCAGTAGTGACGACCATGAAGACAATGCAGCACTAGAAGAATGGGCTGCTACTCGCATTCAGAATGCGTTTCGGAAATACAGGGTAACATGAATCATGGATGATATGGATTGAAATCCGCTACAATGACTGCTGAACTGAGATATTTTGCAAACAAATTGTTTACCTTTTCTAATACTTCTCATCACTCACATGCAGGCAAGGAAGACCCTGCGTTGTCTCAGGGGAGTCAAAAGATTGCGTGTTATCGGTCAGGCGAATCCGGTTAAGAAGCAGACTACTGCCACGCTGAGTTACATACAGTCTTGGAACAAGTTGCAGTCAGAGATAAGAAACCGCCGTGCTTTCATGGTCACCGAAGGGCGCAACAGGAAGAAGAAGCAGGAGAACCAAATGAAACTTGATGCAAAACTCCATAATTTGCAGGTGACTTTTAAGTTTTAAGCCCAAGAGCCATTTTCCTTACAAATTATTTCTGCTCACCCTTTCATCAAGTAACTATACAAGAGAAGACACTAATCATTTTTAGCTCACCCTTTCATCAAGTAACTATACTAGAGGAACTAATCATTTTTATCTGATGATATTGCATTTTTTTCGTTTTTTCCCATATTTATTAGGTTTTCTTTTTGAAACTATATTTATTAGGTTGAATGGAATGGAGGTTCAGATACTATGGATGAAATACTTGCTAGGATACAACAACGGGAAGAAGCAGCAGTGAAGCGTGAGCGAGCCATGGCGTACGCGTTCAACCATCAGGTTTAAATTTATTAATTCAGTTATTCTGATGTTGTAACTCAATCTATAGAAAACCACATTTAAGATTAAAATTAATATATAATAATCAAATTTCCATTTAAAATGTGGACACATGGCTTAACTCTGAATCCAATCATAATTTGTTCAAGAGATAGCAGCATTATGAGTGCATCTAACAGTGTGAAGACAACAATGTACTTTACCCTTTGGCAGTGGAGAGCAAGGTCTGCCACAAGTCTAGGAAACTTCAGCTATGAAGTCAGCAAGGGTGGCTGGGGCTGGAGCTGGATGGACCGCTGGATCGCAGCACGACCATGGGAGCCACGATCCTTGGTCCACCCTGAGAACACAAAGAAAGCACAGGCAAAGAAAGAGAACAGCGCAAACCCATCAGCTCTCAAGCTGCAAGGCTCTATTACCCTAAGCAACAATATCAATGACAGGAAAACGCCTAAAAAGAAGCCATTGCCTTCACCTTTTCCTACTGATCAGAAGAAGCCATCACCGTCGCCTTCTTCTGATCAGAAGAAACCGGTGCCGAAGGAGCAGAGAGCAAAGGCAGCTGGCACTCCTCCAAAACCAAAGGCCAAGGATATGAAGGGGAGCCAAGAGAAAAGGCCGCAACAGAAAGTGGCTCCTTCAGTTAGCGCATGAAGCTTGCTGCTGTGAAAATGGTTACTGATAATGTAAGATACACCTTGTGAAGTTCTCTCGTGTTCATCACTCATACTTGTATGTCTTCGTTTTTTGTTTTACGGTGATATGGGACGAGGAGGTTCCAATCTAGAATGTGCTTGGTTTGAGTGATTGCACACATACAACATATCTGATGAGAGTTGTTTTGTTTAGGACTAGGACCTCTGTTATTCATTGTTGTGTTGTTGTAATAAGACTTGCCTAGCTATCTTCTCGAATGGAAGGTCTTGTTGGTGTTGGAGTATGTAAGAATTAGGCCCATGAGGCCCATGTATGACCTGCTATATAGCCACTCTTCCTAGGGTTAGCCCAATAATGAGAAAACCTAATTCTTACATGGTATCAACCTGGTCTTCTCTCTCCCCCTCCTCCCCAGCCACCGCCAGGCCAACTCCCGCCGCTGCCGTCGGCCGGTGAGCTGCCTGGGGCGCCGCCGCCGTCGCGCCATGGTTGGCCGGCCTCCTCCTCCCCCTCCCCCCGCCGCCGCCGCCCATGTCCTCATGGTGGGCGCAGGGGCCGGGGGCGTCGATCCGGCCGCCGACCCGGCGGGCGCTCCCCCGGCCGCAGGTGGTGCCCCCCCCGGGCGCGGGCGCTGGTGCCCCGGGCACTGGAACGAGCGCCGGGAACGGCTCTGGCGCAGGGGACGCCACCACAGAGGACGCAGGCGCCCTGGTGAACGCTGACGCCATGGTGCACGCTGCTGCTGCCTACCCCTACGGCATGCCGCCCTGGACGTCCACTCCTTCCACTCTGATCGTGGGCGCACGGACCGGGGACGCTTCGTTTCCTACTCCACCTCCACCGCCGCTCACCGTGACATGGCCCGACTTTGCCCTCACCACCGCCCTCGCTACTGCCTGGGCTGAGTACGCGGCGGGGCAGGCTCGTCAGCGGGAGGCCGCCCTCGCTTGGGAGCGCGAGCGCGATGCGGGCGATGCCCTGGCTAAGCAGATTGCCGACGCGGAGCAGCTCATCGCCTCTCCTGCCTCTCACGACAGCAGGGCCACCTCCTCCGGCTCGGCGGGTCACCGCGTGTCCACCACCGCGGTCCTCTGGCACGACCCGGCCGACCCGCTCGTGGCCCAGCTTCACTACCAGGCCGGGGGTGTCCAGAACATCCGGCTCCTGGTTCCGGTCGTCCTCGAGCCGGAGTCGCCCTCCTACGCCCGCTGGCGGGACCTGGTCCTCCTAACCCTCCGCTGCTACGCCCTCGACGACCACGTCCTCCTCGACACCGTGGGCACGGTCCCAACCGCCTCGTGGATGCGCCTCGACAGCATCGTTCTCTCCTGGATTCTAGGGACGATCTCCCTGGACCTCCACGACCTCGTCCGCAACAATCCGAACGCTCGCGGGGCCTGGCTGGCGCTCGAGGGCTAGTTTCTAGGCAACGTCGAGGCCCGGGCTCTGTGTCTCGATGCGAGCTTCCGGACCTTCGTCCAGGACGACCTCTCCGTCAGCGACTTCTGCCGCAAGATGAAGGGCATGGCGGACTCTCTCGGCGACCTTGGTTGTCCCGTGGAGGACCGTATCCTGGTCCTCAACGTCCTTCGCGGGCTTAGTGACCGCTACGCTCACCTCCGGACGTGGATCACTCGTTAGCGACCCTTCCCCACCTTCCTGCAGGTCCATGACGACCTTGTCATGGAGGAGCTCCAGCAGGGAGTTCAGGCCGTGTCGGTCTCCGTGCTGAGGTCCTCGTCTTCCTCGACTGCTTTTGCCGCTACTCCCCCACCGCGTCCGTCCACTTCGTCATCGTCGTCTCTTCTTGGTCTTCCTCCTCCCAGGCCGAGCAGGGGTGGGGGGGCTGTCGTGGTGGTGGTGGTGGTGGCCGCCATGGCGATGGTGGCGGTGGTGGCCGTGGGAACACACCAGCGCTGACGCCTCCACGGGGTGCACCTTGGCCCACCTTCCACAGCCCGTGGTCGGGGCGCATCTCCATGTGGCCTTTCTAGGCTCCCGGCGGTCCTCGCCCACCAGCGGCCATGTTCGCTGGTGCTCCTCCAGGGTTTCCCTCAATGACCCCGTGGGCGGCACCTCCTGGTGCCTACTCCGCGTCCATGTGGGCTCCACCTCCCAATGCCTTGCCCGGGCCTGTCGGTTGGGACCCGGCGGCCTTGGCCAACTTCAGCACCATGACCCTGACACCTCCTTTTGGGCCAGAGTGGATCTCCGACTCGGGAGCCACTTACCACACCACTCCCGACCCCGGTATACTTTCTTTCGTTCGCCCTCCTTCTTCCTCACTTCCTTCGTCTATTATGGTCGCAAATGGGTCGTGTCTTCCTGTCACGTCCGTGGGTGCCGGCGCTCATAGCTCTTTTCGTCTTCCTGACGTTCTTGTTGCACCTTCTATGGTCCACAACCTTCTTTCTATTCGTCATTTTATAGCTGACAATTCCTGTTCCATTGAGTTTGACTCTTCTGGTCTTAGTGTGAAGAATTTGGCTTCCCGGCGTCCTCTGCTCCAATGTGACAGCACGGGGCCCCTTTACACCCTTCGATTTTTGGTGTCTTTTTCCTCTTCATCGCCGGCTCCTTTGTCAGCTTCTTTTGCCGCCACGCCTTCCTCCACTACTTGGCATCGTCGTCTCGGCCATCCTGGACGTGATGCTCTGATGCAGCTTAGTCGTAGCTCCGACATTCGTTGTACTCGAGCTCACGATGAGCATTTGTGTCATGCGTGCCAACTAGCCCGCCATGTTCGTCTTCCTTTTTCTCCTTCTTCACATGCGGCTCAGATTTTTGATCTTGTACACTGCGACCTATGGACACATAAGCATTTCTGGCTATAAATACTATTTGGTGGTGGTTGATGATTTCTCTCATTACTCGTGGACTTTTCCTTTGCGTGCCAAGCCTAAGGCTTTTCCCACTCTTCTCCACTTTTTCGCCTGGGTGTCTACTCAATTCGGCCTTACCATCGAGGTTGTCCAGTGTGACAATCGTCGTGGGTTCAATAACACCACCTCCCGTGCCTTCTTCCTCTCTCACGGTGTTCAGTTGTGCATGTCTTGTCCGTATACCTCCTCCCAAAATGGCAACGCGGAGCGCATGATTCGCACCACGAACGACATCATGCGCACTCTTCTACTCTATGCGTCCCTTCCTGCTCGCTTCTGGGCAAAGAGTCTTCACACCTCCACCTACCTCCTTAACCGCCTTCCTTCTGTTGCCTGCCCAGCTCCCACGCCACACCATGCTCTTTTTGGCACCCCTCCTCGCTATGAGCACCTTCGTGTCTTCGGGTGTGCGTGCTACCCTAACACTACTGCCACCGCTCCCCACAAGCTGGCTCCCCGCTCGACCCTGTGTGTCTTCCTCGGGTATTCTTCGGATCACAAGGGTTACCGGTGCTATGATCTCATCTTCCGTCTGGTCCTCATCTCTCGCCATGTGGTGTTTGATGAGTCAGCCTTTCCCTTCTCCACCACCACCACGCCGGCTTCCGCCCCTGACCTCGATCTCTCCTCGCTATGTCTCGCTGACCCGATGGCCCAGCCACCTTTGCTGTTTCCTGCAGATACTGCTCCACCGGGCCCACCGTGCACGCCGCCGGGCCCATGCCTCACCGGTGACGCCCCTCGCCCTGCACCCTGCACGGGTCCGGAGGCTTCGCCCTTTGGTGCGCCCCTGCGCCTGCCGCTGGTCAGGGGCCGTCGGCTTCCGCCCCAGCTTCGCGTGTCGCCTAGCCGGTGCCTGTCCACCTCCTGCGTGGTTCGCCCAGCTGGTGCACGTCTACTAGCGCCGTGGGCAGGTGGCACCACTGCCTCAGTCACCACCGGTGGCCACTCCTCCGCCGGAGACGCCACTACCTCAGTCACCGCCGGTGGCCCAGCCTTAGTCACCGCCCAGCTGCCCGTGTCGTGCCGCCGGTGTACCACCCACCGCTTCTTCACCGACACCCGCGGCATGTTCACCCTATGGTGACACGGCACGCGGCTGGTACCCTGCGGCCCCAGGCTCTCGCGGCGACGCCCGGCGACCCGCAGGTCTCTCCTGTACCCTCTTCCGTTCGCGACGCCTTGTCGGACCCTCACTGGCGCCGCGCAATGGAAGAGGAGTACGCGACTCTCCTCGCCAACCAGACATGAGATCTGGTGCCCCGTTTGCCCGGCTCCAACGTCGTCACCGGCAAGTGGATCTGGACACACAAGCGGCGTGCTGATGGTACCCTGGAGCGGTACAAGGCTCGCTGGGTTCTTCGAGGCTTCACTCAGCGCCCTGGAGTTGACTATGATGAGACCTTCAGCCCGGTGGTCAAGTCGGCCATCATCCGCACGGTGCTCTCACTGGCTCTTACTCGCTCCTGGCCAGTGCATCAGCTAGATGTCAAGAATGCCTTCCTGCACGGGAACCTTACTGAGACAGTCTACTGCAGTCAACCGACGGGATTTGTTAACTCTTCTCGTTCTGACATGGTCTGCCAGCTCAAGAAGTCTCTATACGGCCTCAAGCAGGCCCCTCGGGCGTGGCACTCTCAGCTTGCTGCTTTTCTAGTGACACTGGGCTTTGTGGAGGCCAAGTCAGATACGTCCCTGTTCATCTACCACCATGGAGCTGAGACTGCCTACTTGCTGCTCTATGTGGATGACATTGTCCTCACCGCCTCCAGCCCGTCCCTACTCCGCCGCATCATCAGCGTCTTCAGCAGGAGTTTCCTATGAAGGATCTGGGTGTGCTCCACCACTTTCTCGGGGTCACTGTTGAGTCTCATCCCACCGGGCTTCTTCTACACCAGCGGTAGTACACTCTTGATATCCTAGAGCGAGCAGGGATGACTGGCTGCTAGCCCTGCTCCACTCCGGTTGACACACAGGGCAAGCTGTCTGAGGCCGAGGGCAACCCAGTGGCAGACCCCACTGCGTACCGGAGTCTTGCTGGTGCACTACAGTACCTCACTTTCACCAGGCCCGACATCACCTACGCCGTGCAGCAGATCTGTCTTCACATGCATGATCCCCGAGAGCCCCACCTTACTGCTCTCAAGCGCCTCCTCCGCTACCTCCGCGGCACCCGTCGACTACGGGTTGCTCCTTCACCGGTCCTCCTCCACCGAGCTCGTCGTCTACACTGACACTGATGCTGACTGGGCCGGGTGTCCGGACACTCGGCGCTCCACCTCCGGCTACGCCGTCTTCCTGGGCGACAACCTAGTGTCCTGGTCGTCCAAGCGCTAGCCGGTCGTCTCCCGCTCCAGTGCCGAGGCGGAGTACCGCGCTATTGCTAACGGCGTGGCTGAGGCTTCCTGGCTCCGGCAGCTTCTCGCCGAGCTTCACAGCCCTCTCTCCCGGAGCACGATGGTCTACTGCGACAATGTCAGTATGGTGTACCTCTCTACCAACCCTGTACAGCACCAGAGGACCAAGCATGTGGAGATCGATCTACACTTCGCCGGGATCGGGTCGCCATCGACGATGTTCGGGTTCTCCACGTCTCGACCGCCTCCCAGTTCGCCGACATCTTCACCAAGGGTCTCCCGTCCTCAACCTTCGTCGAGTTCCGCTCCAGCCTCAACATCACCGGTGGCTAGTTGCGTCTATGGGGGCTCGTGTGTTGTACTTCTTTTCGTGTCCAGTTTATAAACTCCGCTGCGCTGGTAGTTCAGACTGCGGGGGGTGTTGGAGTATGTGAGAATTAGGCCCATGAGGTCTATGTATGACTTGCTATATAGCTATCTTTCATAGGGTTAGTCCAATAATGAGAAAACCTAATTCTTACAGTTGGAACAAAATGTAAAGTTTGTTCTCTGTCCATAACAAAATGGCAAATCAGTCGTATATGTATATTTGATAATTGTTTCTCCAAAGAATTTATTCGATCCAGATTTGGATCGAATTCAAATTTGATACAGATAACTCTGTTTCCCGTATCTCTATCAAGTTCATAGCTTTCCCGCTGAACTCTGGCGCGGTTGCAATAGCAGCTCCTGCATTTCCTCTCTGAAACCAGCCAGCGCCGTGCGCTGCAGTGCGATGAACACCTTGAACCCTCCCCGCCGCCTCTCGTCCCCCGCGCCGTAGGGCAGCAGGAAGCAAGGCTCCGTGCTCCCGAGGATCCTCCACGAGAGCGGCAGCACGGAGTCGGGGCCGCCCCACCCGAAGTCCACCTCCCCGTGGCCGAGCCGCCGCCAGTCCGTGAACGCGCTCACGGAGCCCGCCGTGATCCCATCGTAGCGGTGCAGCTCCTGGAAGTCGACGTAGGATCGCACGTACTCGTCGTGCACGGCCTGCTTGCTCCTCCTTATCAGAGCGGCGGTTGCCGCCAGTGGCTGGCCGACGAGGTCGCCGGCGGCCAGGGCGACGTACACCGGTACACACACGTTGCCCCAGTACCCGTCGGGGAGCGGCGGATCGACGAGCTTGCTGATGTTCATGGAGTACACCATCTTCACCACCTCGCTGGAGCTGGTCCCGTTTGCC
Organism: Bothriochloa decipiens; assembly: GCA_023333625.1. Classification (NCBI taxonomy): domain Eukaryota; kingdom Viridiplantae; phylum Streptophyta; class Magnoliopsida; order Poales; family Poaceae; genus Bothriochloa; species Bothriochloa decipiens. Next base: position 41,718,775 of record CM041638.1, on the reverse strand, counting down.
TTGACCCTGGTCGCCGGTCCACGAGCACGGTGAGCGTCTTGGGGTGATCTGAATTCTCCGACATGTAATGAAGTGCTTACCTGGCGCGCCAGATGAACGCGGCGACAACCTCGAACGTCGTGAGCTTGACGCCAGCCTCGTCGGCGATCCGCGCTCTGAGCGCCTCCACGCGCGCGTCGCTCACGTGGAAGCATTCCCTCGTGAGCTGCCGCTGCTGCTCGCGCCACTCCGCCTCGCCACCGTACGGCCCGCGCCGCGCGACGCCGCCGCCGAGCGCGAGGATGCGGTCGAACACCTGCGTCGCGACGCGCGACGGGCGCCTCGGCCCCAGCAGCTCCCGCCGCTCCCACACCGGCGCCACCTCCGGCGTCCCCTGCCCACGCGCGAACCCCGCCGCGGCGGCGAGGAACCTGGTGGCGCCCGCGCCGTCGCAGAGCGCGTGCGCCACCCGCATCCCCAGCGCGACGCCGCCGCAGGCGAACCGCGTGGCCTGGAGCGCGAGCACCGGGGTATCCGCGTCGGCGTCGCCATCACCGTCCCCCGGCGGCACGAGGCGGTGGAGCAGCGGCGAGCTGGGGCAGTCGGTGTCGACGTCGGCCGCCGCCAGACCGGACTCCGCGAGGACGACGGGCACGGCGCCGCCAGCGCCGACCACGACGTGGCCGCCGTCGCGGAGGAGGCGGCCCGCGAGCGCCGGGAAGAGACCGAGCGCGGCCTCGAACGCGGGCGGGAGGACCACGTGCGGGTCGACGGATGGCGGGGGAGGTGGGAAGAAGCGGAGCGTGCGGAAGGTGACGTCGAGCGTGTTGCGGTCGGCGTCGAGGCCCGAGAGCGGGAGGGCCACCGCCGAGTGCTGCGCCGGGGCCGGTGGCGGCGATAGGCGCACGGTGTCCAGAACTCGCAGTCGCAGTTGCTGTGGCTCCATGGGATTCAAGCTGGAGAGCGACTGCGTCAGTGCAGCGACAGACTGACAGCGAGTGCTGTATGGTTCGGCGGCCGTGTGAGAATTGGATCATGGGCCGTGGCGATGAAGATGACGAGCGTGGAGTCATGGAGGAAGTAGTAGGTGGCATGGCAGATTGGCAAGAGTTGGTGAAACGTTTTGTGGTTTCACAAGGAGAAGCGACGTGGAAGCACAAGCGCCAGTAGTCCAACGGCACTGACAGACCTCAAGCAATTGGTTTCCATCTGTTGATAACCCGTTCATGTATTCTAGTAGCTGTTTAGTCTATTGATACTAACCATTGTGGTGGAGCATGCTCTATACACTAATCTCTGATGAAATGTGAACAGAGATAAACATGTTAAGTTTAAGTCTAATGTTTAAGATAAGTTGAGATCAAATGGGAGAATGTCAGGTTGATCTCCAAGGGGTTGGCCCAATGATCAACTTGGGTCTTCACCTCACGCTCTAATCGGAGATGCCTTGCGCAACATTATAAAGAGGAGGTGGAGAGCGGGGCTTGTGCTACGAGGTTAATTGTCGTCGCCATACTCCCCACCTAGAAACAGGGAGTGCTGAAGCAGCGGGAAGTCCATTGCCACCTCAACGTGACGTCGATATTGTCACCTAACCCCGTCGCCGCTAGACAACGACCATAGTTGAATCCTACTCCTCCAAGCACACTGATGGTTAGCTCTTCATTTCCCCTCCTTATCTCTTTCTCTCTTTCCCTCGCTCTCTAGTTTATGCTCAAGAATTATTTACATGCCTATTTATCCTGAATTAAAAGAATACACCTACTGATCTACGCCTAGATGGTCCTAAAAATTCGGTCTCGTCATAGTTCGAATGAAAAGTAAAAAATAAATCCATTTTACTTTAGTACTATTTTCATGTTCTAATTTTCACCATCGAGTTATAAATAGGCCTTTTCAGAAAAAAAATGTTCACCTTTAAAAAAAGTTATAAATCCAGACATTTTAACTTTTATTTGTTTCGGTCTTGTACAGAGTCGCTCGCTTGGAGAGTCACGTTCACATCTCAAGGAGTCAACTCTCGACCGATCACAACAACCAGCAAATCAAAGGATAGTCGGAGTTTAGAAAATGCGAGACGTCACTACTTGTTCACTGAGCATGGCCTCAAAGGCGACTATGGTGGTGGGGTTGCTTCCTTCTTGAGTTCTTAAGCTTTTAGAATTTGGAGCATACATCGAGCGTTACTACAAGAATTCTTAAGCTTGTTTGGTTTTAAGCTTGTTTGGTTAAGATCCTGATTCTCTTTTATCTAGTCGTCAGATGTCAAACACGACAACATCAGCAATCGTTTTTCCCTTCTCATAAAATAAACTTGGAGTCCAAATAAGCCGTGTTTTATGGCTCATTCGGCTCTTGTTCGTCTGCTAATATAGCACAAAGCCAAAGACAGAGGAAGTTCGGCCAAACCTGACCTAAAATTACCACAAATAAAACTTGATACAAAATGGTACAATCCCTCTGCGTGATTATTCGCGATTCCCACACAGCCACTCACGTGATGATCTGACGCGTGGCATGATCTGACACGTCCAGTTACCCAATCGAACGGTCGCGATCGAAGAGCGAGGTGTACCACACTGAAACCGAAACAACGGCTCCCGGCTCCGCATCGCAAACGCTCTCCCTCCACTCGTCCCGTCGTCCGCTCCGGCCGCGCCCACCCCACGCCGATGCCGCCCCCACCGCCGCCGCCGCTCCACGTCCGCCTCCGTCTCTCCCTCGTCCCGCCCCTCCCTATCTCCCCTTCACGCCGCCATGCCTCCCGCTCACCCTCCGTCGCGTCCTGCCCTCTTGCGGCGCGCCCCCTCGCCCAACGCCGCGATGGGCGCCCGCGCCCGCTCTGCGCCGCGCTGGGCGAGGCCGAGGGCGAGGCGGAGGGCTTCGCGTGGCCGGATGGGTCCGAGGAGGAGGAGCTGCGGCGGCTCCTGGAGCTGCTCCCTGGGGAGCTGAGGCGGCGGGTGGAGACCCACCCGGAGCTCCCGGCGCTCGTGGAGGTGGTCATGGACCTAGGCCGGCCCCCGCTCGCGCGCTTCCCGTCCGGAGACTTCGTCCTCTCCCGCCGCCCCATCTCCTTCGACGACCTGCGCCACGCCACCTCCCAGGTCCAGCCCAACCCACTGCCCTTATAATCTGTTATTAAGCGTGGCTCGTTAGGCGTTAGCTTGGTTATAGTGATAGTGTGCCTTGTGCTAGGTTGGGGACTTTGGAGCGGACAATCGTGCTGGAATCAGCCGGACGCTGCACCGGATCAGCGCGATTAGGAACCGGAAGGGCGTCATTATAGGCCTCACTTGCCGTGTCGGGCGCGCAGTGCCCGGGAGCGCTAATTTGCTTCAGGACTTGGTTAAGGATGGTGGCTCATTGCTGCTCATTGGCCCACCTGGGGTGGGGAAGACTACTGTCATAAGGTAGGGTCGAGCCACCAAACTGGATTTCAATGTTGATTGAATAGTTGTGATTGAGAAATACAATACACATCAGCTATGATCAGAGATGTTTTATGTGACAGAGTACCAGACTACCAGTATCTACCCATTTTAGCATCATGTCATTCAGTTGTTGTCTTGTCATGCAGAGAAATTGCCCGAATGTTAGCTGATGACTATAAGAAGCGGGTGATGATTGTTGACACATCTAATGAGATTGGTGGGGATGGTGATATTCCGCACCCAGGAATAGGCAATGCACGTAGGTTGCAAGTGCCTAACCAAGACATGCAGCATAAGGTCTGTTACGCCTGTTATGTGTACCTGAAATAAGCTGCTTTGTCCTATATATGGAGTACAAAAAATGATGTAGCCGATAATTAGTACTATTCTTCTTAACTGTGCTTCCAGTCAAGTAAGTTATATATATTCTGTATTGTATATGCCATAGTGTAACTCAAAGTCTGCATCTGTCATCCACTCCTGATGCAAAAGGGGTTTTATAGTGCCTGGCAATATTTGAAAATCTATCCATATTCCTATAAGGATTAGAGAATACTGATCATAGTCAGTGTTTGTATGTTTGGGTGAACTCAGTCTCAGTCTCAGACCTTTGACCCCACCTCCCACCCCGGGGGGTTTTTGCTTGTATAATCAGAACTCGTCTTTGGTTTAAGAAGCTCACCTGACCAATTTATTTGTGCATTAGACACTGGCGTGCTTTTAGTTCAACACTTACTATGTGTGCTGATTCGTTTATTCAATATCAATCAGGTACTGATAGAAGCTGTGGAAAACCATATGCCTCAAGCAATTGTTATTGATGAAATTGGAACTAAACTAGAGGCCATGGCTGCAAGCACCATTGCACAGAGGGGCATACAGCTTGTTGCAACTGCCCATGGAGTAACGATAGAGAATCTGATCATGAACCCATCATTAGAGATGCTTGTGGGAGGAATACAGGTAAGGATGTTCTGCATCATCCTATTTGCTGTTCCGAAAATATTGTCGTTGCATACAACAGTAAAAATTAACAGTTCTACTAGGTTAAAGCAATGAAAATAACATAGTGTACCTCTATAACTTCATTACCTGACTCGATTATTGACTTGGAAATCTTTCAGAAATACATTCAGAGATATAGTTCTGCTGTTTCCTTGCTCTTGCTGCTTGAAATGCAGCACATAGAATTATTCAATCAAACATTGCTTCTAACAATTCCATGATCTAATATAAGAGATTAACACATTGCAAGATTGTTATTAATCGGCGCATCACTGCTTTCTTGATGACAAGAAAGTTTTCAGAAATAGTTTCTCAATACTAAAAATGGAATAGGTAAAAGATATTGAGAGAAAATTGATTTTATTCATAAATTAAGCTGTGTGCCTTGTGTACTCATATTGATCATGACATAGGCCATGTATGATTTATCTATACTGTGTCTGAGTATGTGTGACTTTTCAGTTCTTAAAGATTGCTCGCTGAAGGTTTTTTCTATGCTTCCCAAAGGAAGACTTCATATAGAGAAACAAATTGTCAAATGGTTGAGTGCAAGCTAGCAACTAATTGTTATAGCAGAAGCCTAGATTTCTTCTGAGAAAGCGCAGAAGCACCATATGTGCATTTTTTTGTGTTTCTCTTTACTTTTTGGTCAAAAGGAAAAAAAGAAAATTTCTAATCATGGCCATTCTTATCTAAAAGAGTGTCACACTCGGTGATGAAGAAGCTAACCGGAGAGGAGTTCAAAAAACTGTCCTAGAGCGCAAGGGCCCATCAACATTTACATGTGCTGCAGAGATCGTCTCAAAAAAAGAATTACGTGTCCATCGTAGTCTGGAAGCCACAGTAGATGCTCTACTCGCAGGTTCCCACTGATTTCTCTATTACTTAGCTGCATTATCATGTTAAGTTTGATGATGTTATTTGTGACATTGAACATGGAAATGTGTAGATCTGATGTCACAACAATTCATCTTGTACTTTTGTTGGTGCAGGCAAGCTGCCTAATGTTGAAATTCGGAAGTTGGGTTCAAAGGGATTGATGCAGGAAGCTTCTGTGCAAAAGGAACAATCACATCTTGGTGTCTATGATGCAGCTGAATTTGACCGTGACTCTCTAAGGAATGCCAGAAGAAGCTTGGACTCTGCATTTAATCTTGACTCTGCTGAAGGGCATATAGAGAGGACAGATGGAGCTGATTCAAGCTTGAATCTATATGCATATGGGGTACGGATGTCGTCAATAGCTCATTCTTTTGATGCCCTAGTTTTCTGAGTGTTGGGCCCTGAGATTCTCATTACTTGGCTAACCCTAGAAGGATAGCAATATAGTGTCATACATGGGCCTCATGGGCCTAGACTCATACTCCAACACCCCCCCCGCATGCTGAACTACTGTCGCAACGGAGTTTCAGACTGGACATGAAAAGAAGAAGCACACACACAGCCCCCCCACACACTCAACTAGCCACTGGTGATGTTGAGGCTGGAGCGAAACTCGGTGAAGGTCGAGGACGGGAGGCCCTTGGTGAAGATGTCGGCAAACTGGGAGGTGGTCGGAACGTGGAGGACCCGAACATCGCCGATGGCGACTCGATCACGGGCGAAGTGAAGGTCGATCTCCACATGCTTGGTCCACTGGTGCTGAACGGGGTTGGTGGAGAGGTAGACCGCACTGACGTTGTCGCAGTAGACCAGTGTGCTCCGGGAGAGAGGACTGTGGAGCTCGGCGAGGAGCTGCCGGAGCCAGGAAGCCTCTGCCACGCCGTTAGCAACAGCGCGGTACTCCGCCTCGGCACTGGAGCGGGAGACCACCGGCTGGCGCTTGAACGACCAGGACAACAGGTTGCCGCCTAGAAAGACCACGTAGCCAGAGGTAGAGCGCCGAGTGTCCGGACACCCGGCCCAGTCTGCGTCAGTGTAGACGACGAGCTCGGTGGTGGAAGACCGGTGAAGGAGCAAGCCGTAGTCAACAATGCCGCGGAGGTAGCGGAGGAGGCGCTTGAGAGCGGTGAGGGGGGTTCCCGGGGTTTATGCATGTGAAGGCATATCTGCTGCACTGCATAGGTGATATCCGGCTTGGTGAATGTAAGGTACTGAAGCGCACCTGCAAGACTCAGGTATGCCGTGGGGTCTGCCACTGGGTTGCCCTCGGCCTCTGACAGCTTGCCCTGTGTGTCAACCGGAGTGGAACAGGGCTTGCAGTCAGTCATCCCAGCTCGCTCCAGGATATCAAGAGTGTACTGCCTCTGGTGAAGAAGAAGTCCGGTGGGTCGAGACTCAGCAGTGACCCCGAGGAAGTGGTGGAGTATTCCGAGATCCTTCACAGGAAACTCTTGCTGGAGAGAGCTGATGATCCGGCGTAGTAGTGACGGGCTGGAGGCTGTGAGGACAATGTCATCAATATAGAGCAGTAGGTAGGCAGTCTCAGCTCCATGGTGATAGATGAACAGTGATGTATCTGACTTGGCCTCCACGAACCCCAGTGTCAATAGGAAAGTAGCAAGCCGAGAGTGCCACGCCCGAGGTGCCTGCTTGAGGCCGTAGAGAGACTTGTTGAGCCGGCAGACCATGTCAGGACGAGAGGAGTCAACAAACCCCGCCGGCTGACTGCAGTAGGCTGTCTTAGTAAGAGTCCCGTGCAGAAAGGCATTCTGGACGTCCAGCTGATACACGGGCCAGGAGCGAGCGAGAGCCAGTGAGAGCACCGTGCGGACGGTGGCCGACTTCACCATTGGGCTGAAAGTCCCATCGTAGTCGACGCCCGGGCGCTGAGTGAAGCCCCGGAGCACCCAGCGAGCCTTGTACCGCTCAAGAGTACTATCAGCCTGCCGCTTGTGTGTCCAGATCCACTTGCCGGTGACGACGTTGGAGCCGGGCGGATGAGGCACCAAATCCCATGTCTGGTTGGCGAGGAGAGCCGCGTACTCCTCTTCCATCGCGCAGCGCCAGTGAGGGTCCGACAAGGCGTCGCAAACAAAAGAGGGTACAGGAGAGACCTACGAGTCGCCGGGCGTCGCCGCGAGAGCCCGGGACCGCAGGGTACTAGCCGCGTGCCGCGCCACCATAGGGTGAACATGCCGCGGGTGTCGATGAAGGAGCGGAGGGTGGTACACCGGTGGCACGACACGACCGGCCGGTAGCGGCGGCGGCGGTGTAGGTGTCCTCGGCGGAGAAGAGGCCACCGGCGGCGTAGGCGGCGTCGGGGAAGAAGGGGCCACCGGTGGTGGTTGAGGTAGCGGAGCCGCCCGTCCACGCCGCTGGTAGACGTGCACCGGCTGGGCGAAACGCGCGCCCGCGCCAGGGTCGCTCTTGCTGGTGGTAGCGTCCTCGCCGGGGCTGCCTGCGCCTGGGCCCGCCCGGCGCTGGTAGACGTGCACCGGCTGGGCGAACCGCGCAGGAGGTGCGTAAGTCGACGACCCCGGACCCGTGTCAGGCGTAGGAGCAGGGGCTGCATCGGAGGGCGACGCCACCGGACCCGGGCAGGGCGCAGGGCCAGGGGCGTCACTGGTGGGCAACGAGCTGGGGCACGGGCCCGGCGAAGGGCACGGTGGAGCAGTACCTGCAGGTGGAAACGGCAAAGGTGGCTGGACCACCGTGTCAGTGGGAAACAGAGAGGAGAGGTCAGGGTCAGGGGGTGGTGTGGTGGTGGTGGAGAAGGGGAAGACAGACTCATCAAACACCACATGGCGAGAGATGAGGACCCGACGGGAGGTGAGGTCATAGCACCGGTAACCCTTGTGATCCAGGAAATACCCGAGGAAGACACACAGAGTCGAACGCGGAGCCAGCTTGTGGGGAGTGGTGGCCGTGGTGTTAAGGTAACACGCACACCCGAAGACACGAAGATGGTCATACCGAGGAGGTGTACCGAAGAGACCATGGTGTGGTGTAGGAGCTGGGCAGGCAGCGGAAGGGAGGCGAACATGACGGCCCAGCTGGCACGCATGACACAAGTGCTCATCGTGAGTCCGAGTACAACTAATGTCGGAACTACGACTAAACTGCATCAGAGCATCACGTCCAGGATGGCCGAGACGACGGTGCCAAGTCGTGGAAGAAGGTGTGGCGGCGAAAGCAGCTGACAAAGTAGATGGCGATGTAGAGGAAGCAGACGCCGAAAACCGAAGGGTGTAAAGGGGCCCCGTGCTGTCACATCGGAGAAGAGGACGCCGAGAAGCCAAATCCTTCACAGTGAGACCAGAAGAGTCAAATTTTCGACAGAACAGGAATTATCAGCTGTAAAACGACGAATAGAAAGAAGGTTGTGAACCATAGAGGGTGCAACAAGAACATCAGAAAGACGAAAAGAGCCGTGGGCACCAGCGGCACCCACGGATGTGACAGAAAGACACGAACCATTTGCGACCATGATGGACGAAGGATGAGAGGAAGAAGGAGGGTGAAAAGAGGATAGTATACCAGGGTTGCCAGTGGTATGGTAGGTGGCACCTGAGTCGGCGACCCACTCTGGTCCGACAGGAGGTGTCAGGGCCATGGTGCTGAAGGTAAAGGCTAGGGCCGCCCGGGTCCCAACCGACCGGCCCAGACGGAGCACCGGGAGGTGTCACCCACGGTCCGGGCGAGGTGCCGGGAGGTGTAGCCCACGGAGCCGCGGAGGGAAACCCCGGAGGAGCACCAGCGAGCATGGCCGCCGACGGGCGAGTCTCACCGCCGGGAGCCTGGAAGGGCACATGGAGATGCGCCCCGCCCACGGGTTGGCGAAGGAGGGCCAGGGTGTACCCCGTGGAGGCGCGGGCGCCGGGTTGCTTCCACGGCCAGCACCCGCACCACGCCCCCCTCCGCAGCGGCGGGGCGGCCACGACCCCCCACCCCCGCTCGGCCCGGGGGAAGGAGGACCAAGAAGAGACGACGGCGGCGGAGCAAACGGACGCGGCGGCGGAGCCACGGCAAGTGCAGTCGAGGAAGACGAGGACCCCGGTGCAGAGGTGGACCTGGTCTGGATGCCCTGAGTGAGTTCCTCCATGACAAGGTCGTCACGGACCTGCAGGAAGGTGGGGAAGGGCCGCTGACGGGTGATCCACGTCCGTAGGTGGGCGTAGCGGTCGCTGAGGCCGCGGAGGACGTTGAGGACCAGGATGCGGTCCTCCACGGGCTAGCCAAGGTCACCGAGGGAGTCGGCCATGCCTTTCATCCGGCGGCAGAACTCGCTGACGGAGAGGTCACCCTGGACGAAGGTGCGGAAGCTCGCATCGAGACGCAGAGCCCGGCCCTCGGCATTTCCTAGAAACTGGCCCTCGAGTGCGAGCCAGGCCCGGCGAGCGTCAACAGAGTTGCGGACGAGGTCGTGGAGGTCGAGGGAGATCGTCCCGATGATCCAGGAGTGGACGATGCTGTCGAGACGCAGCCACGCGGGGGTCTAGACCGCGACCGAGGCGTCGACGAGGACGTGGTCGTCGAGGGCGTAGCGGCGGAGGGTTAGGAGGACCAGGTCCCGCCAACGGGCGTAGGAGGGCGACTCAGGCTCGAGGACGACCGGAACGAGGAGGCGGATGTTCTGGACACTCCCGGCCTGGTACTGGAGCTGCGCCACGAGCAGATCGGCCGGGTCGTACCAGAGGACCGCGGTGTGGGACACGCGGTGGCCCGCCGAGCCGGAGGAGGTGGCCCTGCCGTCGTAGGAGGCAGGAGAGACGAGGAGCTGCTCCGCCTCGGCGATCTGGCGGGCCAGTGCATCGGCCGCATCACGCTCGCGCTCCCAAGCGAGGGCGGCCTCCCGCAGACGGGCTTTCCCTGCCGCGGCAGCAGCCCGGGCATCGACGAGGGCGGCGGCGAGGGGGGAGTCAGGGCGTGCCGCGGTGAGTGGCAGGGGAGGTGGAGCGGGAAAAGGGAAAGCCTCGGCCCCTGCACCCGCCACGGCCCCTGCACCGGTGGGCATGCCCAGGGGAGGGCCCCCTGCACCCACGACTAGGCCGCCGGTGGCGTCGGCGGTGGGGTTGGCGATAACGTCGCTAGGCTCGACATCCGCAATGGCGTCCTCAGGGCCACCGGCGCCAGCGCCCGGCTGCAGGCCACCCGCGCCCTCGCCCTGTAGGCCGCCCGCGCCCGCGCCCGCGCCCTGCAGCCCACCAACTCCAGCGCTCAGGCCGCCCGCTTCCGCCGCCAGGAAGGGCAGGGGCGGCGCCTGGAGGGGCCTGGCAGGCCACGCCCGTGGCGGCGCCAGGAGGTGGCGGCCGGGGGCCGCCCGGTCCTTGGGCGGCGGCGGCGGCGGTTGTGGCCGCGATCTGCGCCCAGGAGGAGGAGGGGAGCGGGGGAAAAGAGTGGAAGTAGACGGGGGAGGGAGGAGGAGGAGGGGGAGGGCGGCCAGCCATGGCTGGCGGCGGCGACGGTGGGGAGCTGGCCGGCGGCGCCTGGCGGCTGGGTGGGGGAGGTGGGGAGGGAGAGAAGGAAACCCTAGCTTGATGCCATGTTGGGCCCTGTGATTCTCATTACTTGGCTAACCCTAGAAGGATAGTAATATGGTGTCATACATGGGCCTCATGGGCCTACACTCATACTCCAACACTGAGCAGTGTGCCCCTTTACATCAGTATGTAGTTTCTTTGCACAATGATTTTGTATACAGAGTGTGGCAAAGTGCTACCCACTCCACCACTTACTATAGTTGCATCATTTGATATGAACTATTACGGTATGGTAGGTATGTTGGTTATATAAAACAGAACTATTAAGGTATGGTAGGTACGAAATACTCGAAAGTGTGCTTATCTGGTCAGTTACTTCAAGTCCTGTATGATATTGGTTTTTGCTGTTTGTTATGTGTAGTAGCACTATTAGGGTAAGGTAGGTATGTTCCATTGAAAAGGATGTTAAACTGGTCAGTTGCCCACAAGCCTCTATGAAATTTAATCACCCCTGAACCCTGATGGTCTTTTTCTGGAATCTAGAGTGGTGTGGGAAGCCAAGGTGTCTTGTGGCTTACTATAATCTGCATGCCTACATTTAAATTTGTAATTCCTTTTATTTGAGTACACAGAATTGCAATACCTAATTCAGTAACTTACTATAATCTGTATGCTTATTTTTGTTTGGATACCCACTCCTGTCACTGCAACAATAGTGGCTAACTGGTTATAGCATTTGGTCTCTGAGTTTAGTTAAAGTTCTTTTGTTAAATTATCAGAACTTAGTTTAGTTTGTAACTTATTGGATAGGCTGTTCTAGATCTCCGAGTCGACTGCCTTGCAAGCCATTCAACAGCTGGAGTTGGAGGATATTGTTACCTTAACTTATAATATCAGTGAAGCTGATGCAGTGATCGCTTTACACTCAAAGCTCAAGAAGAATTCTCAAATTCAGGCTTTGGTGAAATCTCAAGATATACCAGTTTTCTTTGTGAAGGTTTGCCTGCACACTTGCCATTTACTGCACACTGTTAAAATTCAAGTTCCAGGAATTTCTATTCATTGTATTAGTTCTCTGTTCTTCACAGACAAACTCCCTGTCTCAAATCACTAGGGCACTTCGTGCTCTTGTTGACGATCACATGGACGAGCTGATAGACATAGACTACGGTGATAAAGAAGAAGCAAGATCATCAGAGGAAACTGATGCTCTGGAGGTATAGTATCATCCCTGCACATCTACACTTCTTTTCTTTTTGGCGGATTCCTGACCGCCTTCACCGTAACATTGTTACTCGTCCTGGACAAAGTATCCAATGGTTGTTTCCCTATGTTCAGGAGGCAAGGTTGGCAATCGAGCAAGTAGTGATCCCAAAAGGCGAGAGCGTGCAGCTACTGCCGAGGCCATCAAGCATCATCTCATCCCAAGTGGATCTCGTCGAAAGCTTCAGCCTCCAGTGGGAGGTCATAGGCCAGGAGCCTAACGCGTACGTGAGGATCCTTCCGCACTTCGCGCCAAAAGAAGTTGAAGCTATCCAGAAAGAAACCCCAGCGGCGGGGCTCGCCGATTCAGAGAGCTCCGATGACTTGGATCATACCCAGAATGGCATCACGAGGCTGCCTTTCCTACCCGATTAGCGCCTGACGTATCCTTGCAGTTCTTCGTGGATCGTGGTCCTGAGTTGTACCTGCCGGTATATATCCCATTTATTTACGCTATTTTGGTACTCCATCCATTTCAAATTGTTTTTGGTACTTCATCTATTTCAAATTATAAGTCATTACAAAAATCTTGTAGAGTTAATGTATCTCAAGTTTGATCAAAATTACTGAGATCGTGATATCAAATAGATAAATTATAAAAATATAATCAATGAAAAATTTATTGATACTTAGTATCTTAACTATTATTATTTTATCAAATAAGTTTAATCAGACTTAAAATACTTTTTTTAAGATTTTTAGAATGATTTACGTCTCAAAGGAGAGAGTAACTTTTAACACGAAGCACTTTGCGAGTTTGGGTCTACGAAAGTGGATAGTGCTCTTCTATGCGTACAGACGTACAGTATCTGATCTGTGATCTGCTGTGGACGGCACAGTCACATCCATGCATATCTTTCCGCCTCACCTTTTTACGTGCTCTGCCAATTCATTCACAAAGTGCATGTCCGTTCTAATCTCATGAACGATAAGCAAAGCATGTTGCATGTAGTCTGTTCGTTGCACTTCTGCTGTTAACTAGTTAGTGGTTAAGAGCTCCAACTTGTACCAGGTTTCTCGTCGTGCATGCCGTTTATTTTCATTTCCTCCTCGTTCCATAAAACATAGTACTCGGATGGTGTGAGTAGGCGTGCGTGTGTTGAGTGGACGGCGTGCGTGTGGATGAACAAATACTACAGCTATATTACTCCGTATTACGTGTAGCATTTTGTATGTATGGGTTCCACCATGCTGCTCTAGCGACTTGAAAATGGCAGATGCCCCCTTGGCTCCTGGCTGCATCCAGACATCATTAGTTTGAAGCGCTGTTGAAGCTAGATCCTCATCACGTTCCGGAACGTCGCGCGCACCTCGTCGGTCGTCGCTGCCTGCCGCGTCCGGCTGCTCGACGCCCTCGAGAGGCGATGATGCCCGAGAGAAAACAAAAGCTGCCAATGGCCGGCGACGTTGGTGGCCGCCTGCCCGGACCGGATGTGAGTTGTGACCACGATGATGGTAGTTGAGCACAAGACGACGATCGAGTCGAGGAGCCACGACGCACGCGTAGGGGCCATAGCGCGGTCACGCACGAAGAGCTTATCGAAGAGCGATCGAGGCTTTGCCGCCGCCATTGCTCCGTCCGGCGAATAGGAGATGTGATGCAGCGCAGGTGTGTGCAGCAGTGGGAACTGACACGGATCGCGGCCTAATGAAGCCATCGCATCGTGCGTGCATGAACTAATATATATAAGTTGCAGGAGAAGGTAGAAAGCCATGCATGCAGAGGATGAGAGGATCTAGCTAGCTAGCCGGTATGTGCGCACTTACCACTGTATTGTACTCGCCTACACAAGGCTGTCACTGTAGATGTCTGTTTGATCCTCTCCTCTTGAAATATGGGTGAATGGCATAAAATAAAATCCCTTTCTCTAAACTTTATAGCTCTAAAACTTTTGAGCACACTGTAGAGGTCTGTTTGATCCTCTCCTCTTGAAATATGGGTGAATAGCCCGATTGTGAAAAAAAAAATCCTCTCCTCTAAACTTTATAGCTCTAAAACTTTTGAGCACTTTAGCTCTCACTTTTGAAATCTAAATCTCTAATGCGAGGTGAGATAATTAAAGTTTAAAGTTAATTTTAGACTACCTATTTATTTGAGCTTTGTTATAAGTTTAGAGAAGAGGATCCACACAACTAAACAGGCTTTCTGTTGCGTCGTCTCTTCGGCCAACGCCGGTAGAAACGTAGTATACTACTACTAGAAAGTGCTTCTTTTCCGAACAGGGTTCGCTTCGCTCTTTCAAGATCGAAGGCAATACCAAAATGCTCACGTCGTTGTTAAGTATGCAGTTAGGTGGAGTTGTAGTACGTGGCGAGCTCTTGTGTTACTCGTTGGCAAATGATCGTAGAGCAGGACCACACATAAAGTTCTTATCTCCAGGTTACGGCGCCGGTTAATTCGCGCGAGGTGATCTCCGATCTGGCTAGCTCGACGATCGAGCAGCTTCCAACCGGTTGCTCGATCTTTCGTGCGTGCATTTGTGATGTCAACAAGGCCACCGTTTATATTGTTCCCCAATGAAATCTGGCGATCAGTAACGGTTTTCCTTTCCACGCTTAGAAACCAAGGTCTTCTTTAGATGGCTAGAAAGTTGTATTATGATATTGTAGCACTTTCGTTTGTATTTAGTAATTATTGTCTAATCATAACCTAACTAGGCTTAAAAGATTCGTCTTATGATTTATAACCAAACTGTGTAATTAGTTATTTTTGTTATCTACGTTTAATGCTTCATGCAAGCGGTTAAAGATTGATGTGATAGAAAGAGAGTGAAAAAACTAGCAATTTTGCAAGCACCTAAATAAGGTCAAAATGCACGACTGACTGGCCTCTGTCAGGAAGCTAGCTGGCTGGACCAGTCATCGCCCACTTGGAGCATCTGTTCCAATATGATCCGAATTATAACGTTGGTCTTGTGAGGACGTCTGGAGGGTCTACGGTTCGGTTATGTTTATTAGCGGATTTGTTTTCGTATTTGACTGCAGTCAATTCATCCTATAAATACATCTTATAAGCCGCACGAGAAAAGTGGACGACTCATCGTATTCCCTGCATTATGTAAACTCTCTCCATACAGTGAAGATCGCCAGTCGGTGCCTGTGGTTTTTTCTTACAAAGATTTTCCACGTAAAAATCTATCTCTCGTGTTTGATCTTGATTTGTATTATATACTAACAAGTGGTATCTAGAGCCGGACATAAGATTGTGAAAAAATTAGGGTTTCATTCCCTACAACCGCCGCCGCCGTCCGTGTTCGCGCCGTCATCAATCTGCGTCGATCTAATCGGCGTTTTCCTGCTGCTTCCGTAAATCGAGGCAGAGTCGAGGACGGAAATATTTTTTCCGTTGGTTGGTGCAAGTCGAGGGGGTGGTGTCCCAGGAAAAGCTGCGCGTTCCTGTGCTCGGCGTGTCCTGCGTCCGTGTCGCCGAGTCAGTTTCGTGCTATCCGCTGCTGCCGTAAATTCCTGTCAGGCTGCCGCGTTCCTTCCTGCTGTGGGGGAAAAAAAAATCAATCTGCTGCTGTTGCCGTGGCTGTGAAGCTGCGGGTGAATTGAATTCACGCGGGTCGAGATCAACACCGCAAGTTCTGAACCTGCGTTGCTGTTCGTGATCGTGAGGAGGTAAAATTTTGGTGAATTTTGCCACGTGCACACGTGATTCATACCAGAAGATGTTTTCAGTTCAGTTATTGCTGACTGTACACGGAGTTGTGTAAGGGTTACACTTAAATTTTTGCAGTATTATTCTTCTTCTTGTTGTTATTTGTTCACCATGTCTCAGTGAAATATGATATTCCTTAACTGGATCGTGATACGAGGTTTGCTCTGTGGTAAGTCAAGATGTGGACTATTCTTACGCAGGCTGATGTTAATGATACTCTTGATAAATTCGGTAACAAGGATTCTAAATCTTAGACCGATGATGAGAAGAAAAAGAATCATAAGGCCTTGACTCAAATTCAGCTTCATCTTTCAAATAATATTTTGTAAGATTGTCTGCAGGAGAAAACTACAGCTATTTTGTGGCTCAAATTAGAGTCAATTTGCATGTCTAAGGATTTGACAAGCAAGATGCATATGAAGATGAAGTTATATTCGCACAAGTTGCAAGAGGGTGGTTCTATTATCAACCATCTGATAGTCTTTAAGGAGATTGTTTCTGACCTTCAGGCTATGGAGGTAGAATATGATAATGAGGATTTGGGTCTTATTCTTTTGTGCTCTTTGCCTAGTTCGTTTTCAAACTTTAAAGATACTTTATTATATAGCCATAATACATTAACTCTTGATTAGGTTTGTGAGGCGTTGTATGCTAAAGAAAAGATGAAATTGATGGTGTCTTCTAAAGGCTCTGCTTCCAAAGAAGAAGCATTGTCTGTTCGTGGGAGGACAAAAATAAATCAAACAAGGGCAATAGAGGCAAAAGTTCTAATCGTTACAAAGGCCGATCAAAGTCTCATGGTAGAGGTGATAAATTCTGCAAGTATTGCAAGCAGGATACTCACTTTATCGAGGATTGTTTCAAATTAAAAAATAAAGAGAAGAGAACTGGCACATAGAGAGAGAAAGGTAAAACCAATGATGAAGGTAATACTTCTGTTGCTGCTTCTAAGGCAGATTATTCCGATGGTGATTCTCTTGTTGCTTTTGCTGGATGTGCTAATAATAGTGATGATGAATGGATTCTTGATTCCACTGCTTTATTTCATATATGCACTAATAGAGATTGGTTTGTCACCTATGATTCTCTCCAAGGTGGAGGTTCTGTTAGATTGGGTGATAACAGTCCACTTGATATTGTTGGTATTGGTTATATTCAGATTAAGATGCATGATGGCATTATCAGAACCTTGGCTGATGTGAGGCATATTCCTAGCATGAGCAAGAATCTTATTTCTCTCAGTACTCTTGATGCTAAAGGGTACAAGTACTCCGGTGGAGATGGAGTTTTAAAGGTGTCAAAAGGTTCTCTTATTGTGATGAAAGGTGAATTGAAATCTCTAAATCTGTTCCGTCTTTGTGGTACTACAATTACATGTGATGCTGCTTTAATTTTTAATTCATCATCTAATTCTGATGCTACTGATCTTTGGCATAAGCGTCTTGAACATATGAGTGAGCAAGGCTTGCACGAATTGTGCAAGAGAGGACTCCTTGATGAACTGTAACACCTCTGGTGTTATATTAACTAAAACCTAACATGTCATCATATGCATTGTAAAGCATTCATGTTTAGGTCAACCTTGATATACATCAACTAAAATGAGTTTATATTTCATAGGTTACTTGTGCTTATGAAATGTTGTCATATGAAATCATAAAACCCTACTTTCGAATATCATCTCAAATACTTAGTTTATATTCTATGTACTTGAGGTGTAAACTGTGTTTACACTAGTGTCAAGCATAGTATATGAATCTAAGTACAACTCCTAAAAAATGATTTCCATATTTGAAGTTGAATTTGGATTTCAAAGCTTATTCTCAAATTTTGCAATTCAAATTTAAATTCAAATTGGAAAGTTATAAAAATATTTTTCAAAAGTCAACTTGGTCAACCAAGGGTGTCATTGGGTCATTGACCTAAAAATGTCTTTAGATGATGTTTGTGATCACTAATGACCAACCAATTAAATTAGAAACCAAATCGAGTTTGAATTCGGTTTGAAAAACCCTTTATTTCAAAAGCTTGTTTTATCTCCTTTTTGATAATTCAAAATCTATATAGAATTTAAAGATGATCTAAAAATATAGTTTGTAGATCTTGACAAGATCTACAAGGTTGGTATTCAAAGTTTTTCAAGTTTCCAAAAAAAATTCAAATGAATTTGAAAATAAAGTTTTCTTGTATTTATCCCTTTTTGATTTTAAAAGCATAATTCAAAATCTATGTATATTTTGGGAAAACTTTGTATATGAAAAATGTTTGGTTTGAAAATTTGAGCATTTCATAGTTTTAAAGATTTTCAAGTTTTATTGAAAAATCAAAAGTAATTTCAAAAATTTGTTTCTAGGGTTTTATTCCCCTTTTGAATTTGAATTCATATTTCAAAAACTAAGAATAATTTCAAAATGTTTATTAAATGAAAAATGTAGCTCTTGAAAAGTTATGCAAACTTTATTTTTGGAGATTTTCATGTTCCTATGTAATTTCTGGAGTAATTTGCAAATTTTCAAAATGACATCACCTGCTATAGTAGAAGATGATGTCACCTTCACCTTCCTCTCTCACTGCTCACCGTCGCCGCCGTGTCCATGGCCGCCATACCGGCTTGCCGCGGCCGCCAACTCATGCCTCACATTCGAAGCATCCCCGCTGCGTGTCGCCCTCCCTTTCCTTGAGCTCTGGCTATAAGTAGAAGCGCCGTGGCCGACTTCCTCTTTTCCCCGCACCGCCGCCGTCGAGCTCGTCGTCGCCAGCCAAAATTCGCAACCATCAGTTGCTCCCCGCATCCATCTTTGCTTCCACCCACTACGCCTTGTCCTTGCACTCATCCTGAGCCTACTTGCATTGCCCCTCGTCATCGGAGCCGTCCGCGCGGGGTCATCTTCTTCAAGTCCGGCCGGAGCTCCGTCGTAGTCGCGCCGTCGTCGTCTGCTTTCCACGGTGAGCCCCGAGTCGCTTTTCCTCAGTGCTTTAGCTCCCCATGACATCCTGGTCATGCTCGTGCTCCCTGCTTGACCTCTACCACGTCGTAACCGCTGGTTTGCGAGCTCGCCGTCGGTGCTCTGCTTTGCCGCCGCCGCGCGCGTAGCCTTGCCTTCAGGTGCCGCTGGTGGCCTGTTTGGTTTACACTTTGTGTCCACCTGAGCGCGTAGCGCATGTAGATAGCCTCGTCGTCGCCGGAGAAACTCCAATGGCTGCTACCGCCGAGCCGCCGCGCCGCCGTGCCGCCGTGGCCGCCGCCGGCCATGCTCCGGTGCCTCCGCCGCCTCATTAACTACCCCAGCCGCTTCGCCGTGTCGAGTTGAGTCTGTAGGTCCAAGTCCGATCGTCGAAGACCTCACCACCGACGAGATATCGCCGGTCAACAGTCGTGCCGCCGTCGGTCAACCCAGGAACACTGTTCCCCTTTTCTTTTTCAATTTTTAGAAAATGATTTAAATGCCATTTTTCTTTCATAATTCATAGTAATTCATGTATAGCTCTAAAAATTCTAAAAATTTTTGTATATGTTCTTTATAATGTTCTCTACCTAGGAAAAATATGAAATGCCAAATTTAAGTACTTTTTGCATAAGTTAAAATTAGTCCTTTTAATTGAAAAATACATCTTCTATGATTTTTAATAAATAAAATAATTATCTTTTATTTCGGAAATTGTTTTGCCATCTAATTAGACCAAGATCTCTCCAAAATAAAATTATGAGCTCAATTAGATAACTTTAATTTTATGCCTTTATTTAAATATTTTTAATTAATTAATTAACCCCTTTAATTATGCTTAATTATTATAGGATTTGTTTGACTTTGGGATTGATTGATGACCTTGGGTCATTAAATCTAATGACCTTTGGTACTTTAATTAATTATTTGTGCTTATCTTAATTATGTCATTAGGGCTGAATTAACGTTATTTCATGTGCTTAATGAATTTTGTTAATGAAATAGTTAACCCTAATGAACTTAGTAAGATTGTTGGCTTGCAACTTTATCGTGAAGAAAAGTTATACTCAAGTCCTTAATCTGGTCATGCATCCATCGAGCATCATGTTTACTATTCCATCATGTTGAAGCATATCATTTTATCGTATAGTTTTCGTTAACGGAGAGTTTAACGTTGTCGCATCAGATTCCAAGGAAGAGCAGACTCAGGAGTTGGGAGTTGATCCAGAGCTCGAGACCGTCAACCCCGAATACCAAGGCAAGCCCCGGATGCATTTAAACGCTATCCTTGTTTTTATAAAGTTTTTATCGCTTCAGTTATAAAATGTTGCATTAAGTAATAGGCGTTGAGTGATAACCTACCAATTGTATTACCTGTCTTATTTCCATATTCCTTGTTACCTGTTTTTAGAAAATGCTTAATTATGCTTAGCCCTGCTTAATTAGTAGGTTTTCAAAAAGTAAAAGAATGCAAAAGATGAGGATGGTTTTTCTTGTTGGAATCATGATAATAGTTAATAAATCAAGTCTGGACGGGTAACTTGCATTGGGAATGGAGTCCCTCTGTAGTGTTTTCGTCTGTTGATGCCCTAGGTCCCGTGTCGATGGTGAACTCATGTTTATCGAGAACTAGAAATCCACATGCATGAAGTGATATACTAAGGGTTGGAGCCCAGGTATGTCATGGAGTGATATATAGTAGGCCAGAGTCCCCACACATGTCATAGTGTGTTATACTGTGGGTTTAAGTTCCCATGTATATCGGCACACTGGGTCTAAGTGCTCACGTGTATCATATGGTGATATATGGCTGCAGTTGTTATTCCGGTATATCGGTTCATCTGATATGCTTAGGAGTTAGAGTCTCCTGTATATCAGTGACCTAGGTCCCATCTGGGTATATAAAATGGATTCGAATCGCCGTTGCTTCTCGAAGAAGAAGACTCGATCGGTGTTCATCATTGTAGTAACAACTTGAATGACGGATAAGGTTTAAGAATGGAGTTGGTTGGTAATCTTGATCTAGAGCAAGATAACTTTACTTTCTGTCAAGCTTTTCTATAAAAATTCTTATCTCTTGCAAGCCTTATCTTGTCCCTCTAGCCTGCATTTCTGAGTCTTCACCCCTCTTTTTGTCGGGTCAGTCTTGTTGAGTACCTTCGTACTCAGGGTTTGTTGAACCCTTGTTGTGGGTGAGACCCATGGGCAGGAGTGCTTCGCATCCTGCTGCATGACAGTCGTTGCAGAGAGTGATGACGAGTAGGATGTTTGGCTCTTGGGCAGAGCTTATCGCCTGGTATTGTAATAAAGTTATCTATCACTACTATTATGATTTATGCAAATTAAACTTATGGTTTGTAAGTCTTGAAACTAAAAGGTTTGTAAATTTATGTTATTATAACTTTTCCGCTATTTTACTCTGATGTATCTTCTTTGTATAAAAATATTGTAATACTGCAATGTCTCTTTGTAATGATTGATCCTGCTCGGAGAATCGTGGATGATTCGGGATTTACCCGACAGACCTTTTAAGTCTTATGGAACACATTCATGATTATTAGGAGTCTATTTAGATAATAGTAATGCATGTGGGCCATATGATTTAGGAGGTTCTGTCACATGAACATAGCATCAGTAAGTTGAAATTTTGTGAGCATTGTGAGTTTGGCAAACACAAGAGGGTGTCATTTAATATCTCTACTCATAAAAGTAAGGATATTCTTGATTATGTGCATTCTGATTTATGGGGACCATCTCGCAAGCTTTCTTTTGGTGGTTCTCGTTATATGTTGACAATCATTGATGATTATTCTCGTAAGGTATGGCCTTATTTCTTGAAGCATAAATCAGAAGTATTTTTAGCATTTAAAGAGTGGAAGATTATGATTGAAAATCAAACTGAGAATAAGGTTAAAAAGCTTCGCACTGATAATGGTATGGAATTCTGTTCTAATGAGTTTAATGCATATTACAAGTCTCAAGGCATTGTTATGCACTACACTATTCCTTATACGCCTCAACAGAATGGTGTAGCTGAGCGTATGAACAGGACTATCATCTCCAGGGCCCGTTGCATGTTGTCTAATGCTGGTTTGAATAGGCGTTTTTGGGCTAAAGCTGCTTTCACTTCTTGCTATCTTATTAATCATTCACCCTCTATTTCTCTTGATAAGAAAACTCCAATTAAGGTATGGTCTGGTTCTCCAGCTGATTATTCACAATTGAGAGTTTTTGGTTGTACTGCTTATGCTCACGTTGATAATAAAAAATTGGAGCCTAGAGCTATTAAATGTATTTTTATTGGTTATCAATATGGTGTTAAAGGTTATAAATTGTGGAATCCCTAAACTCAGAAGGTTATGCTTAGCAGGAATATTATTTTTAATGAGACGGTTATGTTTGTTGACAATCCTTCTGTTGATACTCCTATTGAAGGAGAGAAAATAAGTGTGCAGGTGGATCACTTAATTGATTCACCAGATGTTGATAATGTTGTTGTACAAGATGCACCTATTGCTGAAATTTCTCCAATTGTTGATGATTCTTCTGCTGTTGAGCATTCTTCTCTAGTTGTGCAGTCTCCATAATGTTCTATTGCTGTTGATAGGTCCAGAAGGCAGCCAAAGCCTATTAAAAGGTATATTGAAGAATGTAATATTGCTTATGCTATGAGTGTTGCAGAAGAGATTGAAGGTAATTCAGAACCTTCTAATTATTCTAAGGCTATTACTTCTGCTGATCGCAACAATTGGATGACCGCTATGTAAGATAAGATGGAGTCACTTGAAAAGAATGGTACTTAGGATTTAGTGAAATTGCCCAAGAATAAAAAGCCTGTCCATTACAAATGGATTTATAAAAGAAAGGAGGGTCTTTCTCCTAATGAGCCAGCAAGGTATAAAGCGAGGTTGGTTGCTAAAGGCTATAGCCAGATTCTAGGTATTGATTATAATGATGTCTTTTCTCTAGTTATTAAGCATAGTTCTATTCGCACTTTGCTTAGTATTGTTGTCATGCATGATTATGAACTTGAGTAACTTGATGTCAAAACTGCATTTTTATATGGGAAGTTAGAAGAAGACATTTATATGAACCAACCTAAAGATTTTGTTATTCCTGGAAAAGAAACCTTGTTTGTAGACTAAAGAAGTCTCTTTATGGTTTGAAGCAATCTCCTAGGCAATGGTATAAGAGGTTTGACTCATTTATGCTCTCTCATGATTTTAAGCGGTCTGATTATGATAGTTGTGTTTATCTAAAGATTGTTAATGGCTCAGCTATTTATTTGTTTCTTTATGTTGATGATATGTTGATTGCTGCTAAAGATAAATCAGAAATAGCTAAATTGAAGGCACAATTGAGTAAAGAATTTGAGATGAAGGACTTGGGTGCAGCTAAGAAAATTCTTGGTATGAAAATTACTAGAGATAGAAAATGTGGTAAATTATACCTCTGTCAGAGAGGTTATATTGAAAAGGTTCTTCGTCATTTCAATATGTATAATGCAAAACCAGTGAGTACTCCATTAGCTGCACATTTTAGATTATCATCAGATTTATGTCCAGAGTCAGATAGAGATATCGAGTACATGTCTAGAGTTTCATATTCCAGTGCAGTTGGTTCTCTTATGTATGCCATGGTTTGTTCTCGTCCTAATTTATCGCATGCATTGAGTGTTGTCAGTAGATTCATGGCTAATCCTGGAAAGGAGCATTGGAGGGCTGTTCAATGGATTTTTAGATATTTGCGAGGTACTTCTAATGCCTGTTTCTAATTTGAGAAATCTAGAGATAGACTTATTGGTTATGTTGATTCTAATTTTGCTGGTGATTTGGATAAGAGAAGATCTGTCACAGGTTATGTTTTCATCATTGGTGGTTGTGCTGTTAGTTGAAAAGCATGTTTGTAATCCACTGTTGCTCTGTCTACTACAGAAGCTGAATATATGGCTATTTCTGAATCTTGTAAAGAAACTATTTGGTTGAGAGGTTTATACTCTGAACTTTGCGGGGTTACTACTTGCACTACTATATATTGTGATAGCCAGAGTGCTATTTGTCTGACCAAGGATCAGATGTTTCATGAAAGGACCAAGCATATTGATGTGAGGTATCACTTTATTCGAGGTGTTATTGCTGAAGGTGATGTTAAAGTGTGCAAGATAAGTACTTATGATAATCCTGCTGATATGTTGACAAAACCAGTTCCTGGAGCTAAGTTTAGCCTATGCTCAAGCTTAGTTGGTATTACAAATTAAGTCCCAGTGACTTTTGGCGCCGGTGATTATTTATTATTAAAGTGAGTTGATTGATGATACTTCATTCGCTACAAGATAAAATTCGTCTCAAGGTGGAGTTTGTTGCAATATGATCCGAATTATAACGTTGGTCTTGTGGGGACGCCTGGAGGGCCCACGGTTCGGTTATGTTTATTAGCGGATTTGTTTTCATATTTGATTGCAGTCAGTCCGTCCTCTAAATACATCTCGTAAGCCGCACGGGAAGAGTGGACGACTCATCATATTTCTTGCGTTCTGTAAACTCTCTCCATATAGTGAAGATCACCGGTTGGCGCCCGTGATTTTTTTTCGCAAGAGTTTTCTACGTAAAAATCTATCTTTCGTGTCCGATCTTGATTTGCATCATATGCTAACAGCATCACCATAAAATCAAACGTAAATATGCAAAAGAATCCGCAGGAAAGTCTGAGCCTCCAGATTCCAGAGGGCCAGTATGGTGTAAAAGGAAATGGGAACCTACATGTAACATGGCTTAAACTAGATCAGCACCTCGATCTCAAAAAGTCGTTTCAACTTTTTCTGAGGTCACCATCATCTATCGTGACAGTGCGGCAGAGAGGACCTCCACCACCACCATTGTATTGCTATTGCATATGCAGCAATATAACTAACCTGCTCAAGGCAAGCAAACGACAAACTGCACCACGCGCAGTCGATCGCGAGGTGCCTATAAATCCTCGATCGGTATCGTGTAACTACCACAACAAGCAATCGAATCCAAGCTAGCTGCCACACAGCCCCACAAAGCTAGATAGCTACTCGTACGTTCTAGGATTCCACGAGGACGACGCGTCGACCGACGACGACCACGTACGTCGAAGGCCGAACGTGAAGCAAGCTGCCATGGCGTTCACCAGCTTGAATACGCTGATGAAGGCGCTGCTCTGCGTCGTGCTGCTCCTCCTGTCCACGACCGTCGTCGCCACCAGCAGCCACTGCGAGGCTGACTGTCTCCACCGCGCGGCGGTGGTGATCACTGGCCGGAGAATGCTGGGGGGCGCCGCCGCCGCGAGCTCGGCGACGGAGGCGGAGGCGGAGGCAGTGGCGGCGGAGGCTGCCGTGAGCGTGCCGCGGCTCACTCGCCCCGCGGCGGCAGCGGCGGCGGCCTACTTCGAGTCGAAGAGGGCGAGCCCCAGCGGGCCCGATCCTCAGCACCATTAACCACCATTTTAACCCTCGCGCGTGCTGCGCGGCCGGACGACGTTTGCAACTACGGATGATGAGGATCTGCAACAGAGTTTAAGTTACGCACGTTCGTACTGTAGTAATATAATCATATGTGTAGTCATAGAGTGTCGTCTGTACGTGTTGTGTGGTTGTCCTCTCAAAACAGAAGTCAGAAAGTGTTGTACTGTCAAGGAAGATCGATTATTGCTGTACGTCTAGTGCCGACGGCGCGAAGGGGAAGAAAATAAATTTTGTCCTTGAACACTTGCTCTCCTGTTGCACCGTTTAGATGCGAACTGAGAGAGCCAATAGTAAACCTCGTTTAATATACCTTTCCCTCACCAGTCGAATAGTATTTTTTTTTCTTCAGCTTCATGGACAACTTATCATGGAGCTAATAAAGTTGTTTTAGCGGACCGTACCGTTTGATAAAACAGCTCTACATGTAAAACTTCTTAAAACACGCTATCATCCTTCTGCTTAATGAAAATATAGGCTATATGCTTGATCGTGAAAAAAAAAACATGCTATCACAATTCACAAATCTACACAGGCCCCACCTCAATCCCTTGTGAGACCATGTTACAATGAGGTTCACATGTTAAACTGTTTGAAAGACACATTTGGCACAAACGACTTCAAACAGCTAGTGAACCTTGTGAAGGAGCGAGAAAATTGTGAGTTCTTTTTCAAGGCCGTGTGAGCCAGTGGGCCAAGTAACCCGTTGCCCATGGTTGAGATCCAACAACGCGAGCACAAATTTTACCTAATCGACTATTTTTTCTCTTAAGTGCATGTGGTTGCTGGGGCACAAATGGATGAATCTCAATTTAATTATAGATTTGGAGAGTTTAACACCTTCCAAATGAGTAGGTATATATAGACGTATATATGGCCCCATGCCCCCAACCAACCCAAATATATTCGGACCCTTGGGTAGCATTTGTAGTGAGTACCGAGTATATGAGTATATGATACTCTAGTGATCACACCTGAGAAACCTAGTGTCGTCGTGTCGCTCCACATTCTCCTATTACCTCCTCCTTTTTTCATTTCAAATTATAAATCGATTTGAATTTTCTGATACAACCATTAAACTATGTATCTAGACATATAGTTTATTAGATGCATAGCAATAAAGATATAAAAAAATCAAAGCGACTTATAATTTGAAACGGATAACTATTTTTTAAGATGGATGCCAACAAACGACAACAAACAACGTTAACAATGAAACATAGTGTTAGATTGTGGAATGGATACTCACTTTCAACGGTCGGTATGACGAGCTTTTGATGGTATTTTGTGAACCTCGCGGGGACTGATTTTGCCTTTTCTAAAATCTAATAAAACAGAGAAAACACTAGTTTATAAATAATAAGGTATTATATTATATGGCATTTTTATTATTTTAATAACAATGTAGTTTGTCAACACTATATTGTTGTAGAGATCAACATCATCTGGAGGGCTTAATGGGGCAATACGAGTTTTGCCCGCTGGCCAGTGGGCCTAGATATTCAGTCTGCTACAGGCCCACAGAATTTTTTAGGGAGCGCTCAGCGCTCTAGTTCACCGGCACCGCTGCCTTTTCCTCTTTCCTTTCTTCTGCCGTCCACCCTGCGCCTCTGCTCCCGCTCTGGTGGAGCTACTGGTGACCGCCGCCGCCGCCCTACGCCACGTGCTCGGTCTAGCCTCATCGGCTCCTTCGCACGGTCTTCGCCCGTAGCCGGCGGCCAACACCCACCAGGTATTCGCACCCCTTCTTTTCCGTTCCTGGTTCCTGCTGTATTCGGATCTCAGGATCTGGTTGATTGTATTCGGATCTGATCTAATTACAAGTTTATATGTGTATTATGCCTAATAATTTCGATATTTTTTTTACCAAATTTATTGGGTGTACATGCACACACCATGTCCTCTACTGGGTCTGCCCCCTAGTTGCGATGATGTGTTGATATATGTGTTGATTCTTTCAGGTTCAGAGATGGCAGAGACGGTGTTCACCCCCTCTTTGGAAGGGATGAAGCATGTGAAGGCAGAGAACGGAGTCATTCTTACCAAGCCTTTCCTTGATGTCTGCAAGCAAATCTTGCCTGTCCTGGGTAACTCATTTGCTTCGCTGTCAGCTGCATGAGGTTTCATTACTTGTTCTCTGATTTGGTACCATGCTTAGTTCAGTGGTGGGGCGGGTGCATTGAACGGGCTTGAGTTATTTCTGTCATTACTCATGGTAGATCGATTGTCTACAATGGTTTCTGATAGGTAAGACAATTATCATCGATGGTTATGCCACCTAGAACTAGAAGACCCACATTCTCTGTGACATCACCATGATGTTTAATGCAGGATTCAGTAAAGAATCCCCTATCTTAGTATAACCTTGAAGTTTTGGATGTTTGCAAATTTGTGCCCATATCTGTGTGGTACTTGTGTTATTCCTTGAATCAAGCTTTGGTGCTGTCTTAAACCATGGAAGAGCAAACCATTGGATCTTAAAATTGCAGTTCTGTGTTCCTTCATGTTGAGCTGGACTTGTGACTTGTGTGTTGCTTAAACAATAAACTATTTTTCAATAATTTTCCCTTTATCCCCTGCTTTTATGCACCAGATAAATTTGGAGCTGCTATGGCACTTGTTAAAAGTGATATCGGTGGCAATATCACAGTAAGCAAATCTTTCTGCAACATTTCTATTATACTAGTATCATTCAAATGTTATCTTCCATTCTTTTTCTGTCGGTAAAGGGCTGGGCAGTTGGTGGCAGTGTTAATGTTGTCTTTCAGTTATCTATGTTGAACTTCTTGGGTCTATATTTGTATGAGGATTGGTGTTTATACCCTTCCACCGCTCGACTGTGGAATGAAATGTAGGTGGGGACCGATTGATGCCCCCAAAGTTGCCCTCAAAAAAAAAGTTATCTTTGTTGAAAAATAATTGATATTGATAGCTACTTTAGACTGTTCTGCCTCTTGCTTAGTTCATTTCTCACATCTGGAGCCCTTGGAGTTCCAAGTTATTTTTTTCATTTTTAATTTCAATTGACTTGATCCTCTTCTGTCAGAGACTGGAAACAAAGTATTCTTCAGATCCATCAAAGTATGAACACTTGTACAGCATGGTTCAGGAAGAAGTTCAAAACAAGACCGCAAAAGGTTCCTCAAGCTGTACAAATGGGCTTCTGTGGCTCACGAGGTGCTTCAATTTTTTTATTGTTTTGTCACTTTTCATTGCAACTTGATCAGCATGCCAAGTATGTGACTTCTATTTACTCAAAATTTTGCATGCCAGGGCCATGGATTTCCTTGTTGAGTTGTTTCGTAACCTTCTTGAGCATGCAGACTGGACCATGACTCAAGCTTGCACTGATTCATATACCAAGACTCTGAAGAAATTTCATGGCTGGCTTGCCAGTTCTAGTTTTACGGTAAAACCCTTCACTCTGTATAAGTGATAGAATTCTGTTCACATAGGCAATCTGTTTCTTCAACATCCTTTCTTGAGAAAATATTAGCAATATATGAATTCTGGAAATGTGAGTGTAGTTTTCACATGGATTGCCAACCTGAATAGCAAGGCATCAGCGCATGATAGATCAAAGGATAGCTTTGACTTGTTTTAAATCAAGAACATTTTTGTCACATCCAGTTTTGCATCTCTGAAGAACTAAAAAGTTAAAACAGGTGTTTTCGCAATTTCTAGCTACAGACGACAAACACCAAATAGCCATTTAGTTAATTTGAACTGTCTATTGAAACCCTTATCTTTTATAAGATCGAGTTGAAGTATACCCCTTTTATTGGTGCTTCCATTTGTTGATTTACTTATATAAGTTGATGGCAGGTGGCCATGAAGCTCGCTCCTAATAGAGATAAATTTATGGAAGTCATTAGTGGAACTGGTGACATCAATGCAGATATTGAGAAATTTTGCACAACTTTCTCTCCTTTCCTCAAAGAAAATCATGAGTTTCTGGTATGGTTTTCTCCCAATTTAAGATAATCAGTTGTTTTGCTACTTTGGTCTCTTGTGAAATAGCACCTGGCGCCACTATTCTTGCAGGCGAGCGTTGGTCTTGATGATATGAAGGCTTCATAGAGCAATCTCCGTGGTGATTACAACAAACAACAATATAAACATGTGTTATCAAACTCTAGTGTTGCAGAGGATATACCTGTTCTCCGTAGCCATCTTCCCCTTGAGAATTATACAGGGTGATAATAATTTGTCCTCATGATTGACCATGGTTACATACACAGTGAATTGACAGTACTCAACAAATTTACTTTCCAAACTCAGTCCCTTGTTACAGAAAATTTACACATGATGTGGAACTCTTGTGCTATAAATCTCTACCCTTGCCTTGAATCTTGCAACAATTGGTAAATTCCTGCAAAAATCAGGAACTTACCGCCTAGAAAATGTGCTTGTCACGCCAAATGATGTTCACATTTCTTTCTAGCAATTTTCCAATCTGGATTCTTGCCATCTGTTCCTCGAAGCAAATGTGCTTAGTGAATTGATTAATTACTAGGCCTTAAACATAGCATCTTAATAACAAACTGCCAGTCGGGCAGGCTTGCTGTTTAGACCACAGGTTGTGAAATCTTATAGCAGCTGTGCTGAACTGAGTTGTCTGGTAGTTGTTTCGAGTCTGGTTGGTGGAATAATATGCATTGTCTGTGTGGAGGCTAAGCCAGGGTATTTGTTCTTAGTTAAGTTACATGTTACCTCCGAATATAAGAATACATTGAACTGCGTATAGCAGATGATGGTACTCATGAAATAGATATGCTTTGTTTCAGGGGAATGAAATAAATATACATGACATTAGGGTGTAACATTAGCATGGGCTGCCGCATATGTGCCAAGAGGCTCCTCGTTGCCATTGCTCCGTCCTACGTTTACACAAGATAAAAATCTCTACCAGTGGAAAAATGATACATATCGCCGCCTAAAGAAGCCATCGTAAACATGGGCCATGAAAAGGGTCGAAAGCCACTTGTGCCTTTGGTGTGGTCCTGTACAAACTAACTCTTTTGCAAAAGGATAGTGTGCTTTTGCAAAGGGATAGTTCAACAGAAAAGCCCCCAAACTTGGGTATACTGTTCATCACAGTGGAGTCGTACGTGGATAACTCTTGTGCCCGTTGACAAATGGATAGAGTACGTACGGCAAAGTTCATGCGCATATGCAGGTTGCAAACAAGAAGCAAGATTCGGCTCGGCGCCGGTTAATTCGTGCGAAGTGATCTGGCTCGATCGAGAAAACCTGTATACTTATTGCTCGTGTGACGTCAGCATCGATTTCCAGTGGAATCTAGTAATCAGCAGAGGTTTTCGTTCCACGCTACTAGTTGCTGAAGAAAATCAGCTAATATCTTTTTATTAGCGGGACTGACCAATTTATTTTTTTTTTACCAATAAAGGATATGTTTGGTTGAGTTATGGCTAGTTACTAGATGGGCTAAAAATTAGTTTAAATTAGCTAAGGTTATGTAGGTAATTGGTTAACAACAACAAGTTGAAGGCTTGACTAAAAAAATAGCTTAGTAGACTAACTTTTATTCTTCCTTTTCAGATGCACTAGGACCAATTTTAACTATTTTTTCTAGCTAGCAATTAACTTTTTTTTTGTAACAGGTTAAAAGAAAAAGGGGTCTAAAGCGCTGATCAAAGACTGGCTAATCTCGTGTGGAAAGAAAAATGTAGAAAACCGATGCACGACATGGTGTCAAGTTTAAACTAGTTAGATGTGCAAAGTGGCGAGACCTTTTTTGCGAGATCATCGTCACCGTCGCAGTGCGGTACAGGGGGACTCCGCCGCTGCATGTAAAAACCCACCAGTCGTTCGACGTAACGACAAACTGCTCGATCACTCGGGGCCGCCTATAAATTCTCGCCCTATCGTGCATGTAGCCCAAGCAACAATCGAAGTTGCCACAGCACAAAGGATCGATTCGGCGACGGCCACGACCGTCGACGTACGGACACATCAAGCCGGCCGGTCGGCCAATTGATACGAAGTGGCTGCGAACGTGCCAATTGAGATGCACCAACAAGCAGCTGCGAACGTGCAGTCCCATGGCGTCCAGCTCCAATGCGCTGACGAAGGTGCTGCTCTGCGCCGTGCTCCTCCTGTCCACAACCGTCGTCTCGCGCGGTCGCTGCGAGCCTGACGGCACCCGCGGCGAGGTGGTGGCGGCGATCACCGGGCGGAGAATGCTTGTGGCGGCCACAAAGACTGCCGCAAGCTCGCAGGCGGCCACAACAACGACTGCCACGAGCGTGCCGCGGGTCACTCGCAAAGCCGCCGCCGCGGCGGTGGCGGCGTACTATGTGTCGAAGAGGGAGAGCCCCAGCGGTCCCGATCCTCAGCACCATTAAACCCCGCCTCGCGTGCTCCTTTTGACTGCTTGCAACATGGTAATACAGAGTAGTATTGCCGTTTTTGTCAATTGGCCAAAAGTCGTAGTAATCGTATGGTTAAGTGTTCGTTATGACGTCAAGGGATGATGATTCAGTGTCGGTTTCATTTGACGACGTTAAAAGAACCTCGAATTATCCGTGAGTTTCTGTAGTTCGTATTCGTATACGTGATGATGTACGAACGGAAATAAAAATGATGCAAGATCGCATAGAAATTTTCTATTTCTACTACTTTTTTTTTTAGAAATTCCTATTTCTACTACTAATTATTACTTTATTTAGTCGTACTATACTATAATCATGTTGCTAATTTTTACGGTGGATGATTTTTTCCCCTGACGGCCGAATGTTGTTAATGAGCCCGAGAAAACGAGAATGGCAGATGGGATGGGCCTGCTGTCTCAGAGGCCCAGGAAGTAAGCCCACCAGTCTTCTTTATCCACAGCGAGACCGTTTTCTTTTGAATAAAAAAAAGCATTTAAATTTCATTTCTCACCAAGAGGCAGAAGAAAATTAGTTTGGCGCACACTGAAAGAGTTCATCCAATATAATTCCGAGGCACACGGAACAATGGAACAAAGCATTACTAAAACACTACTGACAAGACAAACACACCCGCTTTGTATTATTGAATTCTTTGAAAATCCATCCAGAACATCCCATGGACAGAAGGACGCAGAGTTCCCGTTTTTTTTTTTCAGTTAATTAAAGCATTAGAGAGTTCCCAGGCTTGAAGCCGTCGCCGTCTTGCCATGGCATCCCATGATGGGTCTTCACTCTCCTTGGTCCTCGAACGACTTGACCGGGTTCTCCGGGTCCATGTCACCGAAGAGCGGCAGGTCTGCGGGCAGCGCCTCCAGGCTGAGGTTGGCGTCCTTGAGCGCGAACACCACCTCCTCGAACAGCACCCGGTTGCCGCGTGGCGTCAGGTGCAGCCCGTCCCTGTTTCACAAGCACGCAAGAAATGGCAAATTTCCATTTGATTTCTTTTACCAGTATCTCCGTGGTGCCAGCAGCGCGGCAGGACAGAGTGCGTAGCGTGCGGCGTACCTGAGGAACGACTTCTCCCAGCCGGCGAACCTCTGCAGCCTGGACCAGATGTCGATGGCCCTGAGCCCGCACTGCCGCGCCACCTCCAGGCACGCCCGCGCGTACTGCCCCGCCGCCGCGTTCGTGCGCTCCGGCAGGCCGGAGAAGTCGTGCGCGTACGGGTACCTGCATTCGCCGTGTCCCGTTCCGTCAGGATCGATTGCCGTCGGCGGACGGCGGACACCAATGCCGATCGACTGCCGCGGTGCGCGCACGAAGCTTAGTACGAACGAAAGAACATGATCGATCACTCACCGGAGATGCCCGTCCTCGTCCACCGGCGGCGGCGTGATGAGGATGACGACCACCGACGGCCACCGCTTCTGGAAAACAGAGGAGCTAAGTCAGTGCCGTGCCGCCGTCGCGGAATAATGCAGTTCGCGTTGCCTGCCCACGAACTCTTGAACTGATTTGTCTGACCTTGAGGAGCGCGCAGATGGCGCGGAGGTTGTCCTTGTACTCGGCAATGGGCACGTGCTGGAGCGCGCAGGCGCGGTCGGGCAGCGCGGCGTCGTTGGCCCCGAAGAAGACGGTGACTGCCGAGACGGGGCCAGCGATGCTGGCGACGGCGCGGCCCGCCACCCGCGCCGCCCAGCGCGTGTTGTAGCCGCTGTATCCCCGCAGCACGACGTCGGCGGAGCGGGAGTAGTGGTTGGCCAGCGACGCGCCCCAGCCCCCCCTCCCCGAACGCCTCCTCCGTGATGGAGTCCCCGAACAGCACGATCGCCGGCCTCATTTCGATGCTGCTCGTGCCGTCGTGCGTGCGTGCCGGCGACGACCAGCAGAACCCGCACTGGTTGCTTAGCTTGCTCTGGAGTGTGCCCTGTGGTCATGGCATGTGTGGCTTTTATATAGGAGGCGGGCGCATGCAGGCGACGGCGAGTCGGCGGCGCCACGTCTGCGTCGTGCCAGGCAGCGAGGTCGGTTTCGGTTTGTGACAGCAGCACGGCGTACGCGATCAGGCGTTGCTGCCGTCACCTGGTGCGTGCCGGCCCGGGTGGCGCCAAGCCGCCAAGCCATGCATCTGCTGCGCCGCGCGCGTCGATGTCGGCGGCATGGCGTCTCCCCGACCCCGAGGCCAGACGAAGGGGGAGAGGAGTCACGGGTGGTTGGACGCTTCGGCGCGTGGGCCCAGCGTTGCCGTCTGGGCTTGTCCGCCTGCGGCCAACAGGGCAACAGGGGGGCGCCGGGATTCCGGCGAGGTGCATGCACCGGGGGTGACGGTGGGCCGGCCCGGCCGAAAGCGGGCGAGCCCGTTCACAGCGGTCAAAGTCCGGGGGGAGGCACTTGCTGCATGGCTGCGACGAACCACGAGCGCGCGCGTGGCCGGCCTCGGACCAAGTGACGCCAGGCCTTGGCCGCGAGCGTGCTACGTGCCAGCCCGGCTCTGCGGAGCAGTGCCAGTGGACGTAACAGGCCTTGCATCTTGCAAGCAGGCCCAATAAATGGATCTTTAGGCCTAAATTTTGTCCCCTTCACCTTACATGGCGTCCTGGCCCATGTCGGGAAGTGGCTGTGAGCCGTGGCCTACGAAATTTGCCCTCCTTGTTTTTTTTAAACAAGGAATCAGGCCCTGAAAATAAAACTATTTAGAAATTAGGATCTTTTTGTTTCGAATTTGAGAATCTAGTCCTAAAAAAAATTTCTTAGAAATCTGGTCTTCTGCCAGTTTGGAGGCCTAACGGTGTTAACTTTGGGGATCCAATGACCATTTTACCAAAGAAAAAAAAAACAGAAAGGTCAAACTCATGTATGTGTGCCTAGCTCGGTGCTAGAACAAGAGTCAAACTCTCTTCTTCCTCCTCCTTCTTTCCTCCACGTCCTAAAAAATGCTGACTAACTTGGCTACAGGACATGCTCTAAGCATGCAAATATCAGTTTTAGAAGTGTTGTTAGCCTTCTCTTAGACATGCTCTGAGTCTTTTAATATGTATTTGGCCAAAGTTTTTTTTTTTTACCATAAAGCAAAACACATATATTTAAAGATGGAGGAAGTATGTACTAAATGAAAAGGTAGAGCATTTGCTCACAAAAAAATCCAGGGCCACGAGTACTTTACCTGGCGCAAACAAACACCCTAGCTAGCTATAACTAGCAGTGCACACACTGAGTCGGAGGAGAGACCCAGAGCACTGAGAAAACAGTACATCATGTGCATGCACCGTTTTAGAACGCGTCATATAAAGCCATGCCCCCGCAGGTAAAGGCAAAACAAATTAACAAACGGAAAAGGCCACGTCCACGGGAATAATAAAAAGTACGTAGAATGGACCGGCGAGACGGCAACCCCAGCGGTACGGTGGCGCAGCGCAACCCGGCAGGGCTAACCACCCGGAAAACTCCCAACTCACCAACGCACGCACTCACCCTAATTATTTGGAGGAACAGCCCGTCGAAAAGGACGAGTCAGCACCAAGTCAACCTCATCATCATATCAGTTAGTACTGTAGTACAGCAAGGAAGCTTGGAGAAGCTATCCATCCTTGAGGGAAAGGACGGCAGGTCGGCACTTGATTAGTCAAAGTTTGCACTGCTGGCTTTTGTCAGGGACTCAATTCAATTGCGCGGTCGGATGCGCGTGCCAGCCGGCTAGCTTCGTTCTTCTCTGCCTCTCGCTCACTCTCAGCATCCATCGATCGATCACCTGCTGTAATCGCTACCATCATACAGTTGTTATCACCACTAGGGTTTTAAATAAGCCAATTTCTAGAATTGTCCCAAATCAGGTTTTCTTTAAGTTTGATTGGGTCATAGAAATCGGTGCAAATATTTGTGATGCCTAACTATATCAAATTTGGTGTCATAAACCTTGACACTCTTTCCTACAAATTTTGAGTTCAAATTTTAAAAAGTTTGATTTTAGATAACTCTAGAATTGATTTACTCATAAGAGAGAGAGAGAGACTTGCATTTCAATGTACATACTTTGTGGAGGTTAAAATGGACGTGAAGGGCCCGTTTATTCCACGGCACATTCCGGATCCACGCCGTCGATATCTGTCCTACACCGTGCCAGCACGCCCAGAGTCTCCGATGACGACGCGCAACTCATCCGTGGCGGAGATACGTGATTCGGTGAAACGCAGCCATCGTTCACTCCCATCAGCAAGTGCACGAATTATTGGCGCACGCTAGCTAATCGTCCCCAGATAATGCTCTGAACCTGCTGTTGTTAGTCCGATCGCAGGTAGACCGACGGATGACCTCGTGCTGGAACTGTGGACAGTGGTTGTGCCTGTATGGCTGGCTCTCTGTTCGTGCACCCCGGTTGGCTGCCGAGAGGCGCGAGCAATGGGAGTCTGGGAGTCCGGGCTTTCGAGGGAAACATGCAGGAGTGAAACGCTCGGCAGCAGAGACCAGGGAGGCCGGCATAGCGTGCGCCCCGCCCCGTCTCTCGGCTTCGCTGCCGCCAAACAGCGACGGCGAGCTGCTTCTGAGGTGCTGATGGTGGACGGCGCGTTTATGATCCGGCGACAAATCCACCGTCGGACCGGGTCTAAAGTTCGCCGGCGGCTTAGTTGAAGCCTTGGAGGGACCAGCTAGCTTCTGAACCTGCATGTCACAGTACGTGCCACTTTTTATCTGTCGATCGGTGTTACAGGAGAGGGTCTAGTCCGTACCGGGGCAGGCCGTGCCGCGAGTTGGTCGTTCGGTTCGTTTTGTGGATGAGGCTGTCTATCAGTATCATATCATATTCAAATCAACAGAGAAAGAAAGGAAGATTCCCGTAGCGCGCCATGAACTCATGATGTTAACGTGACTGTCGACTGCTGGTTATCATGAGGGTGATGCCGGGCGTTGACGTGCTGCTGACTGCTGAGCTAAACTGAGACACGCCTCCTCTGCTTTGCTCGTCGTCTATATCTATCTATATCTCGTCAGGTAACGTTGTTCCAAAATAATATCTCACAGGCATGCCAACGGAATAAACTAAAGTTCAGTACGGCGTCGTGGCAAAAGCAGCCGTTCCTCGTGCGAGCAGTCTCGGTCTCTCGGATAACAACAGCATTGAAATCTGATCTGTATATCTTTCGCAGGACCGTAGGCGAAACAGAGCTTTCCATGACACAAATGCAAAGCAAATCTTTTTTTTTTTTTGACTGAACAATGCAAAGAAAATCTAAACACTGAATTCGTCAACTTCGTCGTATAAAAACTCGATTACACATTCGTACGGAGCTGAGTGCAACATTGGCTAATTAAATCAATTTTTTTTTTTTTGGGAATAGGCTAATTAGAAATCACTTAGTCAGCACATGAAGCGCACGTCTATGTCTAATCGCATGCTCTCGACGTCAGTCCTGTACGGCCGGATTCCGGATAGATGAGGCTTAAAGCGACACAAGTAATCAGCGGACGTCACCATGCATCGAATCTTCAGGTTAGGATAGGATGTTAGGTAGTACTAATGTTATTGGCGGTCATTCACGGCTCTGAACTGACGTGCAAACTGTTCGGCTTCGCAGCCTTCAGCGCCCTGTGTCTGTGTAGCACTGAGAGTGAGATTCTATATATATATCATGATCTTTTTAACTGGTCTGTTTTGATTGCATATTCAAGTAGTTTGCCCCTTCTGTTATGTCAGTTCGCATATGCAATCGGTCGCCCATGTTCCTGACGCCAATAAGCCAACGATTGGATTTTCCAATTCCATATGCATGCATATGTTTGGTGAGAAAAATGGGCTGGCACATCTGAATGATGTGTCTCCTTCCTACAAAGAAGAAATCAATAAACAGACATTTCATACTTTGATGCATGATGCTGCCTGCCTGCTCCATATAAAAACTTCCAGTAGTACTTACGATAGCAAAGTTTTCCAATATACTTTTACCTAATACAAATAACACAAAAGCAAGTACTCCATAACTATATATAAAGAGACCCAACATCCGCCGTACATTTCAACCGAATTATTGCTGCAAGCATAGCATTAGTATTAGGTACTCTGCAAAACAACCCAATCCTGCCAGAAACTCCATTTCCATCACGAACCAGAAAATTCAGTCGGCACAGTAGGCACCAAACGAATGAGGTTGCTTCCGGCACACTCCGCTCGACCCCAAATCCGGGCGTTACAAAAGCGAAACGAATCAAGTCAGGCCGGGGCGTTAGCTCGCTCCCTCCCTCTCCCGCCGGAGGTTATGTGTTGGATTGGAAGGTTGGCGCGTTCGCTTGCAAGACACAGCACCACCACAGCACGACGTCGGTCGACAACGACAACGACGGCTCGCTCTCTGTGGCATCGCCTTCGTCGATTAGTCCACGCCGGAATTGAACGATCAGTGGTCGTACTGGAGCGCCCTGTCCGTTTGCAGATGATGAACCTGCTCCGTGTCCTAACTCCTAAAGCTCTCGAGTTGTTGGGGTTCCTTCCTCCTACCCGTTTGGTGGTGGCTAGCTTGATTGGCAGCGCGTAGTATATGCTTGCTTGTATGTACACTTGTACAGGCTCCAATTATCGATAGCAGAGGGTGTAACCGATTAAACAAGTACTGTAGTGCAATTGTTTAAGGAGGAGATGCCGGTCCTGTGATGATGTGTATGAAATGCTTTCTTGGAATGTGGGACAGATGATGAAGCAACACGGAACCAGGGTCGTCAAAAGATGCGCTAGCTTTGACGTCGGTCCGTCTCAGATACTCTCATGGTGGTTATGGATGAGCTCGCCATGCGGATAATCTTGTTAAAATACTTCACAACTTGCTGATTTTTTGGTAGAAAATATCTAATCTAGCTGCTGAAAAATCTGAGTACTGATGCTCTTCATTCATTCGCCTACCTGTTCTTGAGGTTGACAGAGAGACACAGCACTGTGACTGACAGCAGCAGCTGATGGTTGATCAAAAGTTCTGAATCAAACAGCCTGACGATATGCATGGTATTATAATCCGTTAATTTGGTTACAGAAGTTAAACGCAGTTTTCTCTCTCTGGATAATAACGGACTGCAGCTGCATCATTGGCATGGCCATGGCCTACATGGTGCCAAGTTCGCTGAGGAATTGACATGGCGCCCGCCTGCTCCGCCTGCTGCCAATACTAGCTATAGTGCGTGTCCCTTCCTCGCACCATGTTATGGGAGTTGTTGAGCCCTAGCCTTTTGACGTTCAAATGTAGGTGTCATGGCGATTGATCGAGCACTACAACTACAAATGTAACGACGAACCAACCAATTTTTTCCGCCTTAACTGTAAAGTCATATCAAATGCTACGTATATAGTTTATATCATGGCATTTTGATATAGTGTTGGCCATCCTGTTGTGACAATGCTGTTTGACCTGCTACTTGTTGCCCGAACCGGGAAAGCAGGATAAGAAAGCAACAAAGGGTAACGTCTAATTGACACAACACGAGCACAACCAGTGCTGTTTAGCTGGCTGATGCATCCAGTTATAGGAGTCTAGGCGCAGTCTTCAGGCAGCTTACCGTTTCAAAACCAGCACAGCTTTTTGAGCCATAAGTCCAAACAACTACTGCTTCACTAGTACGAAATAATGTGAAACCATGTAATATACATATGAACTCGATGGTGCTATCTTCATGACAGACTCTGGTTACCTAATCAAGCTCTCAAAAGAAAATCTTTTTTTTTTTTTTTGGTAGCTGTACTGAGTCAACTCAACTGAAAGCGCTGCAACATTTATGAGCAGCAACTGTTTTTCGCTGTTTTAGAAAAATGTATGTTAACGAAGAACAAGGCAGAGCAGACAGTTTCATCTCAGAGTTTGTAAGGTTCAGTATTTGCTATATCCATGACAGACTCTGGTTACCTAATCAGGCTCCCAAAGAATCTGTTTGGTAGTTATACCAAGTCAACCTCAGCTTAAAGCGCCGCAACATTTATGAGTAGCAACTGTATTTCACAGTTTTGAAAGATGTATGATATTGTACCGAAGAACAAGGGGGAGCAGATAATTTCATCTCAGACATTGTAAGCTTTAGCCAAAGGACTCTAGCTCAATCGGTTAGAGCTTTCCGGCGGCACCCCTTAGGTCCTGAGTTCGAATCCCTGTGGGAGCGAATTTTAGGCTGGGGGTAATAAAAATTTCCTCGCTGGCGTAGCCAGGGTTCGGAGGTTTTTCCGTGATCGGGAAGAATCGCATTCTTCTTAATAAAAAACGGTTGGGGCGTCTCCCATCGCGTTTTTTTTACATTGTAAGCTTTAGTATCTGCCAAAAGAACTCAGAAAATCCAGAGCATCAAAGCTAACCAAAAGGATGCTTCTACTTGTATGTGGTGTCATGTCAGCTACATAGATTATACAAGTTAGTGGAAAATGATTAGGGTAAAGCCAAAGGTGTTAGTTTCAGTATTGAAATGGCTCCTATGATACTAGACAAGCATCAAATCAAACATAGCTGGTCCAGCACTCCAACTTGTACAGTATACTATACACGCTCCCATGCTCCATACTCATGCCTTCAATCATCTTGCTTTTATTGGACACTGATTAGGAACAGGAGGAAATGTCTAAACCCACATTTTCATGCCTCATTGAACTATCTTTCTTGTTGGCAGCATCTGTTACAAAATTGATCACAAAAATAACACCACTACTTTCTGAGCTCTTTTGAAACTAATACATAATATTCAGAAAATATCGTTATATGTTCCCATTAAGAAAAAGGGCACGAATTAGTGTCCAAAATGAACGGACCTCGATGATGTTACAATCGAGCCACCTCATACCGGAAATATACAAACCTATTCTCCAAACAAAAGATACATCTCAAAAACTGGAAAGTGGTTACCAAAAGCAGAGCAGGATTTGATACTGATGATATGATAAAACACGAGGAAAAAACACACTTTCCAACTGGTAGAATAGAAAGGAAAAGACAGAAGAAAAGCAGAAGTTTCCTCCAACGAGAGAATAAAACACGAACAGAAAAAGAAAACTAAAAAAAAAAAAAAAAAGCAGCCCATGCATGCACAACAACCGAAGGAGACTGACACGAGGTGGGCTAATGGCGCAACAGCTACGTCCCAACCCACGCTATTGACGCCCTCTATATAAGCCGCGGAGCCCCTGCAAGCATGGTCATCAGCCAAGTGTAACCGCAGATCGATCGAGCTAGCTAGCTCGGAGTCGGAGCACGCCTAGACAGTAGACACCAGCAGCAGCAGCAGCAATGGCGGCTCGGCTCGCCGTCGCGTTCCTCGCCGTGTCCTCTGCCTTCCTGGCCGTCTCTGGCCAGAAGTTCAACGCCATCTTCAGCTTCGGCGACTCCATGTCCGACACCGGCAACCTGTGCGTGAACGGTCCCCCCGCCGGCCTCACGCTCACCCAGCCCCCCTACGGCGAGACCTTCTTCGGCCGCGCCACCTGCCGCTGCTCCGACGGCCGCCTCGTCGTCGACTTCCTGGGTGGGCACTCTCTCTTTTTGCACGTTCATTTCAAACGCGCTGTTTCCCTCCAAAAAGGCAAAAACAGAGCACCTAGCTCTGCTCGTCACTCTGTCCACATGACATGCTGAAATTTTTGTTTTGCTTGGTGTGGTGTCGCGCATGCAGCCGAGAAGTTTGGGCTGCCGCTGCTGAAGCCGTCGAAGCAGGGCGGCTCCGACTTCAAGCAGGGCGCCAACATGGCCATCATCGGCGCCACCACCATGGACTCGGGCTTCTTCCAGTCGCTGGGCATCGGCGACAAGATCTGGAACAACGGGCCCCTCAACACCCAGATCCAGTGGTTCCAGCAGCTCATGCCCTCCATCTGCGGCTCCACGCAGGGTACGTCACGGCATCAATGCCGGCCGCCATCGCCATTAAATCCCATGCACGCACACATGGTCCATGGAGGTCCACCATGGAAGAAGATGATGATCGAGGTGGTCGCTAGCTCACGCCATTAATTCGAATTCTCTTCTC
This sequence comes from Bothriochloa decipiens, assembly GCA_023333625.1. Lineage (NCBI taxonomy): Eukaryota > Viridiplantae > Streptophyta > Magnoliopsida > Poales > Poaceae > Bothriochloa > Bothriochloa decipiens. Next base: position 41,677,275 of record CM041638.1, on the reverse strand, counting down.
TTGACATCACAGCCTGCAAGTCGTACCTGTCCAAGTCGCTGTTCGTGCTGGGCGAGTTTGGCGGCAATGACTACAACGCGCAGATCTTCGGCGGCTACACGCCGGAGCAGGCGGCCGGGCAGAGCGGCACCATCGTGGACGCCATCGGCAAGGGCGTGGAGCAGCTCATCAGCCTGGGCGCCATGTACGTCGTCGTCCCGGGGGTGCTCCCCGTGGGCTGCTTCCCGATCTACCTCACGCTGTACCAGACCTCCAACGCCGGCGACTACGACCAGTACGGGTGCCTGAAGCGTTTCAACGCACTGTCTGCGAACCACAACTCGCTGCTGCAGAGCAAGGTGTCAAGCCTGCAGGCCAAGTACCCCGGCGCCCGGATCATGTACGCCGACTTCTACAGCCACGTCTACGACATGGTCAAGAGCCCCGGCAGCTACGGCTTCAGCACCAACCTCAGGGCATGCTGCGGCGCCGGCGGCGGCAAGTACAACTACCAGAACGGCGCGCGCTGCGGCATGTCGGGAGCCTACGCGTGCTCTGACCCGGCGTCGTCGCTCAGCTGGGACGGCATCCACCTCACGGAGGCGGCGTACAAGAAGATCGCCGACGGATGGGTCAGCGGGGCCTACTGCCACCCGGCCATCTCGGCCTAGAGCTCCAGGATTGGTTGGTTTGCTGGCCGGGCTCCTCAAGTTAAGGGAGGGGAATCAGATTATTTGTATTTTTTTAGCTGGAAACGAAGCAGGCAAGAAGATGATGATGATGGAGGTGATCAGCAAGAAATAATCGATTAAGCATGGTATAATCATCTCGTGTTCATCATGTGACAGCAATGCTAATACCACTCGTGTAGCATGCGATTTTTTAGAGTAAAAGGGTCGAAACGACCCCCGTCATTTACCATTACGATAAAGGACAGGAAGTATCATAGAATCATTATAGCATAGGTGGCCTGCGCCACAAAACTCCAACGGACCCAAAGCAAAGACTACTACTGCAACTGACGGTAAGAAGAAAAGAACCCGGTGCTAGGCCAACACAGATAACTGGGCTATCGCCAGAGCCAGACAACCCTCGAACCAGGAACACTAAACACTACATGATGAGAGCCGGCCTCCAGATAACTGCCGCTGTCATGGTCTTTTGCCCTCCATCTTCATTCTGAAACTGAAACCAGGGAAGCTGAGGGAATGCTTCCGGGAGCTTGTTCTTCTTGCTTGAGTCCTGTGCATAGCATGCGATTTTATAAGCCTATTTATGCGTTGGATATGGTTTAGTAAATTTGCCTCGAAATCGGTAAAAACAGTGCTAGTAGGATGACCATCGAATGGGATAAAAAGCTTTGCTTTCGTCAACAAACATATGGGTTCAGTCATCACGTCTCAAATCACAAGCCCGAGACAGGCAGCATTTGAGAGTTACAAAAACGCCGTGTAAATTGTAATCTTCAAATGAGACTAATGCTTGAATGCACCCTCTTTGCCCTTGAAATGGGAAGAATCTATGGTGGGAGTATGGGACAAAGAGGCAAAGGTTCGTCCACCGTCTGGCAGACCAAATTTGGCGGCACCAAACTCCAATCAGGCAATCACTCGGCCAACCTTTCATTCAAGGCGAGCTCTGCCATCCCGTCCGCTACACTTCGAGCCTTTCTTCCTCTATCTTTTCTTGTTCTTCTTTCCTTGAGTTTTTTTAGGGAATATTCTTTCCTTCCATTTTTTTTTTTTTGAGATTACACAATTCTTTCCTTCTCAGTTGCCAATTCGAATGACCTGGCCCAGCAGGCGGTGCCGGTACCAGTGGGCCTCCCGCACGCCGGCCAGGCCCATGCAACCCAAGGGCGGAAGGAAACGGGTGTGTCGTCGTCATCCGACCACCGACTAGGAGGCCCCAGCTCACCAAAAGAGCCGCGACGCCGAAACACGCCGCGTCCCGGTGCCAAACTTGGCTTCCTACTCCGGGGGCTGTTTTTCTGTGGAAACGGACGCGGCGGAGCTCGTCACCACACGGTCTGTCCGGCCGCACCGCACGACGTCGCCATTGAATCGCGTCGATGCGACGACGAGCTCTGTTAGGAGGCGAAGCGAGATCCGTCCGCGGCACGCACCGTGACAGCAATGCCGAGACACGCTGCTGCAACCTGAATGCAAGCGTCCAAGCGGGCATTAAACCGAGGTTATCGCGAGGGTGGTTCGGCCGGCCGCCAGTCGATCAGGTAGCCGCCGACCACGGCGAGGTTCTAACGGAGTCGTCCATGAGCACGTGCGTGTGCGGCCAGGGGCACACGTGGACGCTCGATGCAACGGGCTGGGACATCAATATATAGCCGTGCGTCGTGGACATGGCCAATGCGGCATTCCTGATCCGTTTGTAAGCGGTCCGGTGTGCTTAGACAGATACAGTGTACACGAGCGTACGTCGCGCCATGGACCGCCGAGCCCTGATGAGCGCCGTTGGACTCCTGCTCGTCTCCTGCTTCCTCCTGGCTGCCGCCGGCGGCGTCCGCGCCGGCCACAGCAGGTTCGAGGCCCTGTTCAACTTCGGGGACTCGCTGGGCGACACGGGCAACATCTGCGTCAACATTTCGGCGGTGAACCAGCTCCTGCTCACCTTCGCGCAGCCGCCCTACGGCATGTCCTACTTCGGCCACCCCACCTGCCGCTGCTCCGACGGCCGCCTCGTCGTCGACTTCCTCGGTACGCACGCACGCCCGTGCATATGTTCATTTACTCAATCGTAGATGCCGGAGCTGCGGTGAACACGGTCGAACGAATGCGTGCGTGCAGCACAGGAGCTGGGGCTGCCGCTGCTCCCGCCGTCGAAGCAGCGCGGCGCGGACTTCCGCAGGGGCGCGAGCATGGCCATCGTGGGCGCCACGGCGCTGGACTTCGACTTCCTCAAGTCCATCGGCCTCGGCTACCCGGTCTGGAACAACGGCGCCATGAACGTCCAGATCCAGTGGTTCAGGGACCTGCTGCCGTCCATCTGCGGCGGCGGCGACCCGGAAGGACAAGCTTGCAAGGACTACCTGGCCAGGTCCCTGTTCGTGTTCGGCCCCTTCGGCGGGAACGACTACAACGCCATGCTCTTCTTCGGGCTCACCGTCGACCAAGCACGGAACTACACGCCCAACATCGTCGACAACGTCGCCAGCGGCGTCGAGCAACTGATCCAGCTGGGCGCAGTGGACATCGTCGTCCCGGGAGCTCTGCCGGTGGGGTGCTTCGCCATCTACCTCACGTTTCTCCCGAGCGACGACCCGGCCGGCTACGACGGGTACGGGTGCCTGAAGGCGCTCAACGAGCTGTCCATCTACCAGAACTCGCTGCTCCAGAGCAGGCTCGCGGGACTCCGGGCGAGGTACCCGTCGGCGAGGATCGTGTACGCCGACTACTACACCCACGTCGACCGGCTGGTGCGCAGCCCGGCGCGCTTCGGCTTCAGCACCGGCGCCGTCCCGGCGTGCTGCGGCGCCGGCGGCGGTAGGTACAACTTCGAGCTCGACGCGCGGTGCGGCATGAAGGGCGCCACCGCGTGCCGGGAGCCGTCGAGGCACGAGTCCTGGGACGGCGTCCACTTCACGGAGGCGGTCAACAGGCTGATCGCGGAGGGATGGCTCAGAGGCCCGTACTGCCATCCTCCCATTGTCACTCGTGATCAGTAGATATATAGCGTAGGTCACCCGACCCATTCGGCCATGGCAAAGGCGTACGTAGCTATTTCGCCTGAAAATATCGATATCCACACTGACACGGCCAGACGGGCCTGAAATACAGTCACATGATGCATGGCAGTGTTGTACGACAATTCATATTTCACAGGGATGGTCTTGAATAAATATGGTTTATAGGGAACTTTTGTGTCTGAAGAGTACCTTTTTTATAACGTTGTCAACGTTGAGTTTCATTCCATTTCAACCAGTTGGGGCTAGTCAGTGCAGTGAGATCGTATGAACAAGAAATTGCTAATTTCAACTCAACTATTAACTCAATGTCTTTCTCTAAACCTTCTACTTCTTTCGCTTAGCTTTGCTAGAAGTTACAAAAATGTACTCTTTTTGTTCCTATGCGCTTTCGTTCTGATGTGGATCAAGTTGAGTAAGTGCAGTTCCTGTTAGACTACTTATTATTGGGCATCAGTTTTGTTAATAGTCTAAAATGAGGTTTAGAATGTTGTAATGTGGTTGTAATTTGTCTAAACATGTGTTGGTATTCCTATTCCCTACATATGTTGTAATTGCTTGAGTATGCAATTCTCACTGATATCTTGAGCAGGCTGGAGCTGTCTAGCCAACCAAACACTTTCCCAACTTCGTAGTTGGAAGGTAGGCGGGAACACTGCATCCCAGTCTAGGCAAACAAACACAGTGCGCCACAAAATTGACATGGATCAAATAAGGTGATGTTGGATCTATTGGGCCTGCTCTGATCTACCCTGGCTCGCTCGATCCATGCAGGCTGCCTATGTCTAGGCAAACAAACACATCTGATATATATGAATTTCTTGCAGCTCAGAGTAGTGAATCCAGCTCTACGATCCTATCGACATGTTGTTGTCGAGTACTCTAATCCCTCTATCCCTATATAATTGTCACTATGAGAACACGCTAGTCAAACTTCCTTAATTTTGACTAGATTTGTACAAAATATTAATAATATTTTTATCTCTAAATAAATTTATTATAAAATAAATTTGGTTATATGTAATACTAATTATGTAATGTAAACATTAATATTTTCTTATATAATGTCAAAGTTGAGTGAAAGTGCATCTAGCCTCTAAGTGGGTTTTGGTGGATTGAATGATAACACGATTAAGGGACTAATAAGTTTCATATGAAACTTGCAGGCTTTCAAAGGTGTTGTCTCAAGTGTGTTGTTTAATATTCAGGCTCAAATGTAGCATGACATACAAATGAGAAATGAGTCTGAGGCACATTATCATGATAATTTGACAAGCGTACCATGCATCTATTATATATGAGACACAGAGGCTTGCATATGGGATGGTCTTACTATTGAAGCTTGGTCAATCAAAATGATGAAGACAATAACATATTATGAGCTTATTGGTTCACTCAAACCAAGATGTGAGTTGATAGCATGAGATGGTCAAGATAGCAAAGGAAAGGCTTCAAGATACTAATTAAGCAAGGGTGAGGGGCAAGTGGCAGCTTGACGGCCAAACAACCTAGCTAGGGTGAAGAAGAGTGTACTTACATTCAGTTGAGGTACTAATCAAGCATTGAAGGTCATGTTGATGTGAAGGATCAAATAATTGGAAAGGGTGACTTTGGTTGATATGCGGAATCTTGATCAGATGGTTTGATTAATCCGAAGTCACAACTCAAGGAAACTCAACTCAACATATTGAAGGTGTTAAAAGCCCTCAAATGATCAAAATTGAGAAAGCGCCACGAATTGAAGAATGACAAGCTCAAGTGAAATTAATTGTAAATTTCAATTCCTAGAGTACATGTATGTCGTGTTATCAAGAGGGATGCAACACTAAGTGTTAGGTGTGTCCTTTAAGTGCTCAAAACATCCAAGTGAGTCCGAGAGACTAACTTAAGAAAATAGATATAATTTGAGTAGAGGTTGGAAAAATTGACCTAAGTCAGTTTACCAAACTGGCCGATTTGGGCAGATTTGAATACTAACGGCTCTGGAAAAAAACTAGCTCATGCCGGCTTGGCAAACCAGCCTAGGTCGGTTTTGACAAAACAACCCGTAATGGCTAGTTTCTGTGGGAGGGCAATTTATACCCCCTCCAACAACCATTGTGGGATTGTTGATGCTTTTTGAAGTCCTCTAAATTCACAAAAAGCCTAGAGAGAGCTTCCAATTCACCCTTTGTGGGATTTGAGTGAATTTAGCCATATCCATGGAAGTGGATAGCAAGATCTGAGCCTTGTGAGATTGTGTGCACAAAGTGGTAATAGGTTGTTTCGGACCCAGCCACAATGGCGACTACGACTCACCTTGGGTGGGCCCGAACTTCGGTCAAACAAATCACTGTGTCTCCACTGTTTGTGGTTTGATTCACTTATATTTCCATTGCATTTATTTCATACTTTGTGAGCTTCCATGTGTCTACTTGGGGTGTGCTTATTCATGAGTGTAATGATACTTTGAGTAAGTTGCAAGACACCTAAAGACATCACCAAGAAAATTGGATATTGAAGTGGGGGGGTGAAAAGGAGGAAAAACTAACATTTTGTGCATGCTATAAGAAAACTCACTTCAATTTTGTGTGGTGTCGGGTACCTAAGAAAGGGGTACCCTCAACCCTCGACTAAGGGGATTAAACCCTAACATCAACAAGCCAAACCAGGTATCATCAGCCCTCGACTAGCGCGGAAATGCAAATGCCAGTTCATACTGGGCCAGCCCACGAATGGGCCTTGGTGGTTCGGGCGGCTACCTATCCGACGTACCCCGCTTGATGCAAAGCAGATCACTCGAGGGTGCCACTCGACCCACCCCTCGGTGACAGAGATTCGCTCGAGCAAACGGGCAGCCCTTGAGTGCGATGCACCCCTCGAATACCTACCTCCTGTACAAATCCAGGAACATTTAATGCGTTCTACCTGCTCCCGCCTAACCTCGTGGCCACAGTGACGGTAACAGTTACGAGTACACCGGTCAAATCTTACTTTTACCTCCCATACCCGGGAATCTGGCGGGTCGTACCACACTGTAACTCCATGTTGTGCACTGTGCCCTGTTCGGCACTCCCTCGAGGCACATTTACCAATATTAGGCAACTCCTCGAGGCACATTTACCAGTATCCATACCGCATTTCCCGGGGCTCGGCCTTATCCATTTGGGCCTCGATCCCCCTCGACCACCTCTCGAGCTGGACTTAGTCATCACCGGTCAACACTCCAACAACTCCTGACGCGACGGCTACAGGGATCCGCATGACCATGCTTGGACATCCGTCTATCACCAACCATCAGCTGCGTCGCCTTATGCACGAGAAGGATGGCTGCATCAACTCCGAACACATCGCTACAGGGCACGCCATGCCCGGCGCACGCCTCTACAGCAACACCAATATGATCGGCATCACCTCCTCGACGTCAGCAGCCACATCTGCCCTAAGATCCATGTACCCTCGTGCCCCTCCTTCGCCTATAAAAGGGGGCACCAGGCCCTAGTCTAGACAAGGCAATGAAACTCAACCAAAAAACACAAGGCATAGAGAGCAACCAGAGCCCGTAGCTCTTAAGTCCTAGCCAAGACATACTCACTCGCTTGTATTCTCCCCTGTACAAACACTTTGGTGCAAGATAATACAAACTCTCCCTCCCCGCTGGACGTAGGCCTTCCATTGCCCGAACCAGGATAAACCTCATGTGTTCTTCTTGCATCACCATCCGGATTAGGGAGCATGCAGTACATATTCACTCGTTGGTGCTAGACCCCCAAGGTCGAAACACCGACAGTTGGCGTTCCAGGTAGGGGATCTACGTGTCACCAATGACTTCCCGCCACTTCTCCGGATGACAGACTTGACTTCATCGCTTCCGCGAGCCACGGTAATCTGGTTCGGGAGCCTGGAGTTCATGTCACTTGGCCACGGTTATGACATGACTCTGCTCTCGATCGAAGATCCGAGCGGAGGCCGCAGTGAGCCCCCACGCTTAGGAGGGGCCGCACGCTGGTCTCGCCACCATGCCTCCGCGTCCAGGAGGAGGCGTGATCGGCGCCGACGTCACCATCGACCTACGTTTGGGTTGCCACCCACCATGTTTCCCCCACTCCTGGTAGGCGACGAGGGGCCCTTGGTTGGGGACTAGTCTGACCCGTGTCCAGGAGCGGAGGACGAGCAGGCGGGACTCTACGAAAACCCTGACTTCACCTTCGCGATGCATTCGTCAAGGGAGCCCAGCGAGGCTCCTCCGGTGCGCTCGGTTCCGACGCCGCCCAACTTGCTGTCGCACGGGCTGTTCGGGACCCGTCCTCGGTTCCCATTCGGCCTAGACAACGCCGCCAAGATGAACTCCGCCACGATGTGCTCCAATGTGAGCGCGCATGAGGACCGCCCGGGGGCTCTCTTGCGTGCTACCACGGACATAGCAGCTGTCCTGCCGGGCTCCGAGGACCTTGGTTTCTCACGAGCACCTGGCCCAAGGCAGTACACCCTCGGCACAATGCAACATCAGCTGGAGGAGGAGCGGCACGGGCAGTTCCCCATCTTCTACTTCGGTAGCCCCAACTTTGACTCTGACCACTACGACCCCACCTATGAGTGCTTTCACATCGAGGGTGGAGTCGTGTCGAGTGACAACACCATCGACCCGACGGCCACAGCAGCAACCGTGTTCATAGCCAGAAGGGCCCTTGTCATGGCGGAAGAGGAGGAGCAGCCGCCAGCTGCGCCCCAAGATGAATGCCCGCATCTGGACGACCAAGACGCTCAGCTCGCGTAGGTCCGGGAGATGCGAGCCAAGATCGACGAGGATCAGGAGCGCCTACGTCAGCTTGAGCGGACACTCAAGCAGGAGCGCCGACCCCCGCCCGGGGAAAGGGCCCGAGCTAGAGCCCGAGAGGTCAACCGACAAATCGTTGAAGACGGGGGACCCAAGCACCCTGTCATCAACTGTTTCCCCCGAGCCAGTAAGAACATCATTGCGGCCGCCATGCTTCTTTGTAACATGCCCGCGCTGTTGAACCCTCAAGCTCGGCGGATACAGGAAAAGGTTGAGGGACTCCTCAAGGTTGTGGCCACACAACAGGCCAAGAGCTCGACCTTGAGATGACGATGGATGGCCTCAGAGCAACCTGTCGAGCCCCCGCGATGAGAGGGAGGTCTCGGTTCACTAGGAAGTGTCCCCCGAGCAAAAAAGGCGATCCTCATCCGAGACTGCATCGTCGACAACCATGAAGCCTAAGACGCATGCTATGACATCATTGAGAACCGACGGCGCAAGAGTGGGGACGCTGAAGATCGAGGCTACAGTGCCCATCGAGGGGGATGATAGGACAGCGACGAGGACTGTTGGCCCCCGAGCCGCCGGGCCCTCGAGTCTTCAGTAGGGCGATCCGCAACACGTCGCTACCGAACCCTTTTCGACCCCCCACGAGTGTCGTCAAGTACAATGGGGAGACCAAGCCCAAGCTCTGGTTGACTGATTTTTGGCTAGCCTGCCAGCTGGGCGGGGCATGTGACTACTGTGCCCTCATCCGCTAACTGCCCCTATTTCTTTCTGGCCCAGCTCGAAGGTGGCTCGAGGCGCTCCCTCCCGATCAGATCTGCAACTGGGCCGACCTGGTGCGGGTCCTCGAGGGAAAATTTAAGGGGACCTACGTGCACCCCGGCAATTCCTGGGACCTCTGCAACTGCAAGCAGTAGCCTGGGGAGTCCCTATGTGACTTTGCCTGATGCTTCTCCAAGCAACGCACTGAGCTCCCACACATCCCCGACCATGACGTCATCCTGGCGTTCGTCTCAGGTACCACCTGCAAGGAGTTGGTACGGGAGCTTGGACGCAATCGCCCCAAGACCGTCGATGAGCTGATGGACGTAGTTGCCAACTACGCAGCCAGTGAGGAGGTGGTCAGAGCCTTCTTTGGCAGCGAGAAGGACAAAGGGAAGGCACAGGTGGTCAACACCGAGGACACGAGCAAGGGCCCCAAGAAGGGCAATAAGAAGAAGAAGAAGAACCAGCAGGGCAAGCGTGAGGCTGCGGACGACGATCTCATCATTACGGTCGAGTGCAAGAAGCCTCGAGGTCTCCCGAGGGGGCTGTCTTCGACAAGATGCTGAAGGAGCCCTGTCCTTACCACAAGGGAGGGGTTAATCATAACCTTGAGGACTACCGCATGCTCAGGAACTACTACAAGAGTCTGGGCATCGAGAAGGACGACCATAAGAAGGACAAGGGTGGCGACAAGGGTCACGACAAGGAGGACAACAAGTTCCCCAAGGTCTTCAACTGCTACATGATATATGGTGGCCCCTCGACCCAGCTCACACCTCGACAGCGCAAGAAAGAGCGTTGAGAGGTCTTCTCCGTCCGAGTCGCTACACCCCAGTACCTCGACTATTCTGATGCTCCCATCACGTTCGACCATGATGACCATCCAGATCGCGTCATCAACCCAGGAGTCTACCCGCTTGTCATCGACCCAATCATCATCAACACCCGCCTCTCCAAGGTCTTCATGGACGAGGGCAGCAGCCTCAACATCATCTACCTTGAGACCCTCGACCTCCTGGGGGTCAAGAGATCGCAGCTACAGACCAGCGCCGGGGGTTTCCATGGAGTTGTGCCAGGGAAGAAGGCCCTGCCCGTTGGTTGCATCAACCTCCCCGTCTACTTTGGCACCCCTACGTGGTGGTTGGGTTCCACGGCACGTACCACGCCATCATCAGTTGACCCGGATACGCGCAGTTCATGGCGATCCCCAACTACACGTATCTCAAGCTCAAGATGTCAGGACCCAAGGGCGTCATCACCATCGGCTCCTCCTACGAGCACGCATACGACTGCGACATCGAATGCATCGAGAATGGAGAGGATGTCGAGGAGTCCACTAGGCTGGCCTTGACCCTCGAGGGCCTCGCCGCTGAGGCCCCCAAGCCCAAGTGCCACGTAGGCAGCTTTGAGCCCACAGAAGACACCAAGAAGATCCCCCTCAACCCGAGCGGCTCCGGCGAGAAGGTGCTGACAATCAGTGCCACCCTCGACAGCAAAAAGGAAGCAATGCTCGTTGACTTTCTCCGCGCAAATGCTGACATGTTTGCATGGAGTCCCTCGGACATGCCGGGCATACCGAGGGAAGTTGACGAGCACGGCTTGGAGATCCGGGCCGGGTCCAGACCGGTGAAGCAACGTTTGCTCCGCTTCGACGAGGAGAAGTGCAAGATCATCGGTGAGGAGGTTCACAAGCTTTTGGCGGCTGGGTTCATCAAGGAGGTTCATTATCCCGAGTGGTTAGCCAATCCTGTACTAGTAAAGAAAAAGAATGGAAAAATGAGGATGTGTGTTGGTTATACTAGTTTGAATAAAGCATGCCCTAAAGTTCCATTTCCTTTACCACGCATTGATCAAATTGTTGACTCTACTGCGGGATGTGAAACTCTCTTTTCTTGATGCTTATTCCAGTCACCATCAAATCAAGATGAAGGAGTCCAATCAGCTCGTGACCTCCTTTATCACCCCTTTTGGCATGTACTGCTATGTTACCATGCCCTTCGGCCTTTGAAATGCCAGGGCAACATACCAGCGATACATGCTTCATGTTTTCGGTGAACACATAGGGAACACAATCGAGGCCTACGTTGATGAAATTGTAGTCAAGTCAAAAAAGGTCGACAACCTCATCGAGGACCTCAAGATTGCGTTCGAGTGCCTTCAAGCCAAAAACATCATGCTCAACCCCGAGAAATGTGTCTTTGGCGTGCCTCGAGGCATGCTCTTAGGATACATCATCTCTCAGCGCGGTATCGAGGCCAACCCCGAGAAGGTCACGGCGATCACCAAGATGGGGCCGATTCGAGACCTGAAGGGCGTACAAAAAGTCATGGGCTGCCTCGCGGCCCTCAGTCGCTTCATATCACGCCTGGGAGAAAAGGCCCTGCCATTGTACCGACTCCTGAAGAAATCCGAGCACTTCGCATGGACCATCGAGGCCTGGAGGCCCTCAGTAAGCTCAAAAATATGCTAACCTCCCCCTAATTCTCGTACCACCTCGACCTGCTACGCCAACCGAACAAGCTAAGCCACTTCTCCTCTACGTCTCCGTAACCACCCAGGTGGTCAGCGCGACCATAGTGGTCAAGAGGCAGGAGGAAGGGCACGCACTGTCCGTCCAACGGCCGGTTTACTTCATCAGTGAGTTGCTCTCAGAAATGAAGGTCCGCTACCCCCAAATCCAGAAGCTGTTCTACGCCATCGTGCTCACGCGCCGCAAGCTCCAACACTATTTCCTCAGCCACCCCGGTCACCATGGTTTCATCCTTTCCCCTGGGGGAGATCATTCAAAACTGGGAGGCCATGGGAAGGATCAATAAGTGGTCGGTCGAGCTCATGGATGAGACTATCACCTCCGCACCGTGCAAAGCAATCAAGTCTCAGGTGCTGGTGGACTTTATCACCGAGTGCACCGACACCCAGCTTCTGTCGGCGCAGATTCAAGCCGAGCGGTGGACAATGTACTTCGACGGGTCGCTCACAAAGACAGGAGCAGGCGCGGGCTTGCTCTTCATCTCACCCCTTGGAGTCCACATGCACTACATCATTTGCATCCACTTCATCGCCTCCAACAACATCATGGAGTATGAGGCCCTTGTCAACGGTCTATGAATCGCCCTTGAGCTCAGGGTTCGACGCCTTGACGTTCGGGGCGACTCGCAACTCGTCATCGACCAGGTAATGAAATCCTCGAGCTGCCATGACCTTAAGATGGAGGCCTACTACAATGAGGTATGCAAGCTAGAGGATAAGTTCCACAGACTCGAGCTCAACCACGTCGCTCGACGCTACAACGAAGCCGTGGATGAGCTCACCAAAATTGCATCTACTCAAGGCACCGTCCCGCCAGACGTTTTCTCAAGGGACCTTCTTGAGCCCTCTGTCGACTTGGGCTCGGGGGCTGGCACTGCACCGTCAACACTTGACCCCCCGGCCTCGACCAAGGCCTCCTCGATCAGGGCTGAGGTCATGGAGATCGAGGGGTCACCCCCACCATCAAGCCCACCACTGGATTGGTGTGTTCCCTTCCTCGACTTCCTTATTCGAGGGGAGCTCCCAGAAGACCAAACTGAGGCTCGACGGATAGCTCAACAGGCCAAGACCTATGTCATCTATGGCGATGACAAGGAGCTCTACCAACGAAGCCCGACTGGGATCGTCCAGCATTGTATCAGCATCAAGGAAGGTAGGAGGCTGCTCGAGGACATTCACTTGGGGGCTTGCAGCCATCACACCGCGCCAAGGACCCTCGTCAGCAACGCCTTCCGGCAAGGTTTCTACTGGCCGACCGCCATCTTCGACGCCATCAACCTCGTTCACTCGTGCGAGGGGTGTCAATTCTACGCCAAGCAAACACACCTCCCGGCTCATGCCCTGCAGATGATCCCCATCACATGGCCTTTCGCCGTTTGGGGGCTCGATCTCATGGGACCTCTCAAGAAGACAACCGAGGGTTACATGCATTTGCTCGTAGCCATTGACAAATTCACCAAGTGGATCAAGGCCCGCCCCATCGGCAAAATCCGCTCCAAGCAGGCGGTCGCATTCTTTACCGACATCATCCACCGCTTTGGGGTCCCGAACGTCATCATCACCAACAATGGCACGCAGTTCACTGGCAAGAAGTTCTTGAACTTCTGTGACCATAATCACATTTGCGTGAATTGGTCCACAGTCGCTCATCCTCGAACCAATGTCCAGGTTGAATGCGCCAATGGCATGATCCTTTAGGGCCTCAAACCAAGAATCTACAACCTGTTGAAGAAGTATGGCACGAAGTGGGCTGCCGAGCTGCCTTCATTCCTATGGAGCCTAGGGATGACACCTAGTTGAGCCACGGGATTTACCCCATTCTTCCTGTCTACGGGTCCAAGGCCGTCCTCCCCACCGATCTCGAGTACGGGTCCCCTCGACTAAAGGCCCACAATGAGCAAAGGAACGAGGTGGCCCTCGCAAATGCTGTCGACCAGCTCGAAGAAGCTCGAGACATGACCGTCCTCCACTCCACAAGGTACCAGCAGAAGCTTCGATGCTACCATGACAAGCACGTGCGCAAAAGGGATTTCCAAGTTGGCGATCTTGTCCTCCGTCGATGACAAAGCAACAAGGGGCGCCACAAGTTGACTCCACCGTGGGAAGGCCCATATACCGTAGCTAAGGTGCTGAAACCTAGGACATACAAGCTAGCGAACAATAAAGGCGAAACCTTCACCAACACTTGGAACATCGAATAGCTACGTCACTTTTACCCCTAGGTCCTCGAGGCCTTGTACATTTCCCGTATTATGTACACTTGTCGCATCATGAATGAATGAAATGCTCTTGATTCCAGTACTTTTTCTGTTCATAACTCTAAGGTAGCCTCAACTCTGCTTATGCAAAGTCAAGCCTTCCTCGGGGGCTATAAGGCGGTAACCCCCCGAAGGCCTCAAAAAACCCGCATGTTTTTTCAAAACTCGACGTCCTTCCTCCTCTCACATGCTCCAATGTTCTAACTTTTGCTTAGTCGGAAACGCCTCAAAATCCCTAAGGCTTGTGGGTTATCAAGCCGGAAGCTCATCTAAGCCCCCAGGCTGTGGTACCTCCACTCGCTCCCCCCCTCGGGGGACTCGAGTGCGCGTTAAAAAACTTAGAAAAAGTAAGAACCAAGCCGAGAAGAGGTAAGAGACTCGAGAAATAAAAAAAGACCTAAAAACATTATGACGAATTCATAAGTGTTTTAAGGCCCTAGGGCCACGACATCAGAATGTCATAAAAACTAACTTATTACATGGGCCTCTCTGCCCAAAATTGGCTCACAGGCCCTGGTTGTCATCACCACTGTCACCTTCTTCACCGGCATCCCCCGCATCCTCGGCAGGAAGAACCTCGGGCTTGAACAGCTTTGCCAGCTTCTTGCTCGGCTCCTCGGCATCCTCGATCAGGCCCTGGCAAAGCTCCTCGTTCTCGGCATCCATTTTGCTGAGGTAGGAAACGAAGCCATGCTTCACGACGTCCATGTCGTACGTGAAGCCGGAGTAGACAACCGCCATTGCCCGCTTCACGTCGATGTGGAGTGCCTCACGGATGCGATCCCTCAAGGTGGCCCCAAGGTGGTACAGCCGGTCGACGAGCGCGGTCCCACGCACCTCCTCCCTGACCTCCTCAATGGGTTCGACCCCCAGGAGTCGCAGAGCCTGTTGATCACGACGCGGAGCCGATCGGACAACGTTGTTTCAGCAGAAGGCCCTCCTGCAACGCTTTGGCTATGGTATGAGCGGAAAGTAGGTTCGTCTTGAGGCCTAAAGGACGAAACAAAAGTTAGTCATGGCACACGGAGATAAGGAATTCAAAACTAAGCAAGAACACTCACTGGCGCAGTGGGTGTTGAGGGCCTCGTGGGCGTCCACCACTTCATCACACTGCTTCCGAGCCTCGTCCCTCTCCTTCTGGGCCTCCTTGAAGGCACAGACCACCTCCGTCTTCTCAAACCGTAGGTTTTTGAGGGCCTGGCTGGCTAGAATGATGGATTGCTCCTTCTCTTGAAGGGTCTCCTTCATCGTGTCAAGCTCAGCGGCGAGGGTGTTGGCGCGGCGTTTCTCCTCCCTAGCCGAGATGGTGAGGGCATCGCGTGCCTCAGAGACTTGGGCAACATCAGTCTCGAGCATCTGGAAATGCTCCATAGCATCTCGAGCCTCTACCTCGAGCGACTTGACACGTTCGAGGGTCCTCTGTGCCTCTTTTAGGGCCTGGGCGCCGTCGCTCTTGGCCTTCTCAGCCTCCTCCTTGGCCTTGGCAGCCTCTTCCTTGGCCTGAGTGGTTTCCCCTCGAGCTGCCTTGGCATCCTCCCTCGCCTTGGCAGCTTCTTCCTTTGCTTGCCTCGCCTCCTCCTCAGCCTAAGCCATCCTGTTCTGGGCGGACTGGCCGGCCTCGAGCTGACGCAGCACCTCCTCCCGACCGTTGTGGGTCGCATGGAGGAAGTGGGACTTCGAGTGGGAGCGGCTCCTCACATCCTGGAAACAAGAAGCAGAAAAATTAGTCACCAGTTAAGGAGGAACCAAAGCCAAACACACTCAGAGAAACATTTACTGAAAGGCCTCGGCTAAGGTCCTCGGTGATGATTTCGGTAGCCAACTTCAAAGCGTGCGCCAGCCACGCTCGATACTCCTCCATGTCCTCCCAGCGCTTCACTTCTGTCGGGTCGTCCATCCAGATCCCGGGAGCGCTGGGATCATGAGTTTCTTGGAGCAGAAGATGCTCTTGGCCTAATGCGGGACAGCCGCTTCGAGCCTCGCTAGCACCAAGGACCTAATGCTTTCCACCGCCTCGCGAGAACCGCAGTAGCACTCCACCCGGTCAGCCAGGGTGGGGAACGACGACTTGGCTTCGCCACCGCTTGGCCCGATGTCAGGGGCAGACCATCTTGATGGACCAGGGACCCCCGGGTGGTGGATGCCCTAGCGAGCAGAAGGGCCTCATCCTCCTCCTGCAGGCACAGCGCTGAAGGACTTATGGCAGCCATCTCCTCCTGCCGCTGTTGTGGCAAACCGGAAGCCACCGGCTCTTCCAATGGCGTGCCCCGTGGTTGCGGCGACAGGCTCGAGGCAGCCATGGTCACCTCCTATGGCAGAGGAGGGCTCGAGACCACTGCCTCCCCCAGTGCCACGTCATGCCAAGGCGGCAGATCCGACATCACCATGTCCTCCGGCCGACTCGAAGCCGTATGCTCCCCCTCCTCCTGCGCCTGCGGCACGCCCAAGACCGATGACGCATCCCGCGCTCATCTTGCTACTGTAGCATCTCATCCAAGGTAATCATGGCCTCCCCTTGCGACTGTGGGAGGCTCCAGACCACCGGCTCCTCCGACAGCTTGACCTACCGCTGCGACGGCGAATCCAGAGGTGCCGCATCCTCCGGCGGCGTTTGTTGCTGTTGCTGCTGTTGTTGTTGCTATTGTTGTTGCTACTGTTGCTGTTGCTTGGGCTGGCTCCTGATCGGCCCCTCTTCTCCCGGCCGCTCCTGCGGCTCATCCTCCTTTTTCCTCTGTAGGCCCTCCTGCTCCTGCTTGCGCCGTGCCTCCACCTCACGCAGCCCCTCCGACCACGGCTTCCAGTCCTCCGCGGATGGAGATGGAGCGGCGGCCTCCTCGTCCTTGAGGACGATGGGGGTGATCTCCAACCCCAACTCGCGCCCGTCGAAGGCTCCCCCTCGAACAAGGCAGTAGAGGTTCCGGCCTGACCTGGGGTAGAGGCCCCAGGCATCAGGATCGAGATAGCACTCCCACCTTTCGACACTTGGTCCGATGCAAGGGCCGTGGACACCGACACCAGGACAACGCTTTCCTTCTCCTGCAACTGCTCCAGCTTGGAGCCACTTCCCGCCACGGCCCCCAAACCACTCGAGCCTGCAACAAGAGTAGAGCCCATCAGCCTGCCTCAAGCCATAGCTGCGTGGGCTTAAGATAGCCAAGCTGCCTCCCATGGTGGCAGCGGTCTCGAGGTCGCACCTGTTGCTGCGGCCGCCGTCCTCGTGGCCACATCCACCCTAAGCCACTTGGCCGACGAAGGATTTGCCTCCTCCACCCACCGCTTTATCCTGGGGAATAAGGAGGTGAGCAAAGATGCTTAGTGGTTCAGCAGGTCAAAGAAACAAGAAAGGAAACTTCAAAAAGCAAGGCTTACCCAAAGGGGACGACGACCTTCCCAGGACCCCTTGAGCCACTAGAGCGCCTCGAGGCCCCACTCGGAGCTACACCTCCCCCAGAGTCGAGGCCGGCTGATGCTTCTGACGGCGTCGCCGCGCCCTCCCGCTCCGATGAGGCCGCACGGCCCCGAGTCCGCGTCCCGAGCACCGAGGACTGGGACCGGGTCAGGCGAGGTCCCGCTGTGCGAGCATCAAGACGAGGACCCAGTGCGGGATGAGGAACTGCCTTGACTCCTGTCTTGCGGCCACTACAGAACGTCCTCCTGCGCAGAAGGCACGTTAGCTCGGGGGTGACCGGAGAGATGGGACTCGAGGCGCGCTGCCATCTCCTCGATATCATCGTCATCATCTTCCTCCTCATCCTCCTCGGAGGGAGACTCCTCTTCAGGCAACCCATCACGCCTTTGCTTCGCGCGGCGCTTCTCGTGCTCTGTACGCATGACGCTTTTTTCTTTCTTCCTTTTCTTCTCATTGTCCTGCCCCTTCTTCTGTTGTGGAGTGGTAAAGCGCCTCACCTGTCGGTTGGGGTCGTCCTCCCTCACCAGGGGCCTCGACGCCCTGCATTCGATTTTCCCCTGCATAAAAGCATCTGGGCGTAAGAACAAAGGGAAGGAAGAGAGGCAAAGTAAAAGTTGAAAGGCACGACTTGAGGCACTCACCAGGTCAAGATGGCCTTCTTCCAGCAGCATGGGGATGCGGTTGATGTGCTCCGGCTTGAAGGCACCGACGACCGCCCCCTTTACCCGCGACACAATCTCCTCGGGGGGGCAGCACCTCGGCTGACATGCGGCACCCCTTGAGCTGCTCTGTGTTGCCTCAGGCCCCATTTGGTCTAGCCGTAATGAACGCACCATCAAAGGAGCAATCTCCGATGGTGAAAGGCCAAGATGACGACCGCCGCCGTCAGACTCGCATCACGAAGTCTCCTCAGCGCGGTGAGGAGAGGCCTCAATCAAGGCTGTAAATCCGACGCCACACCGTGCGGCCAGTTGAACGAACGCTCCATGATGAGACGCTCGGTGTACGGTGGGAAGTACCCCTCGTCGTTGCGGAGGTAGAACCACTGTGCATCCCACTGAGCGTGGTTGGACATCAGCCTGGTGGGGATGTACTCGTGCGGATCCACCCCCAGGTTGCAGTGCTAGCGCGGATGATTCTCCTCATGCCCTGTTCCACCGAGGCGGTGAAGAACTCTCCCTTGTAGAGGTGGAGCCACAGCTCCCAGTGTGGCTCCACCCCCAGGTATCCCTCGCAGACGGCCGCGAAGATAGCGGCGTTGGAGATGGCGTTGAGGGAGAAGTGCTGAAGCTCGACCCTGTAATGGTGGAACAGCGCCCGCACGAATTGGCTCGGGGGCGATCCAAGCCCGTGCCGGTGGAACTTGACGAAGCTAACGACATAGCTGTCCGGCGGGTTCGGCTCCCGATCCCTCCGTGGTGGTGCTATCCAGTCCGGCCGATCCGGCATGGTGATAGGGCGAAGGAGCCCCTCCCCCACCAACTCCAACAGCCTCTGCTCTGTCACGGTCGACGGGCGCCAGGCCACCAGAGGAAGAAAAGTGGGTGCCATGATGGCGGCGGCGGTGGCGCGGATTTGCTCGATGGACGGGCGACCGGGAAGATTCCCAATCATGATCACTCTCACTAATCCCTCTTCTCTAGCATTGGCGGGCAGGGATTCGAAAGGTCTAGCAGCGGCGGTGAAAGCGAGATGGCGAGAATGGAAGCAGACGGCGCCCCACCTCCCATGAATTTATACTCAAGGGAAGAGCAACGGGTGGATCCGACAGTGGGAAAAGGTAAACCTCGCATTTACTGCACCCACCTAACCACCCCCTCGATTCTCGCAACAGAACACACGCCGTTCATCGGGCCCCTAGCCATTACCTGGGTCCACCACGACCACACCGCTTTGGCCACTCCTCAAAAGGCCCGCCCAACAGGTGGGAGCGCTACATTATTTGCCGACGGAGTCTTCCACGAGAAGGAAAACAGGCCCCAGCCCCACGACAAGCCTCGAGGGAGCGAAGGCTGACCCTCGGTCAGGGTTCGACAGCCACCCTTGAGCACCCAAGTCAGGGACACCCAAGAGGAGCCACACGAAGCTCAGCTCGAGGACGAACCCTCGAGATGCCCTCGGGTGTATCCAAGGCAAAACGAGAGGATTACCATGGAATCCCTATAGAGGGAGGCATCGAGCCGTGGAGTCCTATCGATTGGAACCGGTATCCATATATCTACTCATTTGCATCAATGAGAATGCCTTCGGGCCACTAGTCGACCCCATTGAACGGGGCATAAGCTCTCACTTGGATTCCCCCATTATCAGCTCACAGAGAACGCCAAGACTCACCCAATCGAGGGTAGTATGGCGCTTCTCACCTCACATTAGATCGAAAGGACTTGTGAGATGAACGCCTAAGGCTAGCAAAGCCCTAGCCACACGAGGCTTGTGGGCTTAACTACGCCTGGCACCCCTCGACGAAAGAGGGTCGAACGCCCCCGGGGGCTCCACGACTCGAGCCACCCTTCGATTAGGCGCTACAACTCCAGTTCATGTTATCCTAACCCTTCAGGAACGCACACTATGCCTAACTGGACAAGCACCACTCAACAAAAAGACAAATAAAGCCATCGAAGGAGTCTCTTTACTCCTCTGAGGCCTCGGGGGTTACCCCCGTGAGGGATGCTCGCACGCCCCCCATGGAAAGTTACGAACCGCACCTCACTCTCGGCCCATGACCTCTAGCCCGAGTGCCAGCACTCGTGCAGGGGCTCGGGGGCTACTGTCGGGTACCTAAGAAAGGGGTACCCTTAACCCTCGACTAAGGGGATTAAACCCTGACATCAACAAGCCAAACCCGGAATCATCAGCCCTCGACTAGCGCGAAAACACAAATGCCATGTCATACTGGGCCGGCCCACGAATGGGCCTTGGTGGTCCGGGCGGCTACCTATCCGACATACCCCACTTGATGCAAAGCAGATCACTCGAGGGTGCCACTCGACCCACCCCTCGGTGACGGAGATTTGAGCGAACGGGCAGCCCTCGAGTGCGACGCACCCCTCAAATATCTACCTCCTGTACAAATTCAGGAACATTTAATGCGTTCTACCTGCTCCCGCCTAACCTCGTGGCCACAGTGACGGTAACAGTTATGAGTACACCGGTCAAATCTTACTTTTACCCCCCATACCCGGGAATCTGGCGGGTCGTACCACACTATAACTCCATGCCGTGCACTGTGCCCCATTCGGCACTCCCTCGAGGCACATTTATCAATATCAAGCAACTCCTCGAGGCACATTTATCAGTATCCGTACCGCATTTCTCGGGGCTCGGCCTTATCCATTCGGGCCTCGATCCCCCTCGACCACCTCTCGAGCTGGACTTCGTCATCACCGGTCAACACTCCAACAACTCCCGACGTGATGGCTATAGGGATCCGCACGATCGTTCTTGGACATCCGTCTATCACCGACCATCAGCTGCATCGCCTTACGCACAAGAAGGATGGCTGCATCAACTCCAAACATGTCGCTACAGGGCACGCCATGCCCGGCGCACGCCTCTACAACAACATCGACATGATCGGCATCACCTCCTCGATGTCAGCAGCCACGTCCTTCCTAAGATCCATGTACCCCTGTGCCCCTCCTTCGCTATAAAAGGGAGCGCCAGGCCCTAGTCTAGATAAGGCAATGAAACTCAACCAAAAAAACACAAGGCATAGAGAGCAACCAGAGCCCATAGCGCTTAAGTCCTAGCCAAGACATACTCACTCGCTTGTATTCTCCCCTGTACAAGCACTTCGGTGTAAGATAATACAAACTCTTTCCCCGCTGGACGTAGGGTCTTCCATTGCCTGAACCAGGATAAACCTCGTATGTTCTTCTTGCATCACCATCCGAATTAGGGAGCACGCAGTACATATTCACTCGTTGGTGCTAGACCCCGGGGTCGAAACACCGACATGTGGTCTATGAAAACCAGCCTAGGCTAGTTTGGTAAGCTGGTTCAAGCCGATTTAGGCAGACTCCCTCTTTTCATCTTGTCTTAAGTTGCTAATTCGTTCGTTTAAGTTTAACAGGCATATTCACCCCCTTTAGGCATCGTTTAGATCCTTTCATTGAGTTTGTTTGATTTCGAAAAGTGAGAATAATATATAAAAAGGATGGAGGGAGTACATATACCTCCCCACTGATGACACCACACACAAAGCAAACAAAGTGTAGTCTGAGCTCTACCTTGTATTGTACGAAACACTTCTTCGACCATTTCTGCATACGCTTTTTTTGTGCACAGCTTGACTTGTAAACAAAATTCTCGTCTTCCATGGTGGTGTCGAAAAGAATGTATCACCAACAAAGGAGGTGTGTTGGTAGTGTCGATTTCGCCCACCTGCTTGATCGGTTGCATCACATCTCCTATGTATGCTCCATTCGTCATTCAAATGTTCTCACATCAGCAAAAAAAACTTCACAATTTACGAGGAGCAGCAACTTGACTGGGAAAGGTTCTGACTCCATATTTTGTTTCATACTACCACCGGAGCTGCACCTCCATGCACTTCGTTGAGAAAATAATAGCGCATAATTCAGTATATTATATTCTCTTCTCTAGACTAATATAAGAATACTAAGTGTATAAGCAATGACATTTCCCAAACTAGAGGATGTAACAAAGAAATTCAATTATGAGTTGAGCGAAAAGGCTATCTTTAGGTTGTCCATGCGAGGATCAGCAATTGTGATAGTTAAAACTTTTAGTACATTTTCTCGCCTTTCAATGATATATTATGTTTCATGTAACTGATTTGTGATGTTTTTGTTCGGAATTTGTCTTATAACTATAATATTATTTCTATGTGTAGAGAACAAGACATATGAAGAAAACATTAAACAAAGTGTCTCTTGCTGATTGATCATCTAGACAAGCTAGATGTTGTTGCTTAAATAAGAGAAACTCTCCACCCTAGTGGAGTGTACCATGTGTTGGTGTTAGACTGAACATGAGAGGGGTGATTGTAGAGAAAGAGAGAGAATTCAGTGAGTAGAGGCAAGAGTCCTGCACCCATTTATATAGAGGAGGGAGGAGATGTTTTCATTTTCTTCTGATGAAGCGTGTGTTAAAAAAATCATATATATAAATGTGCCCTAAACACTACCTCACAAGCCCTTAGTTGTGTAATTGGGGCTGAACACACTAGTGGGAGGTCCTAATGTGTAATATAGCCAATAGTAGCTCCTTAGCTATATAGTTTTGATAAGACTCAATAGCTAAATACAACTAAGTGTGGCCCAATTACATTTCAGACCCGACATGTAACTCTAGTCTTATACAAAGACAAGCTAGGGTCATTGTCGGCGGCAACCTGCGCTTAACCTTCAGCAATGGCGTCTTCCCGGCATGCTGCGGTGAAGGTGGTGACAAGTACAACTTGGAGCTTGGCGCGTGGTGCGGCAAGGCAAGTCCTGGGACAACACCCACCTCACAGAGGCGATCAATAGGAATACAATTGTCAAAGACAAAAGCATAAACGTTGAGTTTCATGTTGGAAACATTTTACTCTTTTCGTCCACAAAAGAATGAAATTGTAGGATCTGTGCCTGTCACATTAGTCAAAGTTTGATCAAGGTTATAGTAAATATTGACAGCATTTATGTCTTCAAAGCAAATTTATTATGAAAATATATTCTTTTACTAATCTAATGATACTTGTTTTGTATCAAGAATGTATTTTTTTATATAACTTCAGTTAAAGTTCAAACTGTTTGACTCCGTGATAAGCGAGAATTCTATGCTTTTGTAGATGGAGGGAGTAGTACGTACTAAAAAGTTACTTTAGATAAAAGAGCGCTTATTTTACCTTTCACCGTATATAATGACGTCAGCACATACGTCCTACGCCTTTGAACACCTCCTAGTTGGACCAGCATTGACGAAATCATACCACAGGCAGCGCCTACGTACTGAAAGAATAGTACATTAAATCCTAAAATAAATATCTGAAAATACAGGCACCGGTATAAGTCAGAGACCTGAACTTGGGCGGAAATATTAATGGTACCCACAAGGTACCCACCAGTTGAGCTACGCTCACGAAGATAGTCTTGGTAGAGTTAACTATACACTCAAAATTAATGGGATTCGATAAGTCACTAAATTGTGAACTAGAACAAAATGCTAATTAGGAAGTTTTGTTTATATCTGTAATATAAGTCACAAAACATGACAGTAATTGAGCAGGAAACGAGCTTTAAATCTCATCAGAGTTCATATTCTACCGAGCGACAGTTAACTTTTCACTTATTCCAATGCTCAGTTCCTTGCCTCTAGTTCAAAGTACCAACCAGATAATGAATCATTTGTCACTGTCTAAAACAATCGTTTTGCCAATAATGCCAACGAGTGATTACAATCAATGGACTTGCTAAGCTTCTAGAATATTTGAAAGTAGACTCGTGTCCCCTGTTTTTTTAAATACAGTAAATAATTATAACAATTACTATACAAGTCTACAGCAATGACGACACGTTCCACTATCCGTCATTAAAACACCACCAATCATCCTTCGAACAGATCTTCCAATTGCTCCTCCAATTCAAGGGGAGTGTTCTTGGGTAGCCTGTTGCTCTTCCCCTTGGCCGTTTGCTCCGCCAAGTACTTGCTGTAACCTGGAACGACTTTCTCAATGACGGCTCTGCGCAGTCTCTTCCTAAGCTCAGGGTTCGGAACCTTCCACTGCCTTTGCATGGCGTAAGTTCTCTGTAACTCATATTCGAATTTATCCAGCCTTCCGCCATGCTTCAGGAACCCGTGAGGTATGTCATGGTCTAAGCAAGACAACACTGGCTCCCAAGAGGCGTCGAGGTAAGCTTCTATGAAGCTCTGGATCATGAGAAGGCCATCAAGATTTGAGTCTGTTTCTATTTGCTCCCGAAGATTTGGATCCGGCTGGTTAACGTAATCGTCCATTGGGGGAAGCCTTTCTCTGGAATCTCGTTTCTTGGGCCTCTCGATCTTGTAATCTTGGAACAGAGTCCAGGACGGCAGGAGCAAGGACGAAACCTTCTGCGAAATGAAGCTGCAATTGTTCATCAAGAATATGTACCTCAATCCAGGTTCGGAGATAAAATTTGATGTCTTCTCCAGCTGCTTCTCCAAGCGAGAGATCAGATCCTTGATGAGGACATCAACCGATGAGCTAGAGTAGTAATCGGGTTGAGACAGGTGGTGGAGTTGTTGGTCCCGCATGATGAGATTGAGGGCACGTTCGTTTCGCGACAGCAGCATGATGTAGTTCATCACCAGCCTGGTGGTCTTGCGGACGCCACCGGCCTCTGCCGATGAGACTCTCCAGCAATCGTCCGTGACGAACGAAGCTCTGACCTTCTCCATCATGCTCCATATGGCGTCGCTCAGCCTGTTCATCTTCCGTCGGAATACAGAGTTCATGGCGTCGAACATGGAGCTGGTCATGGACGCCTCTTCGAACAAGGCCAGGACAGCCGGTGAGTCATCCACGACGCAGGTGTACACCAGCAACATCCCCGGGAGCGTCTCAGCCGGCGCCTGGTCATCGTTTAGAGCGGCGTCAGCCACGGCGTCCACGAAGTCAAGCATCCTGAGGATGCTTGCCTCCGCAAACCGCACGAACTGGGCCACCTCCTGCTCGCGCTCGGCAATCTTTCCGGTGGCCAGCAGCATGAAGTGCCAGAGAGCCTTCCTGACCCCGCCGACGGCGACGGGCGGCCGCTTGGCGCGGAGCTCCTGCTGCGTGATGCAGAGCACCTGCACCATGGTCTTGAGAGCTTTGATCCACCTCTCCATCATATCTAGGAGGGAGGCGCATCCATCCTCCAAGTCCAAGTGCACTCTGCTGTCTCCTTCCCCGATCCCAAGTACCCACTCCACGTCCAGCTCCGAGAACCAGCTCCCCAAAAGGCTCTCTTCGAGACCGGGGACGGCGAGACCGCGGCGGTGCGCCGATGAGGAGCGACCAGCAGTGAGCGCTCGGATGACGTCCTGCATGTAGCCGTCGTGGACAATCTGCCGCGCGATAGCGCGGAGCTCCTCGACTCCATCAGGGTCTTCTGCAGGCTCCCAGACGGAGGAGAAGGACGAGGACAAGGGCGAGCAACGGGCCCATGCATCCAAGGCCGGACTGGAGGCAGAGCTCGCGCTCGACCAGCAGTAGGCTCCATCTCCGGCCGCCTCAGTGTCGCTGCTCGTGGTGAATAACAACAGCGCCGACCTGCACAGGCCGCCGGAGACGGAGACTCTACGGATCGAATCGCGGTAGGTGCGCAGCGGGAGGCTCCCTGGCACCGGCGCCGCCAGCATGCTCGCTGTGCTGCCGCCGTTCTGCACCATCTCGCGACTCTAGCTCGCGGCCTCGAGTGATGACTTGGCTAATAATGGCGCTAGTTGCCTGCAAGGCTGCAAAGGACATTGGCCCGATCGCAAAAAAAATGCAAAGGACATTGGCGATTGTCATTTTCTCAGCGAGGCTGCTCAATGGAGTAGCAAATGCCATCCTTCCGACTTTCCGCGTGGATAAAAAGTCTTGCACACCGTCGAAATGTCAAGCGCCTTGTTGTCAATCAACCTCAAGTCCTCAGGGTAGTAGGTAGCACGTGGTTTGCCGAAGTTTCACGCTATTGTGGGTCAGGAACAAATCTTTGATAACTGTGTAACAAATCTGATCCTTGGAGGATGATTCAAAGGCTTAAGAAAAATTGATTATATTTCTTACGAATAAAATATATCATACGAATGAAATATAGCAACTCCTGTGATTTGGCTTGGTTTCGTTCGCTGCCAGTGCGCACATTCTCCGCCGGCTCTCGTCTCGTACGCCCGAGCCACCCGGTGCGAACAGGCAATGTGAAATGTGACGCAGCCTCTGTCTGGCCCAGATCCAGAAGTTGGGCTCAGTTCTGATCGGCCTATTACGAAATATAGCTCGGGGCCCCTGGACGAGTCGATGAGGCCTTTCCCAGTTCAGAATTTCAGATGCGGTGACGCATATCCATGATCCGCGTTATGACAAAGCGGACGTTAGGCAAACAATGTCTCAAAGACTGCATAGGCCATCTGAGAACAAAAAAATAATGTCTGCTATCATCTGGATTGATTAGCCACAGGCTTACAGCAGCCCCAAGGGCCAGTTCCAAACTCCCTCTAGTGTTCTTCCCTCTCTGGATTGTTGGGAGAGGGCAGGTCTAGGAAGCAAGTGAATGACATCTTAACGAGTAAAATACACCTAGGGTACTCAAATTATTGGGTTCCTCCCATCTAGTTACTCCAACTAGAAACCGACTATCTGGGTACCTGATTATTACCGCTGCACACTAGAAGCCTAAAACCTGCTACGTCAGCACCATAGTTTCAAAAAAGCCCCTATCCCTTTTCTCCTCTTCGCACCTACGGAGTAAGTCCTTCCTCTTCTTGCACGGCCGAGAGCGAGGCAGAGCACGCGAGACGGTGCGGCTCACCCACAGCGGCGCGAGGCAGAGCGAGCGCGAGGCGGCCTGGTGGGCACGCGCGCGCAGGCTGCCGCTTCTCTTCCTCCGGCGGTGACCGCCGAGGTGGCCGATGCGTCGTCTCCGTCCCGCCGCCGTATCGTCTCCGTCCCGCCACGCGCCACGAGCCCCGCCGCGGCCGTGCTTCGCGCGCGCCGAGAGCTCCACAGCCACCGGCGCACTTTGCCTCCACGCACCGAGAGCTCTGTCACCGCGGGCGCGCACAGCCTCCGAGCTCTGGGCCGCACAGTGGAAGGCGGCGTCGAGCATCTTGCGGGAGCGCTTCTTACCCACGGCGGCCTCGGCGACGCGACACTCTGCTTCCTCGCGGGCGGCGGCCGCGGCGCGATTGACAACGAGGACCACTCGAGTGTCGCGTAGCTCGAGCTGGAGGGGGCTGCTGGCCTGTACGCGACGGCGGGGATGACCCCGGAGCTCCTTCTTGTTCTGATTCCTTACAACAATGTGTAATTAAGGTAGAGAGCTAGCTCTTAGAAGCAATCCTGTTGAGATCGATCAAGGGTAGGGGCCGTATTTGCTGATCATGTCGCCGCCGTGCTCTGCAAGCCCCGCCGCGAGCTCACGGAGCTTCCCCGGGTCGTCCTAGCCGCCGCGTGTCGCGAGCCCCGCCGCCGCGTGCCGCGAGCACGGCTGCGGGCGCGCTCTGCCTCCACGCGCAGCCAGCCCAGGAGCTAGACAACAACGACGATGACGTCGACGGGAGCGAGGCAGCCAACGACGGCGAGGACGCGCGGCTGGACCACGTGACGAAGCAGCAGCCACGGCCGACCTAGGCTCGGCCAGATATGCATGGGCATTGCCCAGTTCCTCGTCGCCGTCCTAGGCTCGGCTTCGAGGACACCGCGGCCACGGCCGGGCGAGGCGCTGGCCGCCTGGGAGTAACGAGAAAGGAGTTAGTTGTGAAGAGGAGAAAAGGGATAAGGGTTTTTTTTTGAAAAAATAGTGCTGACATGGCAGGGTTTAGGCTTCTGGTGTGCAGCGGCAATAGATCAGGTACCCAGATAGTCAGTTTCATAGTTTTGGTACCTAGATGGAAGGAGACTAATAGTTTAAGTACCCTGGATGCATTTTACTCCATCTTAACCTGTGTAATCATGCCGGAAAGAGTTGTTCTATCCGGTCCTTGTCGTCTCCACAAACAAACTTACGACCCTTGCGGTGCAAAATGTCCATGGAACGACGACAGAATGCGCAGCTCTTTCTGTACCGGTCAAGAGGCTCTTCTGAAACCCATACATCCAGGTTAAAATCAATCATACCGTACAAAGCAGTTAACATTTTTTTCGAAAGGACGGTAAAAGCTTTGCAGCGATTTTTATTAGACGAATAAAAAAAAGACAAGTGTCAGTCTAGTTTTTTGAATGAAAAATAAGCCAGAAAAACCATACAAAGTGGAGGGTACCCTACTCAATTACACAAATAGGTACCAAGTCACTACTCAACCTACTGCTAACAACTTGATCAAAAACGACCCAACTAGACTACTCAAATATCTACTTAACTATCCACAACTTGGCCGAAGGGTCCCTTCGTCTTCAAGCGACGCGCACTTGGTCACCCATCTCACAGCCACGACCAAACTTGGGCAGAAACAATGGAACCTCCCAAGACGCACCAAACAAACGAAGCTCCACCCCGGACCCAGATCACCAAGACAACTCAACTACCACTGAAGCGCGTGGGGCCCTCGCCACTTCCACCGCAACACCACTTAGGAAACTACCACTCCTTGGTTCTCCGAGGTCCCGAGCTTTCTCCGCCGTCGGGTGACAGCCAAGCCATTCCACAATCTCACCTTCATCTCGCCACCGCCGAAATCTCAGTTGTCCGAAGAGCACAAACAAGAAGCTTCAGAGATCCAGTAAACCGTGGCCTTCACCTCGCTCGGTCGGATTGTGACATCGACACGAGCCTCTCCTCGCATTACTCGGTCGGATTGGGACCTCGATACGAGCCTCTCCAACCATTGCCACTACCACCACTGCACAACGCCGGCCTCCATGCCCCGAACCAATCCACGTTCTCCTGTCCCAGCAACTGGGAGCCCTAGACCCGCCACCATGGCGCTCCAGGCGCCCCCGCCTGGCAACCGGAGGCCACGCCACCACGGCGCCGCAATCGCAACCAAGTGCACCGCTGATTGCCGCACCACCATGGCACCGCCAACACCCTACTGACACCTGTCGGAGAGCGAGGGCCCATCATGACGACGCCTCCAAGGAGGGGAACGACGCCCAAAGACGCCGCCGTCATCTTGCCGGGCGACCCGGCATGACTTTCGCCGTTATGGACCCCCATCCCACAGGGCGCAGCAGGGGGGTCAGGAGAAGGCCGCCCCAGCCACCACGGCCACCGCAGCAGCAGCAGCTAGGCTCGCCGAGGAACCCAACTGTCAACAGGACCGGCAGGAGGGAGGTAACCGAGCAGGGCACCTGGGTCCGGCCTTAGAAGAGGCGGCTCCAGGCGACCCCCCTGGTGCGCTGCCCCGCAGGGCGCCGCCGCCACCGCCGCCACAGGGCGCCGGCCGCGACACCACCGCCCAGCTCCACCCGACAAACCACCGCCTCACCACCAACTCCGCCGCCACCCCGACCAGGATCCGCTCGTTGGGGGAGCAGATCCGACCGGAGGGACGCCGCTGCGCCACCGACTCCGCCGCCACCCCGACCTGGAACGCCGCCAGACCGCCAGACCGCCGTCCGCCATCATCCCACGCCGTCACTGCCACCGCCCACACCGCCAACCGCTGCCACCACCACATCCACCAGCAGACCGGCCCGAACCGGTCCACCAGGGCACCAGGGCCTCGCCGCCGACCATCCCCGGCGGGCACCGCCGCCTACTGCCGATGCCATGGAGGGGAGGACCGAGGGGAATGGGAACAGCCTCGCAAGCCCGCCCCCCGAGCAGGATCCCGCCTCCCCCACCCCGCCACGCCGGATCCGGGCCAGGAACCGCGGAAACAGAGCCCCGGCGGCCGGGGGGCACCGTCGCCGTCATCCGCCGCCGCCGGACCGGGCTCGCAAGCTCCCCCACAAGAGCCGCCCCCCCCCCCCCCACGAAGCAGGAGCCCCGCCGCCACCCTCATGGGGAGCCGCACGGGCAACCCGCCGGCGTCCTCCGGCGGCGGCGAGGGGAGGGAGGGGCGGGCGGCGGCTAGTGTTGGAGTCCGCCCGTGCCGCCCGTGGGGGAGGCGATGCGGGCCGTCTGCTCAAGTAGTCAAGTGACAGGTATTGCGTCCATGAAAGAGAAAGAAATTCACGTATCGATGATAATGCATGCTTCAACTATGGGAATTAGAGCTCGAAATGGTAAGTCCAAGCAGACAAAGGTGCTGCTAGATGACTTCTCGGCTTCTGGGGCTGGAGATGGCAGGTCTGAGCTGCTGCTTGATGGCTTCTCAGCTTCTGGGGCTGGAGATGGCAGGTCTGAGCACGCAGGGTTGCTGCTTGATGGCTTCCCAGCTTCTGGGTCTGGAAATGGCAGGTCTGAGCAGACAGAGCTGCTGCTGAGTGGCTTCTTAGCTTTCAGGACTGGAACAATGTCACTGGGGGGTGGCTTGTAGTGCACCTCAGCAAAGAAGCACTTGATCTTTTTGCTCTTGCGGCAACGACCCCAGAAGTTAACATGGTACCACATCTGGCCCTTAAAACGCACACAAGATTCCATCAAAGGCTTCACAGCATCAAACTCTTCACCCTGTAGGCAAAGACTGATTATATACGTCATGTCATGCATCTTGGGATAGGAACAAATTGCAATAAAATTGATAAGGAGTAGTTGACTTCCTATGTGAATGAAGTAAAATAAACATACTGGGTGTTTGGCATTGTAATGGTGGAGAGCATAGCGGACATGATGGATGATGAAGCTGTCATGCTCCCTACATCGAACGCAATTGTAGAAATTTGATCGATTAGTGTTCAATGTGCGCTCAAAAATACATAATAAATAAATCCACTGTGCTCCCTTACTGAGAACGAGCAAATCTTCTCCGTAAACCATATTATCAACAAAACTGGACCTGATGGGTAATATCACACCTTTCCATAACCCAATTCTCCAGAACCAATAGAAAGCTTCAGATTTTGGTAACAACAAGCTTGTGGATGTTGTGATGGTGAGCAAGAATCATAAGGGCAATTGGCTGTCACTCAGTCACATCAGAGATTATCATGTATAGATTTTTCACAACTTAATTCCTTGGGACTTCCTCAATTGGTGCATGGAAGAAAAAAAACATAAGGCTGGCCCTTCCCCACACTGTGAACAAAATACAGGTAGGAAGCCATCTCAGCGTCTTGCTGTTTCATCATTTTCAGCTTCCTCAGTTCCTCTATTCTCGTCGAGTACAACATGTTACTGCCGCCTCCCATGAAGTCCTGTGACTATCCTCTTCCCACTAGCGGCTGCTCAACCTCTACGTAGGGCCTTGTGATTGTGCAAAGCCATATGCTCTCAAGAAACGTATGCTCACTGCTGCAGCGGCTGATATAACTATCAGTCAATCCCCTAACCCATATAGAATGTAAAAGGCATTATTTTAGAGTATAATCCGTAGAGCCCAATTCATGAAGAGTGCCTAACTATTGAATAGATAGATCATGAGTCACTGCTCCAAAGTCATTGGTAAGAACAACTTTTTCTAGGCAAATATTGACACCCCCCACCCCTATATTCCTAAATCCTGGTTCTGCCCCTGGACATCGGTTTCCCTGCAACTGCAGTTGTCAGAAGACACATGATGTCATTGCTACACAGCCCAACAAAGCAGAGTTATATGAAAGATTTTTTTTTTTTCATTTGAACCCGAAGGGGCACTAAACAGGATTACACTTTGTTTGGGCCGCTACTCTTAAAGGAAACTTTTCACTGACATGTAAATATATCTATCTGTGTAATGTACAAGCGGATATTGCATAATCAAACTTAACTTTAGTCTTCAACACACTATAGCATCAATAAGATATTTAAGTTAATTACTGCTTCTTTCTAGGTCTAGTATTGGTTTGCAGCTTTGTTGCTTCCAGGTTTTACAGGCCTGACTCCTAAAGCTCCAAAGCACAGAACACGGCACAGGAAAGTTTGTGTCATTCCAATTTTCTGAACAGAACATACACATGGACCATGTAACTGACATATTGAATTTACTTCCAATCGTAAGTTCAATTGAATTTACTTCCAATCGTAAGTTCAATACCTCAGTTGGACTTGTATAACTTGGTTTATATTCTGAACTTTCAATATGCTGCAATAAAAGGTATCAGATATGATTGTACTACTTTCAATCAACAGTTTTAATGTAGGAACCGG
>CM041638.1:41555721-41644630 GCA_023333625.1 Bothriochloa decipiens | reverse complement strand
ATCAACAGTTTTAATGTAGGAACCGGTAAGCATTCCCAATTGTCTGCGCCAAGTTCCTCTTCGTGTTTTCCAATTGATAGCAAGCATTACCAATTGTAAAAACATCTATGGCAGGGACCCTGTTCGATGTAACTCTGACTGGTACTGTTAAAGTTGAAGCATAACTAAATATGTAGTTAAAGGTTTGCGGACTCTTCAGACTGCAGTCGCTTGAGAGGTGAAGGGAGAGGGGGATTGTTTCAGGAGGGCAGGAGCAGGACGTACCCTTCTGTGTACTCGCTAAATAATGGAGGAGAATTCTTGTTCCACCGCTTCACAATACGCTCGTGTTCGCGCAAGCGGTTCTGCAACCGTACCTGCTCCTCACAGGAGAGCTGCGGGAGCAGGTCCTCCAATGCCGGTGCTGTCCATGGCTCCCATCCAAACGCCCACTCGTCTGCCGATCCCATCATTGGTTTGGCAATATGCCCCGGTGAAGGTGACCTAAATCTAGTTCAACCATTTCCCAAAAAAATAAATCTAGTTCAATGCAGTGATCAGGTACTGATGCACACAATACCACTGACGTTATCTGATAGACTGACACCACTAGCAGCGACAAACCATCGGACAACAGATTAGGATCAATTTATTTAAACTGGCACCGAGATGTCAGTAAACAGCAACTAAAATGGACAATCATCACCAAGGGAGGAGGCCTTGTAGGATCTTCTCAGAACGCATGAATTTCACATGATTTGCACAGAAATTTCACAGGAATCAATTCAATTTCACAAATCCCGTGTTCCAAACAGGGCATTAACTAAAATCATCACGGTTCATGACTTATCTTCTGCGAAACCGTGTGGCTCTGAGGTACTCCATACAAGAGGAAAAGAGGTTACCCAGGCTTGGGGGCTCCAGAGCGGTGTCGTCGTGGCATCCGAACCCCGGCGCCAGGCAGCAGGCCAGCCGGTGTTGACGCCGGCGAGAATCCGGCGGGCCAGCGTTTGCGTGGGGGCGAAGAGGGCAGGGCAGAGGCGACCCACCAGGGCGTCTGAGAGCCGGACCCCTAGCGCGGGCCGAAGCGGGAGGAGGTAGGCCGGAGGCGGTGTGCCGTGTGCGTCCTGCGCCGCGCCGGCAACGGACCCGATAGAAACGGCAGTTTGGTGATCCGATGTCAGAGTGCGGGTAAATAATAACTCCATCCTGAAGCCCTATGATATTTTTTTTGATTTTTTTTCCAATGGAATCAGAGTTCCAATTGTCATTCACCAAAAGGCAAGCCGCCCAACTTTTACAAATTCCGGTGCATGCTAGAATCATCAAAACCTACAGATACGCCATAAGAGGCGATACAATCAGCTACATGGTTACAAGACGGATGGCACTTAGAGATATTACAAGAATTAAAATCAAAAGCCATTCTAGTCTTGATCTCTCTAAAGATAACTCCTAATTCAGCCCGATCAAAGTCATTAGATTTTAGTGCCATAGCCAAATTTTGCGCATCAGTTTCAGTAATCACCTGGTTCATTTCAAGATAAGCAGCCAGCTCTAAGCCTTTCAAACTTACGATTGCTTCAGCGTGGAGAGCACATGACAGATTTTGTAACGAGCCCACAACACCCGCTGGCTTTGCGACGAGTATGATGATGGCAGGACGAGCTTGTATACACCACAACAATACGAGCCAGCTGAAGATAAAAGGACCAAAAAACAAACTTTTGAGTTTTTGATTTGCGGGAGCTGCTGGACTTGACTGAACATAGTAGGATTGTAATTTGACATAAACAACATCACCCAACTTAAACTAACGCTTAGAATGGTGCTTGTCAGCTTGATATTTAATTCATTGGTGTGCATGACGAGCCAAGTGTTATGTTTTGATGATCTAAGTCAGGCTAGAAAACCACCGGGGTCTTGGCTAAAGAAGGGTGGGATCATGTTATTAGGGAAAAATAGCAATCATATACAATAAATTTCTCTTTGATTTTTTAAATCTATCGGGGTCAGCGGACCCCAATAAAAAGTTATAGCTTTGCGACCAAGTGGCTTGTTTTAAGTGATCTATGATAAAAGATTCCAATCATATCAATTGAACGGTTGCAACACACCAAATCAAATTCAATTAGAAACTCGCAAAGAACAAGTAAAGAGATTAAGCGTACACCAAACATCTCTAACAAAAGATGAAAAGGAAAAAGAGCGCGAGAAGAGCTGATGGAGAAAAGGAGAGATCGACCTCTCATTTTTTCGAAATTTCTACTCATCTTGGCTGTTTCTTGGGTTTGTCGTCGGTCGATTTTTTCTTTGTTGCTTTTGGGCTATCTTTCGGGTTGTCATTCGGCCCATGAACTGTGCACTGGAATTGCACGTGGAGGCTAGCCCACGGCCTTGTCACACCGTGTTTTTTTTCTATTTGTGTGGACTTTTGTTTTCTTTTTTTTTAAAAAAAATTTTCTAGTATTTTTGTACCTTTTTGTTGAATGTTTTAATTTAAGGTTTTAGTATTTTTTATTGTGTATACTTTTTTCCAGTTTCAGTTTCATCTTATTTTTTTCATTTTGTCTTTTAGTTTTAGTTAATTGAGTTACGTTTTTATCTTTTTATTTCATTTTTTAGTAAAATGATTTTATTTTTTTAGTCAAATTATTTTATTTTTTTAGTTTTCAGTCGAGTATTTTTTTAAAATAATTTCATTTCCCGTTTAGATTTGAATGCATTCATAAGTCTATATATTATTTATAGTATATTTTGAGTAGCAAGTTTCCTTTCATAAATCTCCTACATTATTTTTACACATAAATTTCTACTAAAATAAAATCATTTGAAACTTAGGCAAGTGAGGTCTCATTTTGTTCGCCTCTTCAAGTACAACATAACATTGAAAATGGAATTAAAAATGGATACATCATTCAAAAGTTATAAACAATTTGAATAAAATATTTTGCTTTTTTTTGTTTTGTTTTGTTTTGTGTCAACTTGCATTAGCTTTGCATGCCATCAGCCACATGCAACAGGAGCAGGCGAAAAGGTGGAGTGGCCCAGTGGGTTGCCCGTTAACGCAGTCTAGTCGTGAAGGGGTTATATTACTGGGTTCCTGTGTATTGGTTCCAGGTGCACGTGTTGAGTTCCCATTGGTTAAAAAAACGATTGAAGCACGACCAAAAATCAGCCAAATGATAAGTAGTCACTTCCCATTTTTTTTAGGAAATCAATTGACCTCTCATGGGATCTGGCACATGGGCCATCGCCCTCTTTGTCCTGGCCACTTTGCCAAACCCACGAGGCCTCAAGACGGAAAAAAAAGAAGCGCCGCACCAATCGGCGGGCCCCCGGCCCCCAGCTCGGCTTCCAAACGGCCGTGGCCTCAGACGAGACCACTCCGCTCCCTCCCGAGCTCCGTCCGATCCTCCCATCCCCGTCGTGCCGGCATCGCGCGCAGGGAGGAGGACCGGCCGGCCAGCCCACCCGCCCGCCAGCCTGCCACCATGCCGGGCTCGCCCAAGGTCTTCTTCGCCTCCTCCGCTGCGTCGCGCCGCGGTGGGGCGCTGCGCCGGCTGCTCTCCACGCCGGCCTTCTCCGCGGCCTGCCTCCTCTTCGGCCTCGCCGGCTTCCTCGCCGCCGCGGTCACGCTCTCGCGCTCCCCGTCCGTCACCCACACCCGCTGCCCCGACTCCTCACGCCCGCTCTCCGTCTCCGTCGCGTGGGACCGCCGCCCGGGGGATGGCTCCGCCGCGGGCTCCGCGGAGCTCCCGGCCTCGCTCGCCACCGGATCGCGCGGACGACACAAGGTCATGGCCTTCGTCGGGATCTTCACCGGGTTCGGATCCATCGGCCGCCGCCGCGCGCTGCGCCGGACGTGGCTTCCCGCGGATCGCCAGGGTCTACTTCGGTCAGTCGCTGGTGTCACGGCTTTGCTAGTTCGTTTTCGCTTCTGCCGGTCGAGATCTAGCTGGATTTTTAAAGTTCGGAGTGGTGATGTATTTTGTTACTTCTAGGCTGCTACTCTTATAGTAGTAGTATGATATGGTGAGACTGGTTGCAAACTTATATGTGAGTTGGTTTGTTAGTTTCCATTTTTGATAAGTCTCATATCTACTAGACGTGATGTGCTCGATATTTCGGCCCCTGCAAATTAGTTCTCAGAGATCACAACACCAAAATCACAAATACTGATGATCTACCTCTAAATGAATTACTGTATTGGTCAATGTGGATAAAACATTTGCCAATTTAGACATCACTATATGGTAGAAGAATTGTCTCCGGTTTGCTCCTTAACTGCATTTCTGAAATATCTTCTTATTGGTGTTTCGTGTACTAGGTCATTTACAGTGATGTTCTTTGTTTATGATGGAATCTGATGATTTTGCTAAAATATGCATTGTTTTAGTGGTACTTCCAAACAGTGGCCACTTACACGATAGGTCTCACTCTCCTAGTGCTTAGTGCTCTCCAGGAATATGGACTATGCTATTCTTCCACATGAACTGGTTCACCCTTTGTAGTATTTGTACTCATTCTCACTTGACACTTCCATTAACAGTTCAATTGTTTGAATCTGGAGGTATAGTTGTTATGTCTGATCATTCGAGCGTATAATGATTTGAGTGACAAATCTCGCCTACCAGTGATAGATCAGCCCCACACCAATTGTAAGATACAAGCAGCGGCTGTAATTTCACTTTGTTTTCCAATTTTTCTGATCATGGTGCTTGGCAATTAGTACTGCCTTTGGTTTTATAGTATTGTTTTCTGTGATTCTGTCTGGTGGTGATGCTGTCTATATCCCTTACAATGGTTCTACTTATTTTCTGCATTGCAGATTGGAGGAAGCTACTGGTCTGGCATTCCGGTTCGTGATTGGGAAAAGCAATTCAAAGAACAAGATGGCTACTCTTAATAGAGAAGTTGAAGAATATGATGATTTTGTGCTTTTAGATCTCGAGGAGGAGTATAGCAGGCTCCCATACAAAACGTAAGGAACAGAGGAATTTGCATATCATTATGCTATATCTTTGTTCAGGATGCTGATTTTGTCTTATGTTTTAGGTTAGCTTTCTTTAAGGCTGCCTATGCATTGTATGATTCTGATTTCTATGTTAAAGCGGATGATGACATTTACTTGAGACCAGGTGAGTAACAGTATCCAAGTCTCCTTTTAGTGACTGAGTAATAGGCATCCTTTTGAAATGTTGATGTTGATGCTTACACCGCTTACTTCTTTTTGTGCAGATAGACTTTCCTTGCTTTTGGCTAAAGAGCGGTCACATCCACAAACATACATTGGATGCATGAAGAAGGGGCCTGTTTTTACTGATCCTAAATTGAAATGGTTAGTATTGTCATTTGGTGTTGTTTGATTTAACAATCTCCTTACTGTTTTTATTGGAAAAAATGAAATGGTTGTCTTTTTGAGATAAATAAGTGCCTACTGTGTCATGCTAGCTTTGTGGAAAGTAGCCTTGAAGTGATAATTGACCTAGATGTGTAAATGTTTGTATCTTTCTTTCTACTCCATTCCAAATTCTAAGTTGTTTTGGGTTTTTCTAGCTACATACCTTCTGTTATGTATCTAGACATAGCCATAGCTATGTATTTAGAAAAGGCAAAGCAACTAATTTAGAAGTAGTTTTGCTTCCACTTATTACTTTTTTGACATCTGAAAATATTCGTTTTATTTCTTGTATTATTCCACATAGGTATGTACCTTTACTTCAAGAAGTTCTATAATTCAAGAGGGTGGATTTTTCCATCTAAAGTAGTGTGCTATGATATGTGTGTATGTACCGGCAAGATATCCAAGTATTCTAAAGACCAAAACTAACATTTTCGTCTTCTTAGGCTCATAGTGTGGTTAAGGATGAAAACTATCATTTTTTTCAAAGGACATAGGAGATCCAGAAAATGCCCACTCCCAGTCGTAGGCACTATGGTTGTTAAGGCATCGCTTAAGCTTAAGCATCAGAGCAGCCTAGGTGACTCTATGGCCATGCCCAACGACTCGCCTTACGTATGTATGTCGTCCGCGTGGCGTCCCAAAATCGTCGCTTTGGTGTCTGAAGCGCGAAAATCACTTGTGGTGGTAGCCATATGAGGTGTGGTGCAGGTGGGAGAAGAAGGGAGAAACATAGTGCAAGACAGAGAAAATGTGCAATACCGCCCAGGAGTCATTGTCGTCCTCCCTTGATCCAGCAGCACTGGCGGCAGTGGCTGCCTCCTCTGGTTGATCCAACAGCCGGAGACGCTGCCTCCAATTTGTGCTGTAGTAGCAGGGGCTGCTGCCTCTGATCCACACTCCATCATAAAGGGACTGTTGCCTCGAGCCTGTGCTCCAGTGGTGACAGCCGCCTCCCTCCGGTGGTAATGAGCAGATGACTGCTGCCTTTTTTTGCTGTACTTTAGGCTAGGCAGTTAGATTTGTGGGCCTGTTGGACTGTTGGACTTCCATGGCCTGGTGACATTTTTCATTTTCCGCTTTTTCCTTTTCCCTTTTTGGTGTGCTGTTCTCCCCGACAGTCCCTCGACTGGCATACTAGCATGGCATCGACATGCCTTACACTTTAGCGCTCAAGAATCCTAGTGGTAACCAGTCGTCTTATCTCGCTCTACCACATTGATAACTATGTTAGGCACACCTAACACACCCACCCACCCAGCTAAAACTAGATCAAATAAAGACACGCCACAGAACACTAAAAAACGACCACATGGGCCAGATGGATGAACTGCCAAATATGATGTGATTGAAGCTAGGAGAAATGGCCATAAATTGCTGGAACCAACATATATGTTGCAGTGAATGTGTGATAGGTACCTAAATGTACATATTGTCATTCTTGCAAGTTGCAACATGGTGGGTATGCCTGTAAATTCCATAGTTGTATTCTTGGATCCAAATATATAATTTGATTGGTTATGTCTCTGCATATCCAACCTTGCAACTGATTACTAACTGCTGTGGTCTCTGGTGCAAAAGGCAAGCAACCAGGAGGTCTTATACTTGTCTGGGGATTGTACATTTGTACTCACCCTGGGTGTCAAGGAAACAAGATGTTTTTAGTTAATTAGGAAAAAAGATTTGGGAAGAAGTTAGGTAATTAAGAAAGTTTGGTTAAATTAGAAAAGCGAAGTCCAAGGAGAGTTAAGTATCTTATAGTAGGAGGGGCTGGTGTGCTTTACAAATCCTTATATGTCTATCACTCTAGCTTAGTAATAATTATTAGACAGGCGTGAAACATACTTCGTCTGCTCCGATTGCTCTTCCTGAGCATCTCGAAGTGTTAGTGGTTGCAATGTAAAGTAGTATCCGTATGATTGGATGTTATGGTAGTATATGGTTGAAAAAATGAGGCAACAATTTGGCTAACATGCACTCTATAAGAAAATTAAAATCTGTTTGACTTAGGTTTTAAATGAATGAGAACAAACACACACAACTGAATGTGTTCAGTTGTGCCTGAGGGCTCAGCAGTTGCATTATATTTGCACATAAACCTCCCTGGATGGCATCAATTAAATTGGTAGGTTAATCTGCAGACTCAGGCTGATAGTGGTAACTTATATATCCAGGGACAAAGCTAGCAAAATTTGTGGAACTTGAGTGCAGTTTGCTCATTTGTTGTTTGGACCTGTAAATGCTCCACATGGCAAAACTATTAGGTTTATCATTCATCAATTAGACAATATCTACTGTGTTTATTGATTCTGCCTTTTTGAGAGATGCAGGTATGAGCCCCAATCCTTCTTACTCGGATCGGAATACTTCCTTCATGCATATGGGCCAATTTATGCTTTATCAGCTGACGTTGTGGCTAGCTTAGTTGCATTGAGAAACAACAGGTAGTTGCAGTGAATGTTCTGCCCATCTTATCATGAAACACAAACTTACCTTTTTTTGCAATTATTTTCTAAATACATATATTTCTTAACTGTACCAAGCAAATATGGTTGTTTGTCTTTCTTTTGTACCACCACCAAATTAGTCTTTCGAACTCATCCCTTAGTTTCTGGGGAAACTGTACTGGCTCATATAACTCTAATACCTGCATTGATGATTCTGCAAAAATGTATTTACTTGGCAAATATACTTGAAACAGTTTTTGTTGTATTGTGTCTGAAATTGAGAAACAAATCGTGGTGAGAAAACATCGCTCTCACAAGATTGAATATTTTGATCTTCTAATGCTGCAGCATAACATTCTGATACTTGAGTAATTTTAACTAAACCTTGTACCTGATAAGCAGTATGGCATTAATGTATAAATTTGTGTTGTGGCTTTAAGCTATACTCTCTGTTTCCTATAATCCTATCTCTGGTGAATGTGTACTATTTCAATGAACAAGGACCATTGATTGCTAATACTATATTGAAGCACAAACCCTGGAGCATGGGTAAAACTGCTACAGGTATAGCAAGGAAACTGACATTTTGAGACTATGAAACACCAGAAGATATTGTGAGACTCAGTTCCTCACATAGTAGACCTCTGATTGAATAATTTTATTTGTTGTTAACTATATTATTGCATATGGTTTCTCCAGTTTCCGTATGTTCAGC
This sequence comes from Bothriochloa decipiens, assembly GCA_023333625.1. NCBI lineage: Eukaryota > Viridiplantae > Streptophyta > Magnoliopsida > Poales > Poaceae > Bothriochloa > Bothriochloa decipiens. Next base: position 41,636,085 of record CM041638.1, on the reverse strand, counting down.
AACGAGGATGTTACAATTGGATCGTGGATGCTTGCTATGAACGTCAACCATGAGAACACACATGCACTTTGTGAACCTGACTGCTCGGAGTCTTCAATTGCTGTTTGGGACATTCCGAAATGCTCAGGTCATTTCCTTTCTTATTTCTTATATAGATTGGCATTTTGTACACTTTCTTGCCTCCTTGTAATGACTTGGCTAAAATGAATATTTTCATATTGTACATTAGAATCTTTAATCAAATGTACATATGAAGACTAAAAATAGTAAGCATTAATTAAACTAACCTGTAAATAGGTTCTACAGGTAATAGTGTTAGTTCATAAATGATAAATATTTTTGAGGGATGCTTTTATAAGACTAGAGATTTTTATGAAGCTGTTCTTCGTACCTTTTCTTGTTAAAGCCTTTATCAGTTCAAAATATCTACGGTTTAATCATTAAAGTCCAAGCTGGGGCCTCGCTAACATCCAAATCTGTGACACAGGGCTATGCCACCCAGAGGTTAAAATGCTAGAGCTTCATCAAAGAAAAGAGTGCACAGGTGGTCCAACTGTGGCAGCTGAGGTGTCCGAATCTGAGGATTGATGATTTCTTGGTTGGAACACAAATTATGGATATGATAGTTGACCTCTGTCCTCACTCGGTAGATGTGTTTGGAGTATTCATTTGATTCATCAAGAGCAATCATTGTGGGAGCCACTGCTTAAGGAACCTATACTGGCTGTCGACATAACCTAGTACTGTAGCAAAGGTATTCTCATTCAGCATTCTTGTCACAACAGCCTTCATTGCTTCTTTTTTGCAATGGAACCGTGATAGACGTTGGAACGTTGATCTTGTATCGTAGCAGAAAGGAATTTTGTTGTATAGAAAGTAGAAGGAAAGAATGCATTGGCAATTGATAGCCGGATAGACCATACGTACACCTTCTGATGATGTGACCGACTGAAATGAGGGATATTCCCTGAGATTCTCCTTTTGGGGTAAACGCTGAGTATCTCATTCTGCCTTCCTGTGAGAGCTTTTATATTTGTGCCTTTGCAATTTAATTATTTCAAGAGCCTTGCCATGATTATATTATATTATTAGAAAGATAATCCCTTGTTATGGGGAGTAATGTTGAGCGTTTGTCTCCAGCTGTGTGACACGGATCTGAGATTGAGATAAACATTTAAATACGAAGCCAAAGTGATTGGTCACTCTAGCTGTTCCTGATGGCGAAGTGCAATAATCCACAATAATTCATGCCACTTGAATCAGCAACCTGGACGAATTTTCTCAGGTGCATTTAATTTCATTTGGAAGGATCAGTGTTCATGTTCATCAGTCAAAGAGCTTTCGCTGTTGTGCAGCTGTGCTGGGGTAGCGAGCGGCATATGGATGACATGAAACAGATGCTAACATATGCTTGGAGGGCTAGATGCAAGGAGTTTGCAGTACTACGATGTTGCAAACAGTTGCAGTTTCCTTTTGGTCATGAGCTCGTGATAACTAGGCCTTCGTGATGGTGCCTTGGAGCCTTGCGCAAAGACCCCTTTTACAGCCTTCACGGGCCCTGGCGAGTGACATGGATACTTCTTTTTTCTTGTTGTTGGCTAGTGGGTGACATGGATAGCCTGAGACAGGATTTACCGTCCGAGAATGATTGCTGGAAAAGTTTTCTCAAAAGCCCCGACCACACGCCACGCACAGGCAGATCGGCCAGAGTAAAAAGTTCCTTTGGTTCCATGGAAACCTATACCATTTGATTTGTAAATGACGACCAGTATACATAATATAAGTTACAACAGGGAGGAACAAGAACAAGGAACATGCCAGTTGCCGCGACACTTTTTTCCCCGGCAACGTAAACACGGAAAATATAATAATAATAATAATAATAATAATAATAATAATAATAATAATAATAATAAATAAAAAATTAATAATTAAACGGTCCCCCTCGCTCTGCCTAGCTTAGCTTAGCTTAGCTGTGGAGGATGGCCGGGCGGCAGTAGGGCCCGTTGAGCCAGCCGTCGGTGATCTGCTTGTACGCGGCCTCGGTGAGGTGGATGCCGTCCCAGCTGAGGTGCGCCGCCGGGTTGGAGCACGCCGACGCCCCGGACATGCCGCACCGCGCGCTGTTCTGGTAGTTGTACTTGCCGCCGCCCGACCCGCAGCACGTCTGGAACGCCGTGCTGAACCCTGCAACGCAGCAAAAGAGAAAACCGAGTGAGACGCAGACGCAGACGGAGACCTCTCCACTGGCAGCTGTGCCGCTCCTTGTTTTCTTGCTCTTGTTCCCCGCATCGCCATGATGCGTGGCGCACTGGCGCGTAAGAAACTACCGAGGCTCGTCGTCGGCGGGCGGGAACGCAACGTGCAGGAGCAGTGCCCCCCGGCCCCGGGCTGCGTTCAATTCGCATGTGCTGGTTGGGGGAACAAGAACATGGCCGGTCTCGGTCTCGGCCTCGGCATGATAGGGAACATGCGCGCACAGGTTTAGGTCTCGTCTCACGACCGCGACGGCGCACAGGGCAGGGGCAGGCAGCCGTCACGAGCGCGGACCGGCCGTGCCGTGCCGGGACCTGGGGTCATTTTTCTATTCGCCGCCGCGCGACACGCCCACGCTTCCGCAGCGCACGAGCAACGGGCATGTCGTCCGTCTCGCCGCTGCAGACCTGCAGCACAGCAGGCCCGGCCGCCTGAACCGTGTCGTGCGCATGGATGGACATGGATGCTGGTGCACGGGGTTTTACACACGTGACGGGATTCCTATAATCCTATCCTGTTGCTACTGCTCGAACGGGCTGGGCCTGTCACGCGCCTGCACGCCAAAACGCGTAGGTGACTGGACTGACTGCCAAGATAGGACGGCACATTGAAGAGGCGGGGGCGCCGCCGGAAGCGCCAAGCGCGCTGTTTGAAAGCTGGCCAGCGCCCGGGCAGTAGCCGCCAAGCCGGCAGTCGTCACGGATGCTCGAGGTGCGTGACAACTTGCTTGCAGCGGTCAGAGACGCCTTGCCGCCTGGAGCCAGCGTTCCGTCGAGCTACTGCTAGCGTTTCGTCACCACTTGACTCCCCTATCCTTGCGAATTCCGACCGACCACATGTCCGTGCGTCGGTCTCGAGGTCGGGGACGACGACGAGGGGGAACCATGGCAGGGAGTATGTATACATGACGTACCGTAGCTGCCGGGGTTCTTGACCATGTCGTAGACGGCGGAGTAGAAATCCGCATACATGATCCTCGCCGACTTGTACTTGGCCTGGAGGCTGGAGATCTGCGTCTGGAGCTGGTTGTTGTGGTTGGTCGACAGGTCGTTGAACTTCTTGAGGCAGCCGAGGCCGTCGTAGTCGGCGCTGTTGGAGGTGCCGTAGATGGTGAGGTAGATGGGGAAGCAGCCGATGGGGAGCACGCCGGGCACCACGATGTCCGTTGCGCCCATCGCGATCAGCTTCTCGATCCCGTTGGCGATGGTGCTCACGATCTGCGGCGTGTACGTGCTGGCTTGGTCCGCGTTGTAGTTGCCGAACAGCATCGCGTTGTAGTCGTTGCCGCCGAACTCGCCGAACACGAACAGCGAGTTGCCCAGGTAGCTCTTGCAGTCTGCAATTGATCGAACAGTGGATGCAATTGATCGTCAGGGAGGGACCCAGGGAAATGACAGACAGGGCAGGCTTTATTTCATTCATTCATTCATGGCCTGGCACGCACGGGGGGTGCTGCGCGTACGGCCACGGCCGGCGTTTGTACTCACCGGACCCGCAGACGGCGGAGGAGACCTGCTGGAACCACTGGAGCTGGTAGCTGATGGGCCCGTTGTTCCAGATCTTGTCGGAGAGGCCGAGCGAGCGAAAGAAGGGCGCGTCCATGGCCGTGGCGCCGGTGATGGCCATGTTGGCGCCCTTCTTGAAGTCGGCCGTCGTCGACTTGGACGGCGGCAGGAACGGGAGCCCGAACTTGGAGCCTGCGTAGGAGGAGCGGACGGAGGACCACCGCCGTACATCAGCATCATCCACAAAACCCGCAGACTGGCCCACAGGGAAGTGGGCCAGGCCAGTCGGCGCCAATTAATTAACCAGCAACCCAGCAGGGTGCGTGACGTACTGAGGAAGTCCGGGATGACGCGGCCGTCGCAGCAGCGGCACGTCGGCGTGCCGAAGTAGGTCTCGCCGTAGGGCGGCTGCGTGAAGGTGATCGACGACGGCCGCCCGTTGGTGCAGAGGTTCCCGGTGTCGGTGATGGAGTCGCCGAAGTTGAAGATGGCATTGTACTTCTGCGCCGCCGCCGCCAGCGCCAGCGCCGACCACACCACCGCCACCAGCGCCGCCGCCATCCGCCTGCCGCCGCTCCCCCTCATCCTCGCAGCCTACGCCGCTACGCAACGCAAGGGCCGCCGGCAGAGCAGAAGCAGAGGCGCAGAGCAGCCGAGTGTGGAGCAGAGCGCTTGAACGAGACGGTTGGCCTGGGACACCTTTTTATAGCCTCGCCCTCGTGACGCCTGCGCGGCGTGGCGCCTTTCGCCACGCCAGACGGCCACGGCGCCTTCGCCAACGAAAACTTTTCGCGTCTCCCCCGTCTGCCTGGCGCAGATACAGGTGTATCTCCATGCACCGGTGCCTGAACTTTTGCGCCGGCGGTATCCGGCGACCATCAGGTCCCGGGCCCGGGTCCCATGCTCCCATGGCACACCACCACTCCGTCACTCACCCCTGACCAGCATCCGACGGTCCAGAACACACACCAGACCGTGATTCGGCCGTTACGACACCATCCCCACCGTCCTCGCTAGCGCTCTGTCAACCTATCGAACCACATGTCTATCATTAAGTACGGAAGTAATAAACAAACAAGACGAGCGCGAACCGACCCGACGCCCGACACGGGTCTCGGCGTCGTCTCGTTCCGGTGGTTGCTTAGCCCCGTCCCCCGGCACCGCACCGGCACCGGCAGGGGCTCCGGCGAGGATGACCACATTTTCGTGCGCTGTGGCCGCCCGCCCTTTTTCTCCACTGGCTTGGCTTTTCGATCCACCGGCGATTTTCCATGTGATTTTGCGGGGGGGAGCTTTCCAAAGCGCCTTTCGGGTGGGCAATGATGAGGGCCGGCCAATCAGGCGCGAGTCCCAGCCGAATGATGGCGAGAGACGGGCGTTGCCGAGCCGGCTAATCCGCGATTTTAACCGGATTCTGCGTGGCTGGCTGCGCCAAGTCCCGTGCCCGGGTGGATTTGTTGTGCTCTGCCTTGCTCAGCTGCTCCCTCCTCTTGTTTTCTTCTCTGATGAAAACTTTGCCTGGGTTGGTAAGTAGGTTACTTTCAGTTTCCAGTCTCTCAAATCACAGAGAGCAGCTGGGCAGGCAGGGGTCTAGACTCTAGAATTGGTAGCAGACGTGAGTGACCGGCGCTCGCTCGTCGTCTCCTCTTTCACGCTCACTTTCACCACGTCGCCTTGTGACTTTTCTTTGCACCTGTAACTGTAAAGGGAACCGGCACCTACTACGGGTGCGTAGCGGTGTCGCGTGCACGGGCAACGACGAAATGTACAAGAGCAAGTTGTTGCGTCTGCTTATGGTGCTAGATGTCTGCGACCGATGCTGGCTGCTGGCTCTGCTTTATCCCTTGCCTGATTCCGCTCCGGTTCCACGAAACTGACACGAGATGTCTGCTCGTTTCTGAAAACGGAGTGTGTGGGTGCTTGCACCAGCTCCGTTTTTCTGCCGCCGGAGACCGGTGGATAGACACGAACGGACGACGGTAGACTACGACGACAAAGGTCTTTGTTTCTATCCGGTTTTATCTATCTATATCTTTCCGTTTTTTTCTTCTTCCTTTCATTTATTCGTGGTGCTTATCGAAATTATTATAGCAAGTGGAATTAATGGAGCCGGATACAAGACTTGCAACAGATGGACAATCGGGTGGGTGTTACTGTTCACACGAGGAAAGATTCCAGAGCGAACAGCAAAGTGCTACAGTGCTGTGATGCTGTACTAGCCAATCCAGTCCCGTCCTGTCTCTCTACTGGCACGGACATGTCCAGCCATATTTATTTTCGACCACGAACTTGTTTAGGTTGTCAAATTTTTTTACTCTCTCCATCATATTAATTTTTAGACTTATACATGGGACATTAAATGTAAGTAAAAAATAACTAATTATACAGTTTAGTTTGAAATCACGAGATGAATCTTTTAAGCCTAGTTGATCCACGATTGGACAATATTTGTTAAATAAGACAAAAAAAATTACTATTTATGAGTTTGAAATTTTTTTAGATCCTAAACGAGGCCCAAGTATGGTCGCTGATCGAGCCTCGTTGATGCTTGCAAGTGTTTCCTGATTGATTTAAAACAGAGGAGCACACTATAGTATACGTATACGTATATGCATATAGGTTGACATATACTAGTCACATACGTACATGTGTACACAGTACAGGCCTGCCTTAAACTCGAGTACTATTATGCCAGTGTGGGTGTCAACACTGCACTGCAGCGCACTGCACACACAACAACTTAACTGATGGAATGATGATGATGGAGGAGAGTGATATAGGGGCCCCCGGCGGCCAAGATCACAACCGTTAAACTCAAACCTGCCATTGTGTCTCTACTTTGATTGAAGCATGTATAGGAATCTTCATGCTTTGTGTTTGTGCTCCCAAAGTTGAAAAAAAAAAAAGCGATGGAACAACACAAAAGCCCAGCCAATTCCAGACCCCCACTTGATGCACGCAAGAGGCATGACCAGCAGCAGTGATGGCCGCAGCACACATAGGTTCTATTGTTAGGGCCTGAGTATATGCAAACAAAGTGATTGTTACACTTTAACACGGTGATGGACAGAAGCCATATATATATGTGCATTAGGCTTTCTGTCTCTCCAGTCGATTAATTAAAGAGAAGACTCCCGTGCAACTTCACCACTATCGAGCTACCACTACCAGCACACACACCTACATTCGTAACGAACTTGCACTGTGCACTGTGTGTGGCAGCTCCAGCTGGAATAATGGATTCAGACAAATAACTAACTTTGCTTGGCTACGCACGTTATCCGGTGCCAAATCGCTGCCCAAAGTGCTTGGCCCATGCAAGATAAAGAATCATCATCAAGTGCTTAATGCTAGCATTGCCGTCGCGAAAACGAACCTTAGCCTAGCCTCTAGGCTCTAGCTATAGGTAGCTAGTAGTTTCTTCCACTACTGCCTCTGCCTAGCTTCATGGATCAATCATTGCACTGTGATCCACCACTAATCCTAACGCCACCACCATCGTCTTCTCTCGTACGTACTCGTCGTAGTAAATTCCGTGAAAAAACGCTCGACTTTGGCCCCGGCCGGACGAGAAAGGCCGCAAAACTTGATCGATCACCCCCAGGTGGATCGGTTATTGCTTATTAGCTAGCCGATGATAGCACTGCGGCAACAACGGAACGAGAGAGACAGGCAGCACCCCAGGTCAGCACAAGTCGCAAGCCATCTAGCTGTGTGAGACGGCGACACGCGCGCACCCAGGCCAAGGCCGCGTGCGAGCGTGGCGGAATCGCCACACCACACGTCTCTCCACTCCACCAACCCAACCCAGCAGCATCATATCCACACCAGTCTCGCTCGCGCGCGCTCTCTGACGAGAGGCACGGCGGATCAAGCTAGCGTCCGATCTGCCGGCGGCGGTAGCAGCCAGTGTGGCATGGCATGGGGCGTAGGGGTAGAGCATCTAGCTAGCTAGCCATATATATCAGCAGACAGTCAGGCCAGCAGGCGGCGGCGGCAGCGGGAGAGGCTTCCGGCCTCTGCACGGCACTGCTGCGCGCAGCCGTTCGGCCCGGCGTTGCTTTCGAACGCGACGCCGACGCCGACGCCAGCGCACCCAGGCCGCGCCGCGCCGATCATTCTCTCCCGCGCTCGCGCCCACAAGCAAAGGCGCTCGAGGGGGCGACGCGGACTGGCACTGGCACACTTGCTCGCCGCCTCGATGGCCGGCGCGCGCGCGCATGCATGATTGATTGGGGTGGTGGCGTGGGGCGACGGGAGAGCGCCCGGCCAGCTGGGAATGCATGGGAAGCTACGTACGTACGTCGTTACGGGTCAGGGGCCAGCGGCGGCGGCCTAACCTCCGCCAGACGAGACGACGTGGCTGATTGATCATGAATCATGATCATCATCAGAGAGGAGGTTAGTTGTTTGGTGCACGTCGCTGTTGGTGTTGTCAGATACTCTAGTACTACGATCCTACTTGCTTGCCGCTGTGCGCGCCCGCTGCCGCCTCGCGGTCGGCCTGCATATATATCTCGATAGCGCGGTCTTAGCTTGCGTATCATTCTCTTCTCGATTAGCTAGAGTGGTTGTTGGCCTGTGCTGTCGAGTCATGTGTGCATACACGCATTCATGCAACGGGAAACGCGAGATCGGGATGGTGGAATATGGAACCGATCCTTCTTCTCCTCCATGCAACTTGCTGGACGATCATGCATCGCTCTACCTGCTACACGACTCTATCTGGCGACCGTGCTGCACTTGTGCGCCCAGCCAGCTGTCTGTTCGTCGACGACCTGTGTACGTGTGTCTGTGTGTATATACTACTTGTGCGTCGATGATCGCACGGTGTGGAAAGGGCCGGGCGGCACTAGCCCAGATGCCGTTCTGCTTTGGCACGAGAGACCTACTAGTCAGGAAAGAAAAAAAAGAGCGATGGAGGAGGTCGAATTAATGGGTCGAAGTACGTAAATGGTTTTCAATAATTGAAGACCGACGACGACGATTATTGCTGATCGTCCATTATCTCGGTGCTGCTGCTAACCGCAGTTCGTCGTCGTACGTCCTCGATCGTCATCAACAAGGCAACAACTCTCAATGAACGAGAACGTACGGTCAACACACTTAATTTGGACCATGTGGCGTGTCGTCCGCGTGTGCGTGTGCGTATTTCCGTCCAACAACCGTCGTCCGGTCGTCGGACCAGCTCCTCCCAGCTCTCATCGATGGCTACAAAAGAGTGACTAGCTAGCTAGCTAGCCCGATCATCGGTGGTTCGATCGAGGAGTTCACTTCTTGCACAGACAGATCGACCACTTGCGTCACATATATAAATCCTCAGTTTGTCATGATCTCGACAGTTCTGACCATGTCCACATTCTGCCCCGGTAAGAATCATCACCTCATCGCGACGCTGGAGAGCGGCTACGGAGCATAAGAGTCAGGCATGGATCGATCGACAGGGCCGCGTTTTATAACGTTCCAAAATATCACAAAGCGCGCGGTCGTGGTTCTTTCATTGTACTTTTACCGCAGTATCCAGCTGTATGTAGTTTCCCTCGATCGTTTGGAGACTATTTGGGGGATCGCTATCTATGTACACTGACCGAATGCGAAATAAACATGAACTGAAAAGGACTTCACCGCGCGTGCGCCATTTTAATTAGCTAGCTCCCTAGCAGCTATTCGCAGCTGAGTGAGTGACAACCGTGACAAGCCTTATCTCGACGGAAATTGAAAGAACACTAGAGTCGTCGAGCCGATCGAGAGCAACTCGATCAATTCTGATCCCTTATATATCCATCGTCACACAACCTTTTGGCGCAACATCAGTAAAGCCATGCATGATGCATATGGAGTTGCTTTTCTAAGTTGAGAAGAGTAGAGTTATTATGCTATAACTTAACGCGCGCTCTTGATTAAAAGCACTGCACGTTAGAGTGATGGGTCATATAAAGAAGGAAGGGCTAGGATCTGTTTCATTTATTTAGGTGTCGTCACCTCACCTTGTCCCCGTGTCCGTGTCCGGATACCTAACAGAGGCAATGCAAAGCTGGATCAATCGTGCAGCTGTAGCTCGATAATACATAGTGCTAGCTAGCTATACGAACCTTTCCGTAGCAATTGCAATTAAGTTCTCCGGGTGCGCCTCGGCCTTTGCCATGGCAATTAGTCCTTTTGACAAATCATTCTGGTTGTTGGCAGGGCCGGGAAGCCAAATAAAGTAGGTTCCGATCGACCGAATTATTCTGATTCCTATAGCTTCCGTCCCGTCGTTGTCGTTGCATGTCACACTCGAAATTATAAAGGGTGACGAGAGAGCTCAAATAAATCCACACATTCTGAGTCGACGAAAACTTCAGTCCCATTATCTTATTTTAGTATAGCTTAGTACAGCGACCAAGCAAAGCAAGTCCACCGACCGCACACTTTAGTGTTTCGAAAAAGAAAAAAGAAAAAAAAAACGAGCGCACTTAGTAACTGGGCCAGCTCAACTCAGATTGTTCACGATTGAAAGCTCAGATTCACTGGGCCGCTGGGCTTTTAGCCTCCTTCTCTTTCCTTCCTTTTTCATACTACCCCTCTTAATTCAATTTCTAATACTACATATACTTTTTACAAAAAGGGTTGTAGTTCTTGGGAAATATTCGGTCAAAAAAATTTTCTTGGGAAATATTTCTAGTACGTGAATTAATTCAAGGATTCCATAATAGAAGAAACTCAAGAGGCACAAGTACACAAATGTTTTTTTAAAGACGGTCAAAAAAAAGATTAGTAGTGTTGGTTAGCGACAAAGTTGTCCCTGCCGTCTCTAGAAACAGATTTTTCTAAAATAATTTACAAGTCTTAAAAATAAATGAATTCTTTTAATGTAATGAGAAGCCCGAAGGACCGATCCACCGATCACAAATTTAATTTCTGCTAGCTCTAAATAAGTACAATGTTAGGGTCCAAAACCCACAACATAGTTGACCCACATGACACGTCACCAAGCACATTTTAAAGAGTTTTTAAAGATCTTGTAATTTCTGCATTTTTTTGTTTTACTGTCACAACCCTTTTCACCCCTTCCAGCAACCTTGACGGTGGCAAGGAGGAATGGTGACCCCACCGACGTTCCAAATCTGGTGTAGTCTCCTCTTCAACCCTCCTCCTTATCCCACACTCCATCTTGGGCCTTGTTTAGATTTCAAAATTAGCGCTGGAATTTCTGTAGTGAAATTCGTGTAGCAATTCATTTTTATTTGGTAAAAATTGTCTAAACTTTGACTAATTAGGCTTAAAATGTCTGTCTCACAAAGTACAATAAAACTATGTAATTAGTTTTTAATTTCATCTACATTTAGTACTTCATGCATGTGCCGATATTTTGATGTAACGAAGAATAGGAATTCTGCATAGTAAATTTGGTGGCCAAATTCTGGAATCTAAACAAGGCCTCGATGGTGGTACAGAAGATATTGGTGCCGGAGGATGTTGGAACATAAGTGAATTGTTTTAGCTCTCCTCATCAGCTTAAAACTACGGATTAAATTGATTGGTACATGCAACTTAATATGGTATTAAAGTCACAGGTCTTGAGTTTGAATTCTGATTTAGCAAAATTAAATAAAATAATTGCTATTTGTTCCTATTCTATGTAGGCCTGAGCAGGCTTCCATGTGGGGAGAGTGTTAGAATATAAGTGAATTGCCCACCACTCTCGATCACAAGTTTTTATATTGAATTGGTTAATGGAGACGTTGATGGCAACTAAGCGTGTCATGGTGAGCCGATATATTCTTTAGCATCGATGGTTTGTAGATTCCGACCATTTCATTTTGTGGTACACATGAGAACACGAGTAATTGTATCAATCAAATTCTCTATGGTTGTAGTTGTAGTTGGAAGAATATGTTGATACATAGGTCCAAGATTTTATAGGTTGCTTAAAACATCCTTTGTCTCATTATTCTTTCTTACCTTCTTATTTGTACTTTGAAAAATCCGCTACGGCGTGGTCTCGAAAAACCTTCTTATTTCTATTTAAGGCGCTTCCTTTGTCTAACACCTTGTTATAGAAGCTGGAACATTGTTGTATGAACCTTCCTTCCTTCATCTAAGGGCTATTTGGTAAAGCTTCATCTGATTCTAATTCTTTAAGAGAAGTGATTATTTTTTATTCTGTAGTATAAACTCTCAAAATCATATCACGATGGAGAATCACTTTAGGAGAAGCTATTTTTTTAGCCCTCAGCCTCTTAGTCATTTCATAGAACCACTTCACAAAATCACTAGAGAATTACTTCTCTCTCAAAAAATTGTTTAGCAAAGCTCATACTAGATTCAGCAGAGAATAAAGCAGCTATTGGGGCTCAGCCAAAAGGGCCTAAAAGAATTCTTGCTTCTCCATCAAATCCTGGTGGGAGTACTTGAGGGTGTGTGAAATTATACAAGCGGTCACACGTGCAAAGGCTTCTTAGTAAGAGGAAATAATGCCAGTAACAAAACTTCAAAACTTCATAATAATCAATGGTAAAAAAATTGTTTGCGCCTCGAGTAACACAAATTGAATAAATAACTACTCCCTCAAATTACAAGTTATTTTTTTTCATCTATTCTGATATGCATCTAAGCATAGTACTATAATATCTAAATGCATAGTAATATGGATATAAAAAAAAGCCTATAAACGACTTAAGTTTGGAACGGATTGAGTAAAATAGAAGGATGAGAAATGAGCTAGCGCAAGAATAAGATGTCACACTATGGCAGCATGCATGCCTGCATACGATCACTCACGAGCCCCGCCACCAGCGCCTCGTGTCCTCCTCCGACAGGAACATCGTCGTCGTCGCTCCGGTGGCTCCGGCTCCGGCCACGTTGTCCTCAAACACAACCGCACCCGAGGCAACCCCACCAGTAGAAGTATTTGCCGCGCGGCCGGCGACCGTGCCACCGCCTCCGCCCCAGAAGCTCGAGCCTTCGGCGCCGGCAGCCACCACCGCGGCGCGCGCGGCCGCGGAGTCCTTCCCGGTGAGCCTTTGCACGACATCCTTGAAGTTGGCCACGTCCGTGCTCACCTCCCTCGTGACGATGTGCTTCACCTTCACCTGCGGCCGACGCTGGTGCGTCGTCGGCCGCGGCCCGCCGGCCGCCCTGGTGGTGGTGGCTTCCGCGGGAGCCGGCAGCGGCAGCCCCCACGAAGCCCCGCCGCCACCGCCGCTTCTCGGTTGGCCTTGTTCCATGTCGGGTAGTTAGGCTAGGCTAGCTCAAGGCTCTAGGTCGCTCATCGCAATGGCTGCCTCTTCGTTGTCCCCCTGCCTGCTGCAGTGTTGAATATCAGAATATATGCTTTATTTGTATATATAGGTAATAATATAAGTCAGTCTGTGGTGATCAACTGATCATGGTTTGACCACCACCGGATGCTTGTAGTAGTCGTTATTTTGGAGCGATGATAGCGAGAGAGATCCACAGGGAGGGAGGGAAAGGTCGCAGCGTGCGATGGAAGATGAAGCAACTGGCGAATCGGCGTTGAATATGGAGACGAGAACGGGACTGGTCGTCGACCGTCAGAGGAATAGTCGCCTAGTTCTAGTTTCAGAATTTTCTTCTCGTGCATGAAACATCCATGCAACGGCCTGCATGAAAATAAAAATGCCAGTACTACTGGTAGTATATATACTCTCGGGTCGGGAGCATCCATCAGGTTGGTGGGTCTCTCTCGGTTATATACATGATGGTAATTTGATCTCTAATCTCTTCGCAAACGAAGTTTGGATGGGAAAGTAGAAATACAGATTATAGTATATATTATCTTCACTAGGGTGTATTTGAAAAACTTCTTATCAATTGTTCTAAGTGCTACATCAAGAGCATCTGAGTATAACACCCAATAGATTTGGATTCAACTCCCCATGAGAGTGAATTTAAACAACTCTATATTATTAAAAAAATTAAAAAAATAGATTGAAGTTTCCTTTACTGACTTTGATCAAAAGTGCTACGTCAAGTGTGTTTTTGTAAAGCTATATGCACTCACATGAGTACTGAATGAAATACATGTTTGGTTTAACGTTTATCACATTTAGCGATAAAATGCCAAACACCCCAGTAAAGTTTAGAGGCCTTTAGCTAGGGTCTATTTGGTTCATCCTGTACGAAAAAGTTTAGTCGCTTTTAGCCACAAAAATGCTAAACTCATCTAAAAGGATCACTAAAGTTTAATGGCTTTAATAGTCAAGAGTCTAGTGAAAGTGACTAAAATGCAAAGTTTATAGGGGATACCCTCAATAATTCCTCCTCGCATCCGCTCGCGGTGATGTAATATGCACTTTATTTACTGCTTTAGTGGCCTTTCCAATCATGAAAGGGTAGCTAAAAAATAAGTAAAGTATACATAATATGATAGCTGTAGTTTAGTGGTCTTTGATAAATAGAACTAAATAGGAGGTCACTAAACTTTAGATAGGGTCAGGCTTAGTGGTGAGATGAACCAAACAGTCATTAACTAAAAAGGATCAGCGTCGCCGTTGCCTTTTCTAGGGAGACAAGCAAGATCGACGCATGTGCTAGACATAGAAACATGAGTGAGGCGGGGAGAATTCTGAACCGTTTTAACGACTCCGCCGCACTAATGCAATGCGTGGGCGTGGTAAGGGCGTCGTCGAAGCAGCACGGAACGGACGGCCCAGCAGCAACCCGATTTTCTTGGACGGAACGGCCGCATTCCTACGATATACCTAGCGGAATGACCACACTGCGATTACGCGACGATGGCACAGCAACCGGCCGGTTTCCTCTCGATCGACACGTCCGTACGGCAAACGGCGCCGCGCTCGACGACAAGAACATAGACCACAACAGTGCCGGTAAATGCATGGTAAAGAAGGATGAACGGAGAAGTAACAACACCGCCCCCACGATGTGGAGATGTTTTAGTTTACTGCACGGAACGTAATAACGTTCAACATCACGAGTGAGCTAGCTGGTTCAATGGTTAGACAGATCAGTGGAAAACTACTCACATGGATCGTATCTATTTTCTAAATTCTTTTTTTTAGAAAAATAGGATACACACGCAGAGTTTGGCATGTTGCGTATGTATGGACACACCCGTGTGTACGTGTGCTGTGAGTGTGAAGTGTATGGGCTGTGTACGTCCAAAATTAATAAACAAAATGACGTTCAACGTCACTAAGATCTTATTTCTCGTCGGAGCTAAAGCAGGGTGTCGTTTCCGGCTAGTCTCATCGGTAAAATGGAGTAGCGGCGTAGAGTTCATCTCAATAGTCCAGATATTCATGCTTAGAAGCTTTAAAATTTTTTAAAACTATACACCAATAGTGCATCAGCAGATGGACATTATTCCAAAATTTGAGGTTCAAATAACTTTTATAAAAATACATACGAAAAAAATAAATTTCACCCATTCTGGAATTTTGTCCTCTAGTGACTGAATTTTTTTTCCTATGAATTTTTACAAAAATTATTTGAATCTTAAATTTTAAGACAACATACATCTACTAATATACTATTGGTATGCATAGTTTTAAAAAAAATTTAAAGCTTCTAAGTGTGAATCTCTACACCGTTGAGATAAACTTTACGGCCGCTATTGATCATTACCTATTTACCTTACGTGACAATTGGTACACGGTACGGTGTATGTACATGTACTACCATTATTGCAGAATAAAACAAAAATGGCGATCGACTTAACGACAGGTGCTACGACCTGTCACAGAAATTAGTAGATATATAGACGGGTGATATAAGCAATCGTCTCTGATTTCGTAGTCCACAGTGTGCCCGTCTGCAATCACTCAATAATTGAGACAGGTATTACAGGGAGTGGTCTCAGATTTATCAGTGATGGCTGTTTTGAGTTTCTGTCTGATATATAAAGTGCATCACGGATGGGTTTTTGTTATCCGTATCTAAACGGAGAATAGCTGAGACGGGCTGTAAGCTCAGAGACGAGCTTGATAACCCATCTCTTTTAGTAAAAATATAAGTGCGGCTGGTGCAGCGGCAAGTCGATCGCGGAACTATCGATCCAACTGTCAACAGCTATCGCTGGTCGCACGCATCGATCCGTCGAGCATACGCAAGCTCGGCACATGCGGTAAGTTTTCGATTATTGGCTGCGGCCGGGCGCACAGATCAGGGCGCGCGGTTGGATCCGCATCGACGATCAGGGCACGTGCGTCGTCTTCTGGCGCCGTGTGCAAACAACTGCAAGGCAGTGTGCGTCACCGTCGATCACGAGCTAGTCATGCATGGCGCTTGTTAAATCCGAGACAGAAGAAATCAGAGGAGATCCGGCAGATCGTCGGCCGGCCTCTAGAGTCCACCGGACTCACGTGTTGGTCGTGGGCTCCAGGGCCGTGCACGAGGGTGTGCAACCCGTGCGATGGAACAGGGTCTCTGATTTTTAAGGGCCTCAAAATATCAGCGTCTAATATAAGTTTTTGGGCTATTGACGTCGTCATTCTTGTGCCGAGTATAAACGAGTGTATACATGTCTCCTCGAGTCCGCGTTGTCAGTGCCATTGCTTCTGTATTACTTCCTGTTCTGTAGTTTACCTACCTCTACTCGTTCTGTTCATCCGCCTCCATGGCGAAGGCCCGCACAAATTTAGTGACTTGCTATCTTTGCTAGGCAGCCATGCAATGAAATCTCAAATTTGCTGATTATGGGAATATGTGGCCTGTAACTTGTAGCTGTAATACTCTATATTTTAATTAACATATGTATATATTATTACTATTATATACAAGACCTATTTCAGAATTTAGAACAGGGCCTCAAATTTCGCCGGCACGGCCCTGGTGGGCTCCTGGCGGCACTCACTTAGATACGTTCAGCCAGCCCAACAAACCTTTTCCACGGCCTCATGCTGGGCTGGCTGAATTTTCTCAAAAGGGTTGCTGGCCTGAAATGTACGGAAAAGCCTATTGCCGAGCCCCATGGACCATGGCCTACACTACGATACCTTCGTTTTTTTCTCCATATAGAAATGAAGAATTGTTTATTTGGTTCTAAAAAAAGTTCGGTTATTTATTTGTCTTATTTTTTTTTTAAAATTATCTATTTAGTCTTAAAATAAAAATTTATTACTTATTTAACCTTCTGTCAGCTCCGTCGTATGTCGGGACGAAGGCTGAAGTAACAAACTTTTATTTTAAGGCCAAATAGTCAATTTCGAAAAAAAAGAAAATAAGTAATCGAACATTTTTTGGGGCTAAATAAACAATTTTTTTTGCGAAACAAAAACTTTATTAATAATCAAACTGTATCATTACAAGCAAGCGACACGACAAACTCAGGGAAAAAATTAAAAAAGACTTCACTACTACTAGACCTAATAGCACAATGAGCAAGTTCATGCGCTACATTATTTTGGTCACGACTAATCTTAACCACTACGACTCGACAAAGATCTTCCATCCGCATCCTCGCCTCCTAAAAGGTAGACCAATGCAATGATCGATCTGGGCCAGTGGTCTTCAGCTTGTCAGCAGCCATGGCACAATCCGTCTCTTGGATCATAGGGATGTCCGGCCATCGCGCCGCGAGAGTAATTCCTTCGCGGCACGCTGTAGCCTTAGCTTCCTCCGCTTCCCAACAATGACGAAGCAGGCGCCATGCAGATAACATAATCCGGCCTTCATGATCTCGGATAATCACACCTATAGCAGTTGTACCAGAATTGGGCAAGAAAGCCCCATCAACGTTGATCTTGAACCAACCTGGATCAGGTGGAATCCACTTTCTCCTTGCCTGCCTAGCGCCACCCGCCAAGCGATTGCTTCCAACCACAGCACAACGCTTCCCCTTAGCATCAGCCTGGAAATTGTTCTGGCGACACTGCAGGAACGCGTCCATATAGCGAGTAAGAAAAACCACAGAGTTATCAATGGAGATTTTCTGACCTGCCTTTAAAACACCATTACGAACATTCCATGCACGCCAGAAAAGCATGATCAGATTACCCATGATTTCTACTGAATATTTGCACAAAAGGTTCATCAACCATTCAGGCCCCGTGTATAATAAGTCCTCCTCGGCTGGAAGGGACCAGTGTGTTCTCATGGCCTGTCGAAGAGCAATAGCATGTGAGCATCTCACGCAAACATGAAAGTAATCCTCACAAATATGGACACACATCTCACAAGTCTCATGTTGCACAAGATGTCTGTAACATTTATTGGCTTGAGTAGGAATACCGTTGTTGGCAACCTTCCATGCAAAGACCTTGACCTTCTTAGGCACTTTAGTAGCCCACAGATCCTTCCATACCTTTCTGCCATCACTAGGAGTAGAACTAGCACCAACCACTCCTTCACCATGTTCTATCCTCATAGCCAATCTGTACGCACTCTTGACAGAAAACAAGCCTGACTTCTCAAAGTGCCGAGCCACATAGTCCTGACAAGAATCATAGGGAATTTTAATTTTCAATATCTCCTCGGCATCACAAGGGTAAAAATATCTCTGCACCAGCGTCTAATTTTTAACTGTCTACTGTTCCAGGATAAGGCCTTAATTGAAAGAATAAAGTAAGGAAGTAGGGATTTATTCTAATGAGTTTCACGAGTTGTGTTGCTCTTACTTTGTTTTGCAGGATATTTAATATTTCATCATAAAAGTATCTCAAGTAAGGAATTTGAGCACACCATTGTAAAGAGCTTGTTGAGACGATAGAAACGGACCTATCACTTGACATATTTGGAGCACCGGAGAGAAAGTCCTCGATGGTTACGACTCGGAAGACTCTAGAAGGCCCTAGAAATCATCATCATCACAAGACCAGGGACTAAACCGACAGAATCCCACAGCTATGTAAAAATCATATTTTTCAGGGACTTATCCAGAAGCTAGGAAAGGAAAGAATCCATCCACGACATGACTCGTTGCACAAACGGATCAGAAAGAGGCACTAGAAGGATGTAGAAGGCACCATAAGACACGAGATCGAAGTGGAAGCCCGACGGCTGCTAGGTGGGGCCGGCCGACCCCACATGTCAGGCCGGCCGGCCTGGCTCCTCTGCCAAGTGGGCCCTCCTTCGCATGACGGTCTCCAATCGACCTTTACAGCGTATCTTGACCATTGTTTCAAGTCGGTTTGATCCAAGGGCCACGGTTCATTCCACCGGACTTTATAAGCAGGGGCAGACCCCCCTGAGGAGATCATCTATCATCATAATCATTATTCAGTTCAGGGTTGTCCCTCGAAAGTATAACCTAGAGCATCCACCATCTAGGGCATACTAGCTAGAACATAAGAATAGGAATTAGAGGAGGCAAGCAGCGCTTGGGCTCCAGATCTTGTCATAAGGAGGCTTGGTAATGTCTTGTAACTCTCTTGTATTCAACAGTGTTAATCTATTTGTGTTTCTAGTTCATTATGTTTATCTTCTAGTTCATCTACTTATTCTTTGTGTTCATCTAGTTCATCGTCTAATTATCTAGTTCATCATCTAGTTTATTGTGTTCTTGTTCGTGATATTCCTCTAGTTCTTGTTCTTGTTCTTGTTCATGTTCCTCACCATGACTTGTTATAGTAATAGATTCATAATTATAATGTTCATTTCCTATGTTGGTTATATGTCTAGTTTAGTTGGAGTAGTTTGGTATTTATGCTCATGTTCGTATAGCGCCCATCTTGAAGTACAAGGGGTGGGTGGTAGAATTAATGTAGGCATGATGCCTAGGTTAAGTCTATCTGCGAGTGCCCCCTATGTTCCGGGCCATGTGGTAGATCATGAAGGTGACAGCTTCATTGAGTTCTCTGTAGTCCACTCCCCGAATGTAGGATTTTGTAAGGCCTATAGTTGCGGGGTGACGTCTTGCTATGTTCATGACCCACCTTGGCAATGTCTCTTGAGTATGGATATGAGATTATTTTGACCATGATAGCTAGATGTAATTGCACTAATTGATGCAGCTCAATGACCTATAGTTATAATCAACCCTAGGAGTTATGTATCTTTATTTTCTATTTGTTTCTAGAATCACGCCTAAGAAGGAAAATGCTCGGTGGAACCTTCTTTGGATATTGTTGAATTATTATCCTTATTTATTATTATGATATTATCCCTGTTTTGAGAAGATCTAGTAGACCACTTATCATAAGTGTAAGTTATAGCTTTATTCTCAATACCCTCATTCTGCCTTCATAGTGGTGAATTATAAATAACGATACCTGTAACTTTTCTTGGTGAAATGCTACAATGGAAGTATTTATCTGTGCGCTTGCGGATAACTTTTTATATCATTTTATGTGTAGTGCATATTACTTATAAATACAACCATATTTCTTACATCATGTTAGGGATGACAACTTAATTTAAGCGGTGTAAGAAATGCCAACAAGAATTTCTGGCGCCGTTGCCGGAGAGGCAATGGAGGTCTAGAGAAGGAAATTGAATATGTAGAATAGTCTTACGCATGTGATAATTGAGACATACTATTGATCGTTACTCAAAACAGGTTTACCCTGTAGTTTTGTCTATTTGTGAATATTTTATGCAGGATGATAATTGAGAAATCCAGTCATACTCGAACAGGATTACCCATGTTCAGCCTACTTGAGTGTCTCATGCAGGGTAATATACCACTAGATTTGATCGACCGAAAACTACGTTGACGATCCCGAGACAATAATCAGAAGAGCTAAAGCACAACTAAGAAGAAAGATCCCAACCACTTTGCCAGAAGACCAACCAGCAAGTAGTTCAACAACGTTGTTTGAAGCAATGGCTGACAAGACTCTTCGTGAATTCTCCGCTCCAATAACTGCTAACATCAAGACTGGACCAACAGTCAATTTGGGAGATGATGGATTCGAGCTCAAGCTAGCTTTGCTCAACATGGTGCAAGCCAACTAGTTTTGTGGGAAAGCACATGAGGATGCAAATGCTCACCTCCAACACTTCTTGGAGATTTGTAGCACCTTTAGCATGAAAGGAGTCTCAAGAGATGCCACACTACTCCGCCTGTTCCCATTCTCACTCTTGGGAAGGACGAAGCAGTGGTTCTGCGCCAACAAAGATAGAAATACTACTTGGGATGCCTGTTCCACTGCTTTCCTAGCAAAGTTCTTTCCCGTAGGTAAGACGAATGCCCTACGTGCAAAGATCTCAACTTTTCAAGTAGCAATATGATGAATCTGTCCCTGAGGCATGGGAGTGCCTTCAAGATTACATAGATGAATGCCCTCACCACGGGATGGAAGATTGGTTACTTATGCAAACATTTTACCATGGGCTCACTATTGGTGCTCCTTATTGCATATAACTTGACCGCCAAAATGAAATGATTTCATGGTACATCGTAGTAAAAATATAATTTATCTAACAAGTTCTTAGAGTTTTGTTATTTTCACTTGTGATGCAGGAAAACTTAATTTTTCATAAAATAAAAATATCCCAAACAAAGAAACAGAGCACACCACTACGATGGGCTCGTTGAGTTGATCAAAATGGATATATCATTTGTTATTTTTGGAGCTCCCAATAAAAAGATATTGAATTTGCAAATTAAAAGGAGTGCTGACGTCATCGCTGACGTCAGCTGACGCAGAGACAGGTGGGCCCAGCTATTCCCCGTGCACCAGCTGACAGGCGGGCCCCGCCATTTTGGTTGTTGTCGGCCAGCAGGGAACCGCCTCCTGCCGGCCACTCCCGTGGTGACGCATGGCATGGCCACGTTGCCCACGCGATCGCGTTGAGGCGCAATTTGAATGAGAACGCATGGGAGCGGGATTCGCGCCAGCCAGTGAGCGAAGGATGCGTGGCGCCGTGGTCTCCACGTGTGCGGGCGGGCGCGGGCGCGCCGCGCGACGCAGGACCAGGCTGGGACAGGTGGCGATCGCTGGTTGATGCACTGAGGTCGGTTGGCCGGTTTACGCGACAGTCATGGTTCGGCCGGCGGGTTCGGCCGATTTTGGCCCGGTTCAGCTGGCCGCCTCAGTGATTTACCTTCTATAAATACTGCAGAGTGCAAATCTCGCCGGTTCACCTCCGGTTCGTGGCCTTAATGACCGGTTCTCGTCGGTTTTTGATGCTGATTGATAATCAATCTAGATACCGACCTAGGGAGGTCGTTTTGCATGCATGCAACCGTCATTAGGCAGGGGCCATTGTGCAAAAGTGTCCCCCTCTTCTCTAGTATAAATAGAGGGCCATTCCCCCTATTGTAAATACACTCTACACTACATATTTAGCTATACACTATATATTCTACCTCTTGAGCTTCACTTTCATATCATTATAGTAGTAGTGGTGTCCCTCTAGGTGCTCTCACCTAGTTGTACAAATTAAAAAAGAGGAAGAGAGAGGAGACACAGAGCGGAGGCGGAGCCGGCTTGTCGGGATCTCCTCCAATTTGTACTTCTACGGAGCTGACTCTTTCGTGAGTAATATCCGCATTCTTTCTTTGTAATTTCTTAGCAATCCTTTTAATTAAAGTTGAGCGCTTACTTTACTTGCTTACGGGTTCTCCGCTCTACCAAGTACTTTAGTCCAAGTATCCGGGCTAAAATAGTAACCAATAGCATAGATGTGGTGTCTAGGCTAGAGTGTTACTTGAGTTTGCGCCCAGCCCCATGGATGGTTGTGGTAGCCCCGGGGGTGATAGACCCGACAAGGCCTTTGTATTCCACCACGTTTGGGCTGGTGTTTCTGTAGAGCTTTTGGCTGCCTGACCCCGCTTACGTCTTCCTAGTCTTTTCAAGAACCGGAAAGGAACAGCTGCTCCGAAGTGAGTGAGTTCAGTAAACCATGACTTTAGTTGTCTGGTGACCTTGGTTTGAGCTTAGAAAACCCACTCGACCTACAAAAATATCCTTCTACCTTCTTCTCTTGGGCGATCTTGTTTCCCTCTAGTACACTCTGTTCCCTGTGGATAAATACGATACCCTGAATACTTCCGGGTAAAAGGTACAATGGTATTCCATGTGCTTGCGGATTTATCTGCTTATGCTAAGAAATAGTAACACTCACTACAAGTGCCTGTGAGAATATGGATGTAGCTGCTGGAGGATCATTCTTGTCACTCACTATTCGTGAGGCAACCACTCTTGTTGAGAAGATAGCTTCTAACCAGGGATGGAACAAAGAATGCACTCAACCACGCAAGAGAGGAGGAATGCATCAAGTCAAAGAGGTAGACATGTTGTCTACTAAGATGGACCTGCTCATGAAGAAGCTTGACGAACGTGATCAACAAAAGAAGGAAGTCATGCACATCTGAGACTCTCGCATGACTTGTGAGGAGTGTGGAAGCACTAGCCACATGGGAAGCAACTGTCCTGAAGTCCTAGGAGATGTCAATTACATCAATAACAACTCCAATTTTCATCCCCAACGGACTCAAGGATGGAACTGACAGAATCAAGGGTGGAATCAACAAAGGCCCAATTATCAAGATAATTATCAAGGTAACTCCCAAGGTAACTACCAAGGTAATAACTTCAACCAACCACCTTTAAGAGATATGATTGCTAATAAAAATAAAGTTATTGAGAATATGTCTAGAAAGATAGCTTCTAATGATAAAGTTCTTGAATCTATAAATTATAGAATGGATAGCTTTACTTCTACCACAATGAATCAACTTAGCTTTAATAAGATGATGGAATCACAACTCTCTCAGTTAGCAGCTTCAATACCTGTGACCGAAATAGGTAAGATTTTGGGGAATTCGGAAGAATTAGAAACTGCGAATCTTATAGACATTTTCAATGCAACAGAGTACTTCATAGCTCCACCAAGACCACAGTGGTGGCCGAATGGCAAATATCCAGAAAAGAAAGGAGATCCAGGAAGACCCGTCATCCCCATCCACATTAGAAATCATGAGTTTGAAGAAGCTGTCTGCGTTCTAGGAGCAAATGTCAACATTATTCCTAAGGTAATATATGAGAAAATTCATGGTAACCCGTTGTTGTACACAACCATGTGTTTGCAGCTTGCAGATCAGTCACTGTGCTACCCCAAGGGAATCCTTGAAGATGTGCTCGTAGGAGTTGGACACTCATCTCTAGTACTAGACTTCATGGTGATAGGAATAGGAGGAGATGAAAGAGCACCAATCATTTTGGGAAGACCATTCCTCAGCTCAGTTAAAGCCATCATCTACGCCGATAGCACCAAGATCTGTTTCACCATAGGGGAGAATAAGGAAAGATTCAACTTCAAGAACCATACGTACACCAACCGAGTTCATCCTCAGCATTCGTATGATTACTTGAATTTTGACAAGTCCACAGAAGAAAAGAAGAATAATGCCCCAACAAAGAAGAACAAATCCCCAATGAAGAAGAACAAGATTCAAGAGAAGAAAACTCAAGAAGAATGTCAACACTTATGAAGGCATACTACCTACTCCGAAGAACCACAATAAGATAGGGAAAGATAAGCCACTGTTCAAGAACAAGTTTAGATGGTCAACACTGTTGAACCACCCCATGAGACTACTCTTCCCTCAATACGTTTTGAAGATCCTGGAGTAACTACCATAGATTGTATGATCAAGGAGAGTACTTTCTACAAGACATTCTGTGTCATTGGCTCAAGTGTTAACATAATGTCTATGGTAACGTATAAACATTTATATCAAAATACACCTTTGCACCCAACATATTTGCAGCTGCAGCTCGTGGATCAATCGTTCTGATTTTCGGAAGAATTAGCCAAGGATGTATCCATCAAGATTAGGGATCAAGAGGTTGTTGCCGACTTCATGGTTCTGGACATGGGAGAAGAAGATGACGTTCACCTAATTCTAGGGAGACCGTTCCTCTACACCACCAATGCAATCATCTATATGAAGCAAGGAGAGATTCACTTCCATTTTCCTGAGAAAAGGTGTGTTGTTACTTTAATAATTATATTATTTGTGAGAAATCCAAGAAGAACAGAAATGGAAGGCGTCGCTCTCAATGCCAAAGAAAAAAGGTCATTTAGGAAGAAGGGTCTAATCAAGAGGACAAGGTAATAGATGAGATAGCTGCCCTAGAGATCCATGAAGAAGAAGAGCCGAAAACAAGAAAAGTGTGGAAGAAGAAAGAAATACAACCAGCAAGCACTCTAGCACAAGAAGAGGGATCATTATCCCCTGATTTATCAGATCATCAAGAACCTAAAATTGAAGAAGATAAGGTAAGGGAGGATTATGTCCCCTTAGATACCTCCTCAAGTGCTTGTATTAGGAAGGTCCGGTTCGACGGACCGAAAACTCCGAACCTTCGCCAAAAGGTAAATATGGTAGTTATCTGCATATTTACTTTTTTGCATAAATCTTTACTTTAGCATATTTACTTTACCACAAGCATCTTTGCATTAGAAAAAGAAAAAATATTCTTGCATTATCTTATTGCATCTAAAAAAAATCGAAAAAACACAAAAACCTTAAGCCCCATGTAAATCTTTATTTACCGTGGTGGCGCAAAAAATAATTTTTTTTTACATGCATAAATAATAAAGTCTCAAAAATATTGAAAGAAAGTTCTAGAAGACTTTAGGCAAACAAGGAAGATTTACTTTTGTTAACACTTAATCAATTCCACAAGCTTTGTTGTCTATTTGAGCTCAACAGGATTTGAAGAACACATTGATATTACATCAACTTTGGAGAAATCTGACAAGACGAAGAATGTCTATGTTATCAAGCTGAACGACTACGTCAATATCCAGTTTGCGAAAGAAAGATCCCTATGTATCTAGCTAAGTATTATTATCTTATAATTAATTTATTTAAGTTTTGCTATTTTTGAAAATAAATAAAAATATATATAATCAATAAAACCAAATAAAAAATTATGCCTATATGTATATATATATCTAAAAATATTGGACTGCAACCATGGGTAGCTGCACACCCACCCGATTGCCAGCGGTTCCCTGCGACCGCGACCAGAATTTTTGGCTTGTGTGTTCGCCGCATCAAATGCAGCCCAGACTGACGGTTCTATTGACCCGAGAAATACAGCGTGTCCTGCGCAGCAGGAGCCTTTATCCCACGCGACTGCGACCACATGTTGTAGTGCATGTCCTCAGGGCAGCCGTAATGTGCATGCGGCCATAGCAATAAGGGTGGACCCTATCTATAATGAGCAACAACTAAAACTCAGTGCACAATGTATAAGATCGTTTTGAGAATATAGGTGGGTCCCGCTTCAGTAAAAAAATATTCCACCCTCAACCTCCGTGAAATCTCCTACCCGTGTGCGCCGAAGAAAAATATCAGGTTCAGGTCGTTCCCCAACCTTCCATCGATCCCCATCCCCAAATCGCGCGGCCAGGGGTGAGATCGATCCCGTCCCCGCCGGCGCCGTCGATCCCGTCCTCGTTGACGCCGTCGATCCCGTCCCCGCTGGTGCCGTCGACCCCGTCCTCGTGTCCAAATCTCACGGCTAGGGGCGAGATCGAGCTTGAGCCCGACGCCGTGGATCCCATCCCCGCCGGCGGCTGTCGTCGTTCATCCCACCCCCCGCGGTGAGGAGAAGGGCGCTGCTGGTGGACACTCGCCGCAGCCGCAGGCCGTGGCTGCCACGGCGGCCAAGAGGAAGGACGTGCTGGTGTTCGTTTGGAGGTGCAGAGGCTCGCTGGTGTCCGAGCGCGCTACCGACGCCGCCGTGCACGTCTTCGTCGACTTCCTGGTTAAAGGTTACTTTTTTTTCCTAATCACTACTTGCACTTGTTGTTGGTTGGCAAGGCACATCGCACACTCCTATTGATTTACTACTTGTGCTAGATGTGTGCATGCTAAAAAAAAGATACACGATTCATGCGTCATTACAAAAGGATGGTACTAGTACATACTGCATACTTCTGATCGTCATAATAATAAGCCTGATTACATAGTAAATGGCTAAGTGCTAATAAGAACTCTTAAACCCTAGTTTTGTTGTGGCTGAGTACCAAATTTTTGCCATATGCTCTATCAAATCTTCCTTCAGATGACGATGGGTTGATCGATCTTGTATTTCCGTGTCCCTCTCCATAACCTCTGCAAATCCATCGACTGGGCCATGGTTAAGCCCTGTCATTTGTGCAGAAGCTTGCGATTGTTCATATGTGTTGTCATCAGGGATCCCATAGGAGTCTCTCTCATCCTGAACTATCATGTTGTGCAAGATAACACATGCATACATGATATCAGCTAGTTCCTCCCTTTCCCAAAGCCGTGCTGGATGACGAATTATGGCCCAACGTTTCTGCAGCACCCCAAATGCCCGTTCCACATCTTTTCTTGCTGATTCTTGTCTTTGTGCATATATTCTATCCTTGTCATTTTGAGGTCTAGTGATTGATTTCACTATTGATGCTCACTCTGGATATATACCGTCAGCTAGATAGTATCCCATATTGTATTTTGTTCCATTGATATGAAACTGAACACTAGGAGCTCTTCCTTGTAGTACTTCAGTGAATAATGGTGATTGATCCAACACATTAATGTCATTGTTTGAACCAGCAGCACCAAAAAAGGCATGCCAAATCCATAAGTAAGCAGAGGCAACTGCTTCAAGCATGATAGTGGGTACGCCATAATCACCACGTGTGAATTGCCCCTTCCATGCAACCGGGCAATTTTGCCACTCCCAATGCATGCAGTCAAGACTGCCTAGCATTCCTGGGAGTCCATGTGCCTCACCTTGCTGAAGTAAATGTTGAACATCTTGTTGTGTAGGCCTACGAAGATACTACTGACCAAATAAATGCCTCACACCTTGAACAAAATTGATCATGCATTCCATAGCCGTGCTTTCTGCAACCCCAAAAGCCTCATCCATAAGATCAGCTGGCGTACCATATGCCAACATTCTTATTGCAGCTGTGCACTTTTGCAATGGTGATAGACCAACCTTCCCAAATGCATCTCATCTCTAACGAAAATAAGGAGACCAATTGCCAAGGGATTCCACAATGTCCAAAAATAAATGTTTTCTCATGCGAAATCTCCTACGAAACTGCTCATCGGTATATAATGGATTTTCGGAGAAATATTTAGCAAACAATCTGTTATGATCCTCTTCATGATTTCTATTGATGTACCTCCATTTGTTGCCCCTTCTCCTATTAGAAGTACCGGCTTGTGCTTGCAGTTGTGCTTGTAGCTGCGCTTCTATCTGAGCTTCGATGTCAGCTTCTATTTGGGCCTCCATAGGATCATTGATTTCTTCCCACATTAGCTCTTCAATGTTTGTACTAGAGCTAGAATCATCTGACTCAGTGGATGTGGTGTCTTCTGAGTCAGTAGACATTTTTGAGAAAAATGGGCTGGCTATTGCGATGGAGGTGAATGAAACTGAATGGGGTAGTGTCCTGCTGTGATGGACTTCACATATTTGTAGCTGCACTCCAACGGCTAGATGCACTCCAACGGCTAGCCTTTTCTTTTGTCAGCATACAACAAGCTTTTTCTTTTGTCAGCACACAGCTACCTTTTTCTTTTGTCAGCATACTAACAGCTACCTTTTCCTTTTGTCAGGTCAAGGAAATGAAGATGGAAATAAAAATCAGTTCACAGTTACACAGGTTTGCTCACACATTCTACTTAGTACATAGGATGTAGAAATACAATACACATCGGTTCACATTACAAGCAATCTCCTAATACACAATTCTAGAATATAACTTGACCATTGCCAAATAGCATTAATATCTAACATTACTTGCTGGTCATTTATTCCTCAGCAAGTTCTCTACCTAGTTTGTCTAAGATATCATTGTGTGTCTTCAGTTGTTTCTCATTGTACTCCGATGTATCCTTCTCTGACAGTTTTAAGTACGTTGAGAACTTTTTAGCCCTTGCCTTTTCTTGTTTTGCTCTTGCCCTTTCTTTTTTTGCTTCTGCTGATAGTACTGTGGCTTCAGCTGACTTTAGCAATGCTGCTGCTCTTTGTGTAACAGCTTCATGAAAAAGAACCATATTTTGACATGGCTTGTCTCCCAAAGGTGATGGTGTACCTTTTCCTTTGAGCCTTTGTTTTTCTGCCCTCTGCCCCTCAGGACGCTTTTCTTTGCTAAAAGTTTCTTCCTCAGTATCTTGGTTCGACGAAGAAGTATATGCTCCGGATTCAGAAATCTTGTTCCTCTTATTCTTGCTACCCTCTTGAAGGATTCTCTTCCATTTGGGCTCTTCTTTGAGATCTTTCCATATATACTCTAAGGTGAAAGATCTTTGCTTGTTACCATTTCTGAACCATGCATGGGCCGTCTCCTTTATCATGTCATCAGAGTACCCACTGGTGAAGGTATTTTTAGCTTTAGAAATGCATCCACAGAACTTGGTTACATCTCTCCTGATATTACCCCAATGTACCCTGCATTGCTTGGCTGTCCTTTTGTGCCCATTGCTTGGCAGATTTCCATTGTATTCATTAGCTACAGCCTTCCAATAATGTTCAGTTTTCTTGTCATTGCCATGTACAGGGTCAACGGAGTGTTTCAACCAGGCACTCATTAGTCATATATTGTCAGCTTCACTCCAATTGATGCGTACGCCTCTTCTTCCTTCTCCTTCTTCACTGCTATCACTTGACTCAACATCAACTTCCTCTTTTTGCTTCTGTGATGTAGGACATGGAGAAGCTGACTCTGATCCATGGGAGGAAGTGTTGGTTGGAATACAAAATGAAGGATTATGTTGCATCCCAGCTTGTGATCTATTGGCTGCAATTCTGAATACTTGATTAGGTGAGTGCACTGGATTTTCTTGAATCTGGACTCCTTGAAAGCTAGCAGCAGTGCTTTGCCTCCAATTTGCATGATTTTGAGGGCCTTGAAACATTTGTGGATGGCTATATTGTGGATACTACTGAGGAACACCAAAAGGATGGAAATTCTGGAGATAATTAGGTGCATAGTATTGTGGAAAATTGGGGAACTAGGCAGGAGGTGAGTTTTGGCTCTCATTCTCTCCTGTCTGGCTGGAGGAACCGCCCACTGAATTTTTCAAATTCCAATTGAAAGGCTCCATGTCTTCTACTTTTCTATGTTGAGCCAATGTATCTCAGAGCATATATTTATAGTGCTGTGCCTTTTACTTTGTAGGCACATCAAAATTCTACTGGCTAGCAGTCTAGGCCAACGGTTGAAAGCAAGCAACGACTACCTGCTGAACAACTTGAAGTGGCCAGAGCAACGGTTGAGGAGAACAACAGTCTTGGAGCAAGCCAACGGCTCTTTCCGACCCAGCAAACCAACCGCTCTCCGACAGTTACTCAGTAGAATTTTTTATTATTGTAAACAGTGGCACAACAGAAAAGTAATGTATTTTATTTGCTTGTGGTTCGACCATAGCCTTGTGGCCTTTTGGGACCTGACTTCAACTATGGCTGCCGACCACAATGGTTGTAGTCTATTTCTGTAGCAACAATAAATGCCTAGTACCACCTTTTTCAACACATTGTGGCTGCCCTTATCCTTCGTGAGAACGCAAGAGAGGCGCAGAGGTGGAGGTGGGGCACAGTAGGACAGCAGTGCCTGCTTTCATGTGCCATAGAACGAGAAAAGGAGAGAGATGCAGCAGTGCGCCAGTGCCCATCGTCCTTTATCTCTCCATCTCTCTCCCATCTCTACAGGACGGTGCTCGTCGGCGTTCAGGGCAGCTGCGGCTGGCCGGGCTAGCACACCCGCGCGTCCGCCTGCGCGCTGGGGCAGTGGCTCGCGCCGGTGCTTCCCGACGGCAGCAGGGCGGCCAGAGCTCGTGCCCCCTCCTCCCATCCCACAGGCTCCCCTGTGGAGCAGCGGCCGGGTGCACGACACGACACGACGTAGCCAGGCGTCCAGGAGGGGTAGGGCGCCGCCGTGGGTTGCCTCGATGCCAGGAGAGACGGGGCCAGGTCGCCGCTGTAGGAGCACAAGGTGTAGGTAAGGGGTGGTTGTGCCATGGGGAGGGGGATGGGGCGCCGCCTGGTAGCTGGGGGACACGGCCGCCGTGGAGCTGGTGCTGGAGGCGCAAGCGCTGGCCCTCCTGGCCATGCCACGCGATGAGCGCGTGGGCTGCTCCGCGCGGGCGTCCGCCTGAGGGCTGCGGGCGGGGGGGGGGTGGGGGCCGCCAGGAGTGGGGAGAGCCTGCGGGGTCATGAGCGCCAGCAGCGTGCAGCCTGACGACTGCAACCACCTTTATTGCCTTGTGTGTCGATGGGTTCAAAAACGCTGCCTGATGCCGATTCAGTCATTGCGGGCAGGCCCTACAGCTGGGTTGGCAGCTACCCACGGTCGCAAAAAATCCACTTCCATATATATATACACGCTTTTAGTTACTTTTCAAGAAAGTATACAAGTCTAACCTGTTCCAAAAAATGGAGCTCTGAAATTTTTTTTAATCCTCAAAGATGATGAATAGTTGTTCTGTCATAATTCCTTTGAAGTACTTTATTTTTAACCTTGCACTCTCCTGAGTTTTGGATGAAACTATTTTGATATGAAGATTTGCTCTAAACTTGAGATTTATGGGTAGCGAATGCTTGACCGAAGTCTAGGTGATTGAGGTGTGATATAAGATGGTTTGAGCTTCTATTTTCTATGTTCCAAGTGATACTAGAGTCCTGGGTATTTATTTTGAAAACTTAAAATTACCACATGATGAGATCCTATATGATGAGAGTTTGAATTCCTACCACAACCATATAAACATGCTTTATTAGAATAGGGAAGATTTTCTTACTGATTTGGCTATTTGTATGCATTGAGTTTAATCTAACCGTGTCTGATCCTTAGGAGCTTTTCATATGGTTAAAATCAAGATTCACACACACTTTGTACCCCTTGTTACTTCTACTCTGGAAGTACGCAGCACTATATAAACCTATTTAGATCCACCTTAAAAATTTATTCTGCTCCTACACTGGGAGTGAACATCCAAAAATATCATACCCTTAGGTTTTTCCTTGTTTTCTAGCCATGCTCTATGTTTGCTCCATAGTTATCCATATCATTGGTTCCACAAGTTATTCAAGGTTAGTTCAAAAAAAAGTTTTGCAAGAATCAACGGCTTCAGTTGCTGATCAAAATTCTGATTGTTCAAGATCTTTAGAAATCTTCAAAGTTCAATAAGTTATCTTTTCCAAAAGGAGCAATGTTTTCACCCTTTCTGCCTCCCGCAAATATTTTCTGCCACAATGATCATACCTTTGAAACCACACATGCACATTTTGATTTGATTGTATGCCAAGGATCTTCAAATTTTATCCTCTGGATCCATATGTTAGACTGGGCACTATATGTATTACAAGTAAGCTGTCTCCTGTCCCACCTATGAACTCCAGATATTTTTATTATTCTAGGGTGAGGAAGAAAGAAGGCATGATGCTACTCTGCCTAAGTCCAAAAATACCACATATACTAGAGGAGAGAAGGCAAACCACCATTATTGCCTTGGTGAGGATCCATAAATACACAAAATGAGAGACCTGAAAGGATTATGCATAGGATCTCTGAGTTTTATTTCAAAATTTTACAAAATCCTAGGATAAAGGTTGTTCAAAGAGTGTGGAGAATGGTGCTTAACCTGATTGTTCCACTTTTCAATTACTCAAGACCTGAGTGAAGGCTATAAGCTCCATGGTCAAAGTTAATATGGGTAAGTTTGAAGATCAGAATGGTTGAGTCTAATCCATGGGAGAGTTCTTGTTTAAACATATGAGTATTTTAAGGTGTGAAGGCATTATAGCAACTCATGATCCATCATACATAGTTTTTGCTAAGGGACTAGCAAAAGGTAAGCTTGGGAGAACTCTAATTTTTAACTGTCAACTGATCCAGGATAAGGCCTTAATTGAAATATAGATCAAGGAAGTAGGGATTTATTCTAATGAGTTTCACGAGTTGTGTTGCTCTCACTTTGTTTTACAGGATATTTAATATTTCATCATAAAAGTATCTCAAGTAAGGAATTTGAGCACACCATTGTGAAGACCTTGTCGAGACGATCAAAACGGACCTATCACTTGACATATTTGGAGCACCGGAGAGAGAAAGTCCTCGATGGTTACGACTCGGAAGACTCTAGAAGGCCCTAGAAATCATCATCATCACAAGACCAGGGACTAAACCGACAGAATCCCACAGCTCTATGAAATCATATTTTTATGGATTTATCCAGAAGCTGGGAAAGGAAAGAATCCATCCATGACATGACTCATTGCGCAAATGGATCAAAAATAGGCACTAGAAGGACGTAGAAGACACCAGAAGACACGAGATCGAAGCGAAAGCCCGGCGGCTGCCAGGTGGGGCCGGCCGGCCCCACATGTCATGCCGGCCGGCCTGGCTCCTCTGCCAAGTGGGCCCTCCTTCATGTGACGGTCTCCAACCGACCTCTACAGCGTATCTCGACCATCGTTTCAAGTCGGTTTGATCCATGGGCCACGGTTCATCCCACAGGACTATATAAGCAGGGGCAGACCCCCCTAAGGAGATCACCTATCATCATAATCATTATTTAGTTTAGGGTTGTCTCTTGAAAGGATAACCTAGAGCATCCACCATCTAGGGCATAGCTAGAACATAAGAATAGGAATTAGAGGAGGCAAGCAGCGCTTGGGCTCCAGATCTAGTCATAAGGAGGCTTGGTAATGTCTTGTAACTCTCTTGTATTCAACAGTGTTAATCTATTTGTGTTTCTAGTTCATTGTATTTATATTCTAGTTCATCTACTTGTTCTTCGTGTTCATCTAGTTCATCATCTAATTGTTTAGTTCATCATCTAGTTCATTGTGTTCTTGTTCATGATATTCCTCTAGTTCTTGTTCTTGTTCGTGTTCCTCACCATGACTTGTTATAATAATAGATTCATAATTATAATATTCATTGCCTATGTTGGTTATATGTCTAGTTTAGTTGGAGTAGTTTTGGTGTTTATGCTCTTGTTCGTATAGCGCCCATCCTGAAGTACAGGGGTGGATGGTAGAATTAATATAGGCATGGTGCCTAGGTTAAGTCTATCTGTGAGTGTCCCCTATGTTCTGGGCCATGTGGTAGATCGCGAAGGTGACAACTTTGTTGAGTCCTCTGTTGTCTACTCCCCGAATGTAGGATTGTGTAAGGCCTATAGTTGTGGGGTGATGTCTTGCTATGTTCATGACCCACCTTGGCAATGTCTCTTGAGTATGGATATAAGATTATTTTGACGATGATAGCTAGATGTAATTGCACTAATTGATGTAGCTCAATGAGCTATAGTTATAATCAACCCTAGGAGTTATGTATCTTTATTTTCTAGTTGTTTCTAGAATCATGCCTAAGAAGGAAAATGCTCGGTAGAACCTCCTTTGGACATTGTTGAATTATTATCCTTATTTATTATTATGATATGATCCTTGTTTTAAGAAGATCTAGTAGACCTCTTACCACTAGTGTAAGTTATAGCTTTATTCTCAATACCTCCATTCTGCCTTCTTAGTGGTGAATTATAAATAACGATACCTGAAACTTTCCTGGGTGAAATGCTACAATGGGAGTATTTGTCTGAGAGCTTACGGATAACCTTTTATATCATTTTATGTGTAGTGCTAATTATAAATACAACCACATTTCTTACATCGTGTTAGGGATGACAACTTAACTTAAGCGGTATAAGAAATGCCAACAGTTTCATCCCAGCACCTTGCTTGAGTATCAATCAGATGAGAAACCCGACGGAGCCTACACTGCCGAGCACTGCCAACTGGCTTCATATAGTGAGCTCTGGGGATCCAGTTATCTCGCCAAATGCGAATACTCTGCCCATAGCCAACTCTATAAACCACACCTTGTTTCAGTAGTGCCAGTCCATGCTCAATCCCACGCCAAGACGGGGAAGCATCTCCAGTAGTAACTGTATGGAGCAGGTTACTGTTAGGAAATATTTAGCTTTTAGGACTCTTGCACATAAGCTCTCAGGGTAGAACACAAATCTCCATGCTTGTCTTGCAAGCAAGGCTTGATTGACCAATCTGAGGTCCCTGAATCCCATGCCCCCAAAACCTTTTGGCATAATCATCTTATCCCATGGCACCCATTGGACCTTCCTGCGTTCGTTCTTAGAACCCCACAAGTATGCGCGAATATGCCTCTTGAACTCATCACACAAAGTCAGTGGAAGCTTGAACACACTCATCACATAGTTGGGCAATGCTTGGGCAACTGATTTAATGAGAATTTCCTTACCCGCCGCTGATAACTCCTTCTCATGCCATGCACACATTCTCTTGTGGAATCTCTCCTCTAGTGGTTGGAAGACACCTCTCTTCATTCTTCCTGTAGGAATTGGCAACCCCAAATACTTGGCCTCAAAATCAATTCTCTGAACACCCAGCTCTTATCGAACATGATCACTAGCTTCAGCATCACAAGCTTCACTCATGAACAAGGAGCACTTGGAGGGATCAAGCTACTATCTAGAACACTTCTCAAAGACGGACAAAATATGCTTGACCACTGATGCCTGATATAGATTTGCCTAAAAAAATAGTAGGCTATCATCCACAAAAAGAAGATGGGTAATGCTAGGCGCCCTTCTGCATACCTTAACACCTTTGATCTAACCCAACCCCTCATAATGCCGCAATAGAGAAGAAAGACCATCAACAACTAGAAGGAATAAATATGGAGAGAGCGGATCACCTTGTTGCAGACCACGTGTTGGGAAAAAAGGAGTGCGAAGGCACCCCATTGAAGTGGACTGAGTAGTGAACAGTGGAAACACACGTCATGACCCACTGCACCCACTTACTTTGAAAGCCTAGCTTCTCCATCAAACTTTTTTGAAATCCCCAATCAACACGATCATACGCCTTCGATAGATCCAATTTACAAGCAAAAAATCCTTCCCATAAGGTCTCTGAATGGCATGAATACACTCAAAAGCAAGAAGCGCATTATCTGTTATTAAGCGCCCAGGAACAAAAGCACTTTGTTCTTTTGAAATGATCTGCTCCAGAAAAGGCCTGAGTCGGTTAACTAGACTTTTGGATATAATTTTGTCTATGAAATTGCAGAGACTTATTGGCCTAAAATCTTTGAGCTATTCTGAATTTGGTCCTTTCGGAATAAGAACAATAGCTGTGTCATTTATCCCTCCCAGCAGATTACCATCCTCAAAAAACTGCTTAACTGCAGCCACCACATCATCTCTTAACACCTCCCAGTGACGCTGGTAAAATCTAGCAGGGAACCCATTTGGCCCGGGAGCCTTTAGAGGACCCATCTGAAATAGAGCATCTGAAATTTCTTCTGTAGAAAAATTCTTACACAATTCATCATTCATAGCATCAATAATCTTGTGCTCCAAAAGTTGAACAAGGTCAGAGGGATCAACCTGGTCATCAGCAAAGTACAGATCCTTGAAAAAATTAACCGCCATGGACTGCATTATCTTAGGATCTTCACACCACTCATCATCCTGATTTTTCAATTTTGTAATTTTATTTTTTCAGGCTCTCCACATTGCCTGCCGATGAAAATACTCGTAACATCCTAAAATTTATACTTTTAAAAATAAAGTAAAAATGACTTAATTATAAATTTTTGTGTTCATAAAATATAGGCAAACAATATTTTTCTTAAAATTAAAATTTATTCTAAGAGTTAGTAACATGTTTGTGCATACCTGCTGCTACATATTTATTTTTGTGATGTTTGATTTTTACCAAAAGTTCAAAAAGATTTTAAAATCTATTTGAAAATGCCTTTGATATATTATTCTTAAAAATAAAAAGAATAGGACAAAACTCTCCCTCTCTCTTTTCGTGGCTTTTGGCCACTCGGCCTGCCCTCTCTTCCCCTTTCTTTCTTTGGTTGGCCCGCTCCATTTCTTCTTGGGCCGAAAGGCCAAAACGCGCGTGACGTCCCTCCTCCTTGCTCTGGGATGCCGGCCTCGCAGCCTGAGTCGATGCCGTCCCGGGTCCACACGACAGCGTCGTCTCCTACCTCCACTCGTTGCCGAGATGGACTCTGTTGAGTCGAGTCCGTCCCGACGCCGTCCCTGTGTCTTGACGTGCCGCCCACGCGTCCCTGCCTCATAAATACCGAGCGCCTCGTGTTTTGCCGCCTCACCAAACCGTCGCACCAGCATCGCCTCGCCCAAGCCGCAGCAGCACGCGAAACCCAAGCGCCGCCGCCTTCGTGTTCGACTTCGTTGTTCTGCTGCCGCATCGACCTTGTGAGCAAGTTGCCGAGCATCTCCTGGTGGTAGTGGACCTCTCTGTGTCGCCCTCCTTCTATTTCTTTCTCTGTGCTCACGACGTCGCCGTCCTTGACAGGAAGCAGTTGCACGCCGCCGCCGTGCATCTCCGTCGCTGCTGCCACTACACCGCCGAAGGCTACCTCTGAGCATCTCGTCGAGGTCCTATGAAGCTCGAGGCTCCCTTTTTCGCTCACTTTTTCTTCCTGTCCGTCGTTCATCATCATCACCGAACTTCTTGCAGGAGGTCACCGCCCCGTTGAACCACGGCGTAATCGAACCTTGCTTGTCCGTGCTAAACCGTCCTCCGGTGAGGTCTCCGTCTTCTTCTCGACATCCCCGTGCTCTTACCATGGCAACCGATTCATGTAGGTACCTTTCATATCCAACTCCAGTTTCCAGGCAAGCTAGCTCTATCGCCGATCATGACTTGCTAGCTAGCCTTGCTTGCTTGATGACGTCAAAGCTAGCTTTGATGGCATAAGCATGACATCATCCTTGTTTTTCTAGCGGTTTTTCTTAAAAAAATAAATCACGAAATATAATGCAAATACATAGATACGTTCCTGATATTTACAGTTTTACCATCCATCTTATAAATCTCATATCTTCTCCGTTTTTTATCTAAATTGATCCGTTCAAGTTGCGCTAGATTCGTATTTGCAAAAACTACCTGTTAGTATCACTGTTAGATTTATTTTCAACTTTTAAAATTTGAGTTTATATTTAATCTATTATTTTTATAATAGGTAAACCTGTTTAATTTATAACTTATTTGTTATAGCACCGTTTTTAATGATCTCTGCGTCTATGTGACCGTAGTAATGCGTAGGTTGGTTTTAAAAGCTTTCAAATATATTTTACTATGATTGGTGTGTTGTTCTAATTTAGTTACATTGCTTGCTTCGTGTATGATTGCATAGATATTTGTATGGTGTTCTATGATCGTGTCTACTCGGTGAGCTTTGTGTTGGCAATCTAGAAGAAGTTGGAGAACAAGAGGCAGTTCCACAAAGATCTAGACTAGAAGAAGGATCTAAGATTAAGGCAAATATAGTTAGGACCATCCTTGTTACCTACTCACGATATACACTAAAATCATATGCATGTGTCTATTTGCTACCCTATTAGGATTACCTACCTTTGATCACATGTTTACCTTGATGACTGAGGATGTTGCATGTGGGTAGTTAATGCTAGTGCTTTATAACCTTGATCTCGTAACTTGATTAAAGATGGTTTTCAATAAGATCCAAACTGTAAGTGATCATCCAAGACATAACATACGGCTGCGGGGGCTCATGGCTCTGGCTCTAGTTGTTCATAGGACCTTTTCTAGCGAGTTAGAGTATCTACGAGTTGGGTATAGGATGGCCTCTTCAGTATGTTTATAACCGGGTAGGCCATGTGCCATATTGGAAGGGGAGATTTTCTACATCCGATGACCCTGAGACCCTAACTTGTTAGATGAACCTATGAGTGGCTTTATGTGGTTTTTAGGTGTTTGGGAGTAATTAACCCATGCGTTTAGAAATCATGACCTGTAGTGAAAGTGTACACCTCTGCGTAGAGTTTAAATCGATATATCGTCCGTGTCCACGGATAGGGCGGCCTTGGAGACTTTTATGGGATGGATCATTAATTATGATACATGTTAATATTATTGTTTTTTATCATATTCTTAATCATATTTACCTGATCATGTGGTTATGGTTTGATACTCCCTTGATGCTAAATGCTAAAATATGACACACATTAAAAAGCTACTTGTAGTTAAACCATGTCAACCTATTGAGCCTCATGAACCCCTTCTATGCTTGCTAAGTATGTATATACTTACGCTTGTTTTACTTCAATATTTGGAAAATCTGGATGGGTACCAGATGGTTAGAATTGGAGATTGTTTAGGCTTGTGATCAACCATTCAGTTAGATCCAGTGGAGTGGAGTCCTGAAGATCGGAGTTGTCTTTCCGCGGTTTGCTACCTAAGGGTATATCTATCTTATACTAAGTATGTTATTTATTAAGCATTGTTTACTGATATTACCCTTTACTTGTAGCTATATATGGGAATTAACTCCTAGGACTCACATATGGTTTATATCTGGTTTTGTTCTTAAAACCGGGTATTACAATACTTTGTGTTGCAATCACCCTCTTGGAGCCAGGCGATGCGAGACCGTTGTAGCCACATCATCTCCTCCCGATACAAGAGCTCATCCATGCGATTAGTGAGCTTTCGAACATCTGCTCGACAAGATTGAGTATCTGCCCACACAGAATCAAGTTTAATTCTGAGCTCTTCCAGCTCTTTGGTCACCGCACCAAAATTTTGCTTGCTCCACAAACGCAACACACGCTGAACATGTACCAACGCACTCGCAATACCACCAAGACCTTCTTTATTCGGGGCCGTGCACCAGGCCTCCTTAATCTCCAGAGCCAAGGATTCGAGGCGCTCCCACATAATCTCATAATGGAAAATTCTTGGCTTGTGCCGCTCCCAACTTTCCTTCTTGATCTCCAGCAATGATGAACAGTGATCTGATCTAGAGAACACCAAATGATGCAAAGTTGTTTCATCAAACATATCCTGCCAATTGGAGTCCGCGACCGCCCTGTCCATCCTCACCTTCACATTGGCTCTTCCATCTCTACCATTATCATAAGTAAAAGGCAACCCAACAAAACCAAGATCCATCAGTCCGCAATCACTCAATACATCTCTGAATGCAGCCATCCATCCTTCTGGTTGTGGGCATGCTGAAAAATGCTCATAGCCCCACATGGCTTCATTAAAATCGCCAATTAGCAGCCAAGGTTCAACTGAAGCCCCACGTAGCTGTCGCATAAGCTTCCACATAAGGTGACAGTCTTTAGTACGAGGCTCCCCATAAACAAAGATGATGCGAAATCGAGGCACAGTTGGTGACTCCCTCACATGTATGTTAATAAACCGTTTGTGTTTTTCAATCAACGTGACATCCACTGACTCATGCAAAAATAAGGCCAAACTCCACCACTAGTACTAGAACTATCCATAGTAATAACATGCTTCAGACCCAATCTCCATCTCAAATTAGCAAAATGATTGCCTGACATTCATGTCTCTGACAGGACTAGGCGAGGATTTTTTGCTCCTACTAGAGCAGCAAGCTCTTGAACTCACATATAGAAATGGCAGTACTACCACTCTTCTTAAAAAATAAGAGTATGTTTTAAATTGTAGTTCGTTTGACTTTTTGATCCTAAATTTGATCATTCGCCTTATTCAAAAACTTTGTTCAAAATATTATTATTTTTGTTGTGGCTTGCTTTATTAATAAAATTTTTGAATAAGAAGAGTGGTCAAACTTGAGATCAAAAAGTCAAACGAACTACAATTTGAAATGGAGAGAGTACATGTTTTAAGATAATATGAATGTTTTCCCAGACTTCGCACACAAAATGCGTACCATGAAGTGCCGTGCATATAATTCCGTATCTGATTTGATCTGAATTCAAATTTGAAGTATACGATGAACAAAAGTTTTCAATATCCAATTGTGGATACGGATAATCCATCACATGAGTGCACATATGAATGAACGGTTATGAGGGTGCTACGCAAGTCAGAAAACAAAACTTTTCTACCTCATAAACTAGGATCTACTCATATATAGGATTACCACTAGACGCGCAGATGCAGCGAAAGACTGGATGTAGATGAATGCATCGCAATAGTGCCGTGCAGTTGCGTGGTTGTCCTTCACGTACGTCCTTCGCTCGAGGATCATCCAAGCACGTTCTCGACCAGTACGACCAGTCGCCGACCAGTTGCCAACCACGGTTATCGACGAGATCTGTCCTTTATGCCACAGATGTAGCACCTCCAAGGTATCACACATGAAACAACCTCGATTTCCATGAAGGGAAATCCACATAGACGAAGTGTAATATGACCATTTAAATCACATTACCCAATAACAGTTGAATACCATAATCCATACATCGAGCAAAAGAGTGCAATAGAGAGGTTTACAATAACTTATTACATCGCCACTTGGCGGAATCAGAGTTCATGTAGCATAACAATAAAAGCTTGAGGTACGGAAGCTATCATCTTCGATCCAACTTGAGCGTAGGCACGAAACCCTCAATCACTGTACTCCCCAGAAGAGTACTCACTTCTTGAACCTAAAACCAAATTTTTAGTATGATTTGTACTGGCCACACTCCCATCCTATGCATTGCTTTGTGGAAGTTGGATGCAAAATGTATACATCAAAAGGGACCTATACGGCTGGGGTTTCCTATGCATTAATCAGGTATATAAATAACAGTATAATAAACAAGTTTTAAACACATTCCCATCCCATACATCCATCACCATCCTTCTCTTACTTACCATCCCATCTCCTCCAACACCATCTCAGACTCAAGTCGACAAGCCAACTCCCTCTCGGCTTGCCTCAGCGGCCCGCAGCCCTCAACCTGGCTCACGGCCGAAAATCATACTCAAGGGAAGGTAGAACACTCCACTCACTAGTCCGGTGCATCCTCCTAAGGAAAGGTCCATAGCCAATGAATTGGCTTATGTATCGATCGATCAACCATACACTCTGTAGAGGTTTCACTAATCCACTAGATAACCATCATCGGTGTTGATCACCACCTAGGCAGATTCCGGGCGCCTACTGCCATAGAATGATGCCACTCTACCATCTAGCTCTGGATCACTGGAACTATGAAGAGAGCATGTATCCGCTCCCGTAGAGGATGCCATGCCATGTACCCACTCCCGAAGGGGGTGCCATGATCGTCTCGGTAGGGTGTTAGCTCCATCCCATGCATATACCTTCCTATCACTACTCGCCTAGCGGTAGTGGCATCGATCTATCCAGCGGTTCGGCCGTCTCCCCCATGGAGAGCGAGTGGAAAGCAAGAGATTCCTAAGGTCCGGATACCAGCGCAACAATTCCTAAGTGTGACCAAACCGGGATATCTTCATCAGGGTTTATCTTTATCGTGCTACCACGACACCTTCGTCTCGGGCTCCACCTCTCAGAGGATCACACCCAAAGACCACCATCACATCTCATTTAGCTCGCCACAGGCTCCTCTCATGGGAATGTCCAGGTCCATTCCCTGGCAAGACTTGCTCCAAAAGCTCGTCGTAGATCCCAGCTCGATCGACTCAACCCTCACCCTACTCCCTGCCGTAAGCTCCACCTCAAACCCAGATATAGCATCATCAGCTCACATGCCCATCTGTTCCATCAACTCACACATCTCCAGCCTGGCACCCTCCAGGCTTTCCCAGGGTTCATCACGTCGCATCAAAATGTAAGCGAGTGAAGTATATATATACATAAATATAGCAGATAGGCTATCAAAACAGCGGGTAAGCAGGTGAAAGTTTACAACAAGGTAGGGCTCATCAAATAATAATCTATCATGCAATCCTAGCACAGGAAAATCATTATAGCAACAGGAATTTAAAGCACTAGCTATACTACATTTGCCATGCGTAATGGGATCTACGAGGTTGGGTGAGGTGTGGAACCTTCACTGACGTAGCTGTCAGACTTCTCCTGGTAGTCACTGTCGTCAGACTTGTCCTCGCTCGAGCCTGTAACGAGAATTAATGGTCACGAGCGCGACCCCTATAGATTAGCACAAAGAATGAATGCAAAATAGAAGATCCAAATGCACTCAAACATAGCTTAGGTAGACAGGGCTTGATTTATAGAAAATTTGGATATGTGGTTTGCATTTTTCGGAGTTCGTATGAATTAGTTATGATTTTTCAAAGATTTAACCATTTTCTAAAAAAGGAAAAGGGGTGATTTATCTGGTGCTGACATGGCAGCACAGGATTGGGCCACGTGTCATGCGTGGGTCAAACAGGGTCAACACAGCGGCTGACATGGCAGATGACGTCATGCTGATGTCATCATTGACCGGGTCAACAGAGGCCGGACAGGTGGGTCCGGGGTGACGTCATTGCTGACATCAGCGGTCAACGGTCAATTGACAGGTGGGCCCCACTGGGCCGTTAACGGGCTGTTAATGGGCCGTTATTGGGCCGAGTGGGCCGGATATGGGCCGGGCCAGGCCCGCCATGTGGCACGCGCTGGTGCGGCCACGTCATCACTCTGGATCCACAACGGGCGCGGTTCACGGTC
Source organism: Bothriochloa decipiens (assembly GCA_023333625.1). Classification (NCBI taxonomy): domain Eukaryota; kingdom Viridiplantae; phylum Streptophyta; class Magnoliopsida; order Poales; family Poaceae; genus Bothriochloa; species Bothriochloa decipiens. The sequence goes on along the minus strand of CM041638.1, from coordinate 41,593,009 downwards.
TCTGGTCCATGGTGCACCACATTCACTGGGGTCCACTGCTAGTGGCTCAAGTCCACGTACGCCGGGTGCACGGACTTGCTCTCTGGTTTACACGACCCATAGCTAGGTCCCTCGGTGCACCGGCTCGGCTTGGTCCCATGCGCAGCGACACAGTTCTCGTGGACCACGTCCATCTCCTTCTGACCGCACTCATCCCCTTCCTCTGTCCTCAACGACCCGATGACGTGGCTCGCTGACAGCGGGTAAACCTCGATTCCTGACGGCACGGTAGTCCTCCGGCGCCATTAACCTGCCCATCAGCTTTGGGACTTCACGACAGTCATGATGATGGGCTTCAAGGCGGCGGCTTGGCCTCCGGTGATGAACTCCACGGTGGACGGTGGCTCGGTGGCGGTGGCGCTAGGTGTACTCTTCACACCGAGTCACTTCAGCTCCAATTCGTGGCATAGATGCACAATTGGAGTCACGCAGCTCCTGTCCAAAGCGCCAGCGGTGACCAAAAGCCACGGCGAAGTCACGCGGGCAGCAACTCCCACGGCGGAGCTCCAGCGCGTCCACGGTGCACGGCTACGGCACTCCACGAGGGTGCACGGCCTCCATCATCTTGTCCAGTCAATGCTGCTCCCTCCGGCGGTGCTCCTCGGCCCCTTCTTGGTCCTTCTTGTGGTCGGAGGCGGCAGGAAAATGGCGGTGAACGGCGGTGCTCTGGAGCGGCAGCGCACTGACATGACGATGGCAAGGTGGCTCGGGTCGGTGCTCCGGCGAGGCAATCATGGAGCCAAGGGGTGCACGAAGTCCGTCTCATCAAGGCGAGTACGGATTCAAGGTCAAAGGAGGGCTAGGCTCAACGGCGAGGCGGCAGGGTGGTTTCACTGCGACGGCCCTCGGCTCACGATGGTGGGTAGGGCGGCTTCCGATCTGGCATCCTCCCGATGCCGTGGTCCAAGGGGCTCGGCTAGACCGTGCGTGTGTGCGTGCTGGTGTCTAGGATAGCCGGCAGAGACCTTGGCCTACGCGATCGGTGCGAGCGTCATGGCCGAGAAGCAAGGGCGGAGATTGGAAGAGGGGCGGCGGTGCTCACTGGCGTTTGGAGAGGAGGGCAGGCGCGGTACACGTCCAAGCAGCTCCGACGGTGGTTGCTCATGGTTCTGTCCCTGCTCCTTGATGGCTTCGCAGTAGCAGCACGGCGGCACTCCCCTTTCTTCTCCAACTCCGGCGGCGGCCCCTTCTTCCTCGACGCCCTTCTCCTCCAATTCCCCTTCTCTTCTCCAAATTGAGCGGGCTAGGGTGCAATTGAGGTTCCACTGGAGTGGTGGCGGCGACTGGGAGCCCTAGAGCTCTGGTCCCTTGCTTATATAGGGCAGAGGCGGAGGTAGGTGGCCGACGGACGGTGATCGGCGAAGGCGCTCGATCTAGCAGCCGAGGGGCAGTCCAGGTCAGCAGCTGGGGCTCGGTCTAGGTCCATGGGACAGCGAGAGGAGGCTAGCAGGGGCTGGGTGTGAGAGTGCTTTACAGTGGTGTAGTTCACCGTGGCGGTAGCGCATGTGCGCGCGCGCACGGAGGATTTCGCCTGTGGCCGTGGGCTTCTTGTGCAGGGCTGGTCGGCCGAGGTGGCGAGTGGGCGTGTGTCGATGCGGGGAAGGAGCGGATCGAGCTGCTGGCGTGGCTTTCTTAGCGGTGACGCGGGGGAGCAGCACCTGACGCACATGACATCGGGGGCGCGCGGTCGGTCGGGTGACCTCAGCGGCACTGATGACATGTGGGTCCCACTGTGGGGCCCACTTGTCAGCGGCTGCGGTGGCTTCTCCAGCGCGCGGATGCGGGCGCGCGGTGATGGGTCACCTTGATGGGCTGGCGCGGCATGCGAGCGCGCGGGCGAGCGAGCAGCCAGCGGCCTGGCTTGCTGGGCTGCTTGCGCGGCGAGCGAGCGGGCCGGTGGCCTGGCTGGCTAGGCCGCGTGCTGGACCGGAGGCTTTTCTTTTCCATTTTCTTTTTCTTTTCCTTTTTCATTTTCAAATACTTTTATATATACATATATATATGTGATGTGCCAAATTTAAGTAACAAGGTAGTGAGCATACAAGGCCCAATAATATTAGGGTATTATTCCCTTACTATTTATTTGGCAAAATAAATATTATGATCTCATTTTAATTAAACATCACATAATCCGAATAAAATCCAAATCACCCTTTAATTCAACATGATGTATGAACTATTGAAACATTGAGACAAAGCTGTTGCAACATTGACATATAACATATGAAACATGGAGCATTGACATGAGATATTGATTAATTTATAAACACATGAACCTTATGCATGACATGATGGGGTTAATGCAAGGTTAAGGGGTATATGATGACATGTTGCACCACATCACTTAGGGTTTTGTCGAAAAAATTTTATAGCTTGGATTTTTAGGTTGTTATAACACACATGCGGGAAGAAGCGTTGCTCCTCTGGACTGCTTGGACTGCTAGGTCCGCGGGGAGCAAAGGCGTGAGCGTGGGAAGGGCGACGGCAGCTGCCAACAGGCGTAGAATAGATCAAAGGATCAATCTGGCCTCGCCCCTACCCGTTGCTTATATAGGCATCCCTATGCGACCCCAACCTAGAGGCCCATCAGGAACCCTAAGCCTTGTCTAATTCGGGTCCAACCTAAATTAGGCTTCCAACCTTAAGCGTGTGACCCTATGGGTTCAAGCACACATAGACATGGGCCGAGTACGACCCAATAGTTTGCCTCATGTGCGCCTCATGCTTAGGCTATGGAAGAGCCTTTGTCAAGGGATCTGCAATATTCAAATCCGTCTGTATCTTGCACATCTTAATCTCATCTTGCTTAACAAACTCTCAAATGAGATGAAATTTCTGCACTACATATTTGTTCTTCTGGTGATCCTTAGACCGCTTAGCTTGTGCAATTGCCTCATTATTGTCACAATGTAAATTCAATGGGCCCGATGCATTTAGAAACATACCAAGTTCAATGAGGAACCTCCTCATCCAAACACCTTCCTTTGTAGCTCCAGCAGCCACAATGTACTCAGCCTCTGCTGTAGAATCGATCACCATTTCCTGCTTGGAACTCTTCTAGCTTATTGCACCACCATTTATTGTGAACACAAAATCTGATTGAGATTGTGAATTATCCATGTCAGTTTAGAAGCTAGCAATGGTATAACCGTTTACAACGAGCTCCTCCTCACCTTCATAGATTTGGAACACATCCTTAGTCCTTCTCAAGTACTTAAGAATGTTCTTAACAAGCGTCCAGTGACTCTAACTGGGATTAGCTTGGTACCTACTCGCAACACTTAGAGCATATGAGACATCTGGACGAGTACATATCATGGCATACATGATGGAACCATGTAAGTGCATTCGCCTTCGAAGTGGGTTTTGAATAATTAATGACAATCAAATTAGAGACTAACTAGTTTATTCAAGTGTATTCATAGGTGTTAGTCCATTGAAAGATTTAAATAAATATATTTGGTGATACAAGCACCCCAAAATTTCTATGGATGAAAGGCGCTTCGACTCAATTGGTTTACCATTTTATATTTAAAATTGAGTTATAGGAAATGCCGCACTATCAAGAGGGATGCAAATTAGACTAGCTAGACGTGGTCCACAAGTGCTCATGTTGGTTTAGCTATCGCGTTTGAGAGACGCCGTGCACTCACATTCACTTAAATGTTCGCAGCTGGTGCACCAGAAGTTCTGGTCCAATGATCGGAAGTTCGGATTGCAATGTGCTCACGAGCGACGCATGCAAGAAAGAGGTTTCGGCCTTGAACCGGAAGTTCCGACCAGGACCGGAAGTTCTGGTACCCGGACCAAAAGTTCCGGTAGTGCATTTTCCAGGAGTGACCGCGTGCGTGTATTAGGTTCTGGCCTCCGGCCGGAAGTTCCGGTGTTCGGACCGGAAGTTCTAGTCATCCAAATCTGAGTGTTGACTTTCTCATTCCCCAACGTTTGAATCTCGAATTAACCAAAAGTTTCGGTGGTTGCACCAGAAGTTCTGGTAGTGCATCTGAGGCTGAGTATATATATATTTTCTTACCTCCTTTTCTATCTCTCGTGCCCATTTTCATTCAACGCCCAAGCTTTGACAAATTTTCCTATGAGCTAAACTCGCTCACTCTCTCTTCCCCTTTTCTTCCAAGCTTCAATCTTTGATTGTTTGAGCTAGGGGCATGAGATTTGAGAGCGGGAGCATCGATTGTCGACTTGAGCACTTGCCTTCCTTGTCTTGCTGGTGTGGTTTGCATTTGTTCTTGGGTTCTTGGAACCCTTGCTGGCTAGGCGTTCTTCGTGGTTGCTCATGTTGATTCATTTGTGAGGGCACCTGAAGTGTTTGTATTACCCCTGATTCTTAGTGAATATCTGAAGCTTTTGCTTGAGGGAGGAGACCTTTGTGGTCAGACCTTCGTGATCACCTCAACAACGAGGACGTAGGAACTCCTTTATGGGGATTGCCAAACCTCGGTATAAATCTTGTGTCTTGCTATGGAGGTAGTATTGACTACCCTTGTTCTTGTGTTCTTCGTGTTCCTTCTCTCTACCCTGAAATTCATAGGTTGGAGGAGCCGATCTATGATTTGGTGAAGTGCTAAGCTTCATGGAGTTGAACATCATGATCATCAACATCCAGGAGGGTGTGGTAACAATCAAAACTAAAATCACAACTCATTTCACTCTGATTTCTTAGCTCAATTGGGCACCGAAAGTTCTGGTCGGTTTGCACTGAAAGTTCTGGTCACCAGAACTTTCGATCCAAACCCACCGAAAGTTACGGTAGGTATTTAACTTTTGCATTTCGAGTTTATGAGTTTCAGGATTTTCAAACAGGTCTATTCACCCCTCTCTAGGCCATTTAGGTCCTTTCAAGTGGTATCAGAGCCATAGTCCCTCGGTTCAACGCTTCATCATGTGAGGTGTAACAATGGCCAAGATGGATGATGCATAAATGAAGGAAATAGCCGCACAAGTAGTGGCACAACTCACCATCACGATGCAAAAGAAACAAGAAGAGCAAATGAACAAGATGCAAGAGCAACTAGACAAGATGAAGGAGATCCTTGATAAGAAGAATCAAGAAGGAACTAGTGAGAAGGAGAATGAAGGCAAAAATGGAAACAAGACACCAAAAAGCTATACAAGAGCAAGCTATAACTATGAAAGCATAAGCAAGAACAATCCCCACATGCCAATTTCAACCACTTGCCAACATCTTGCTGCTAAAAGATGCAAATTCATCCTATGAGCCCAATCGGTGTATCATACTCCATCAAATGGAGGTGGCTTGTCGGTATTGATCATTGGCATGTGGTTGAAATTGGCATGAAGATTCCCGAAGATCCTAAAGATTGGGCACCCGAAGATGAGTCGGACTTTCATCTCAATGCTACGGCGGCAACCTTGATTTTGCAATGTCTCACTCCGAAAGACAACAATAAAGTGAATGGTATAGTGAATGCAAAGCAAATTTGGGAAACCTTGAGAATATCATTTGAGGGTGACAAGAGTGTGAGAATAGGAAACATTGAGCTTCTTCAAAACAAGATTGAGAATTTTCAAGTGATGGAAGGAGAAACAACTAAAGCCATGTATGATATATTTATGACATTGATCAATAGAGTTAGAGCTCTTGGATGTGATAGATGGGATGAATAAGCTACAACAAGAAAGCTATGTAGAATATATAGAGACAAGAATAGCATCCTAGCTTCCGTGATAATGGAAAGAGAAAACTACACTACCATGAAAACTCAAGAGGTGATTGCAAAGATTATGCATCATGAAGTTCTAGATGATGAGACCAAAGAGAGGCTTAGTCAAAAGAGAAACATTGCACTTGCGGCATCTCATGCAAGTGGGTCAAGCCATTACAACAAAAGATGTTGTGAGCATAAACATAATGATATTGAAGAAGAACTTGATGAAGAACAAGCTCTCATGGTGAAGAATTATGCAAGGTTCATGATAAACAAGAAGGATAAGATGAGGAGTAGAGGTGGAAACAAGCCATACAAGAAGAGATTTTGCTATGAGTGTGGTTTGGCCGGTCACCTTGCTGTGGATTGTCCAAACAAAGGCAAGAAATCAAGATACAACAAGGAAGGTGACAAGATGTACAAGAACAAGAAGAGAGGTGAAGCACGCATAGGTGAAGAGTGGCAATCTGATGATGATAGCGATGAAGATAATGACAATGAGAAGAAGAGTGTAGCTATACTTGCTATACATGAGACATCCTCTTCATCGACATCATTCTTCACCAACACTTCTTCATCACCTAAGCTCTTCGCCAACCTCTCCGATGACGAAGATGTCACTCCCACTTGCCTTATGGCAAAGGAGGTGAAGGTATCATCCCACACTTTTGCACACTCTAATGATGAATGTGATGATGATGATGAATTTGATAAAAACTATGCCATCAAAATCATTAAGAAATATGGAAAAGAAGTTGCCTCTAAAATCTTAAAATTGATGTATACCATAGATGAGCATGAGACATGCTTAGAGTCGCAAAGTGAAATGCTCCTAGTGGAAAGGGAGAAGAACCAAGGGCTAGAGGCCTGTCTCACCAAAGAAAAAGAGAAGGTTGAGAAGTTAAATGTAGAATTGTCTTTGGCCAAGGACTCACATGAGCGCTTGACTAAGGAACATGCCTCACTTAATTACTCTTTGGCTAGTCTAAAGAATGATTATAGTTTAGCTCAAGAAAGCCTCATAAGCTTGATAAGTAAATATCATGAGCTTGAGGTAAACTATGGCACTCTTTGGAAGAGCACTTCTACTTCTTCTAAGGACTCAAATGCTTCAACTAGTGAAGGATGTAAAAGATGTTATAATGTTGATATAAATGCTTGTGCTACTAATCTTGTTGAGCTAGAAAAGAAGGAAAAGGAGATTTTTAAATTGAAAGCCATTGTGCACATCGGTTGCAAGAGCAAGGATAAGCAACCAACCATAATCTACAAGGCGCCTAGGCATCCACACATAAAGGATGGCCTCGGCTACAATAGGTATGATGGAAAGGCCAACGGGAGAAACATGGTAAATGGTGTGCCTTGTGTGAAGTTCAATAAGAGCGTGCCTCTTGTTGACCTTATCAACAAGGTAAACAATGTTGAGGTTTCTCCTATCACTTCCTCCGAGAACAAGAACATCAAGAAGAAGGAAGTGAAGGCTCCCAAGCAACAAGTGTCTATCTCAAGGAACAACTTTTGTGATTATTTGTGTTGTTGGGATAAGGATGGTAAAATTGTTGTAATGTATGTAGGCGCTCTCAAGAAGAGGCAAATCTTGAGAAGTGTTTGGGTGCCCAAATCTTATGTGTCTAACCCCCTAGGACCCAATTCTAATTGGTACCTAAAACAAAGGCTTAATCTCTTTTGTAGGCATACTCCTCCGGTGGACCATGTTGGGTGCTAGATAGTGGATGCACCAATCATATGATTGGAGTAAAGAAAATGTTTGACTCCTTCCAACCAAGTGAAAGCATGGGTGAAGGAATCACATTTGGTGACAATAGTAAAGGAGAGATTCTTGGTTTGGGTAAAATTGCTATATCAAATGATAATTCAATTTCAAATGTTTTACTTGTGGATTCATTGGGATATAATTTGTTGTCCATTTCACAACTTTGTGAGATGGGTTACAATTGTCTCTTTACGGATAAGGGTGTGGAAGTCTCTAGAAGGGTAGATTCCTCTGTTGTCTTTACGGGTCAACTAAAGGGCAGGCTCTATCTAGTTGACTTTACAGCTAGTAGAGTGGGGTCTGAGACTTGTTTAGTGGAAAAATCTAGCATGGGTTGGTTGTGGCATCGCCGACTAGCTCATGTTGGGATGAGGAACTTGGCCAACCTTCAAAGAGTTGAATACCTTCTTGGACTAACAAATGTTTCTTTTAAGAAAGATAGGATTTGCAGTGCATGTCAAGTGGGGAAACAAGTGGGAGCCAAACATCCCGCAAAGAACGTCGTGTCAACTTCAAGACCACTTGAGTTACTACAGATGGATTTATTGAGAACCAATGCTTATATAAGCATTGGAGGTAACAAATATGGTTTTGTAATTGTTGATGATTACTCTCGCTTCACTTGGGTGTTCTTTTTGAAACACAAGAGTGAAACCCAAGGGATCTTCAAGAAGTTTGCAAGAAGAGCACAAAATGAGTTTGATGTGAAGATCAAGAGAGTAAGAAGTGACAATGGGACGGAGTTTAGGAACACCAACATTGAAGCATTCCTTGATGCAGAAGGGATCAAGCATGAGTTTTTGGTCCCCTACACTCCCCAACAAAATGGGGTTGTGGAAAGGAAAAACCCAACACTCATTGAAGCCTCAAGAGCAATGTTGGATGAGTACAAGACTCCGGAGGACTTTTGGGCGGAGGCGGTCAACACGGCATGTCATGCAATCAACCGCCTATACCTCACAAGATCATGAACAAAACCGCCTATGAACTTCTCACTGGTAAAAAGCCTAAGGTTGGTTACTTTAGAGTTTTTGGATGCAAATGTTTTATACTTAGAAAGAAATCCAAAAGCTCTAAGTTTGAACCAAAGGTTGATGAAGGTTTCCTACTTGGTTATGGTACTAACGAACATGGATATCATGTTTTCAATAAGACCACCGGTCTTACGGAAATAATGATAGACGTGACTTTTGATGAATCTGATGGCTCTCAAAAGGAGCAAGTCAATATGGACATTGTAGGTAAAGAGGTGTTGGGAATATGCCCTAGAGCTAATCATGTAGATTATGATATTCCGATTGTATCCATGATTAATAAAGTGTTCATTGAATATCCATTATAGACAACTTGTATTGATTGATGATTATGTGAATTGTTTGTGAAACTCAATTACTTAAATGGTTATTCTAAAGTTGTCCCTGGTCGGTGTTCTTGTGAGAACACATTTGAATATTAGACCAGCACATGTATTAGTTGATGGCTATGTTTCACAAGTCATGGACATGGAGATGTCAAACTAATAATGTGGGCACATGTGAGACATGTAGGCTGGACTGACCTCGACATGAGAAAGTCTCTATTCACGTCATGTACATTATGTCCTTAGACCTAAGATTGTGGTATGTACTCAAGATATGAAACGACCTACTTAGGGACTATCAAACGCTGCTCCGTAATGGGTAGTTATAAAGGTGGTCTTCGGGTGGTCGGGAAGCATGCTATGAGACATAGACAATCAAGATGGAATTTGCCCCTCTCTACACAAGAGAGATATCATTAGATCACTCAAGTGATTGGATCAACAAATGCATGGCCGTGCTTGGGTTAAGTGTTAACCCACGAGTTGAACCATATATCGAGTGGCCGGGCGCAGGTTTGCCGAGAAAAGTGTTGTTCGGTAAAACAGCCGTAACTTTTGAACCGTAACTAGGATTGAAACGAACTCTAAACGAAAATTGTAGAGAATGAAATTTTACATTCGGTTCTCTGCTGCTTCACCACATTCGGTGAAATTAGAATTGCGAAATAAGGCTTGGAAAATAGAGTTTTCTGCGTTGTAAGATTAGACGTCGGATTCGAATAACTCTGTTTTGCAGGTATTGATGACTGATATAGTCTTTATGTGTATGTGATGCATGTATGTATTTAATTCATGGCTTGCATGTCATGAGAATAATATGGGCAGGAGCCAAGTCATGTCTGTGTTATGCCATTCTTACTATGTTCTACTTTCACAAGCTATTATGTTTTTGTCTACATGAGTGCGGTAGTGAAGTAGAATGATCCCTCAGCAATGTTTAAGTTGAATACTTCCCCAAACCTTGCACTGTCATAAGTCTTGTACAATCAGTGGTGGGTCTATGAAATTAGGGTGCCACTGGTTTTCCTCGCTAGGCAGGTTCGTGTCGGATACTTACTGCAAGAAGGTTTGGTTACTTAAACAAGGTCATCCTAACGGTTAGGGACCTTAGAGCATGGGTAGGTTGAGCATAGCATAGATGCTGCCCAACAACGAGAGTCATATGTGATATGATTAGCAAAGTGTTGCTTACCGATCACCATGTCTTCTAGCAGTGATGCTAAAGCTCACTAGTTGACTTGTTAGTTGTGGGTCTTGAATCACTAAGTATCAATTGAGGGATATTGATTTTAGTGGGAGTAGATTTTATTTTGATATAATTTACTCTTTCATGGATATATTGTCTTAGTATTTTGCGTTACTTTTGTTGTAGATGGCCACTCGCAATCAACCATTTTCTTTGCGTACAATTCTTGAGAAAGATAAGTTGAATGGAACAAATTACGCGGATTGGATCCACAACCTGAGAATTGTTCTTAGGGCTGAGAAAAAGGAAGATATTCTAGACACCCCATTACCTGATGAGCCTAAGGAGAGTGCTCCTGCTGCTGAGAAAAATGCTTACAAGAAAGCATGTGATGCGGATCACGAAGTGAGTTGCCTCATGCTTGCTTGTATGGAACCTGATCTGCAGATGCAGTTCGACAACAATAATTCAGTGAACGATATGATCGTGGCACTTGAAGATATGTTCCAAACTCAAGCGTGGACTGAAAGGTTTAATGTCTCTAAGGCGCTTGCAGAAACCAAACTAGCAGAGGGTGCAGCTGTTGGTCCACATGTAATCAAGATGGTTGGTTACACTCAGAGGTTGGAGAAGCTAGGCTTTCCAATTGGCCAAGAGTTGGCAACTGATTTCATTCTTTCATCTCTTTCGCCCAGTTACAGAAATTTCATCTCGAACTACCATATGCATGGGGCGGAGAAGGGCTTGAATGAACTATGTGGCATGCTAAAAACAGCAGAGGCTGACATCAAGAAAGCAGGAGGTGGTCAAGTGTTGGCAGTTCAAAACAGGCCTAACTTTAAGAGAAGGAAGGGCAATTGGAAGAAGAAGGGCAAGGCTAAAGATGAGATCTCTATGCCAAACCAATCGTCTTCCAAGGATGAACCACCTACAAAGAATGATGAATGCTTTCATTGTAAGGGGAAAGGTCACTGAAAGAGGAACTACAAGGTGTATTTGGCGTCCTTGAAGATGGATGGTGGTAGTAAAGGTACTTTCGCTCATACACTTGTTGTTCATGTTACAGACATTTTCCTCGCTAACTCTTATATCAATTCTTGGGTATTTGATACCGGACCGATTGCTCATATTTGCAATACGATGCAGGGAATGATAAGAAGTAGAAGCTTGGAGAAAGGAGAAGTTGATTTCCGTGTGGGAAATAATGCAAGAATTGCTGCATTGAACGTCAAGACGATGCAACTTCCCTTGCCGTCAGGATTTATTTTGGAATTGAATAATTGTTATTTTGTTCCTAGTTTAAGTCAAAACATTGTGTCACCTTCATGTTTGATGAAGGATGGTTATTCATTTGCAAGTAAAAACAATGATTGTGTGATCTCAAAGAATGATGTGTTTTTGGCTTTTGCATCCATTGTGAATGGGTTATTTATTTTAAATCTTGATGATGCACCTGTCTATAATGTTAGTGCTAAACGGCCTCGGCTAATGAGTTAAGTCCTACCTATATGTGGCATTGTCACTTGGGTCATATAAGTGAGAATCGCATGAAGAGGCTCCATGATGATGGTCTTCTAACTTCATTTGATTTTGAATCATACGAGACATATGAGGCTTGCATGCTAGGCAAGATGACCAAGGTGCCATTCAAAGGAGTTCCTGAGAGGGCGTCTGACTTGTTGAAACTTGTACATACTGATGTATGTGGACCAATGAGCATGATAGCTAGAGGCGGATTTCAATACTTCATAACTTTTACTGATGACTTTAGTAGATATGGATATGTCTACCTAATAAAGCATAAGTCTAAAACATATGAAAAGTTCAAAGAATTTCAGAATGAAGTAGAGAATCAACGTGGCAAGAAAATCAAGGCCTTGTGATCTGATCGTGGAGGCGAATATCTAAGTCACGAGTTTAGCAATCATCTTAAGAGTTGTGGAATTGTTCCACAGCTTACGCCACCTGGAATGCCTCAGAGAAACAGCGTGTCTGAGTGACGTAATCGAACTTTGTTGGACTTGGTTCGGTCTATGATGAGCCAGTCGGACCTACCTTTATCTTTTTGGGGATACGCTCTAGAAACAACCGCTTTCACATTGAATAAGGTACCATCTAAGTTCGTAGTTAAGACACCATATGAGATGTAGACTGGTAAGAGTCCCAGTTTATCTTTTCTGAAAATTTGGGGTTGTGAAGTTTATGTCAAATGACTTATATCAGATAAACTAACACCCAAATCAGACAAGTGTTTTTTTGTGGGATATCCGAAGGAAACTTTAGGGTATTATGTCTATAACCGGTCACAGGGCAAAGTGTTTGTTACTCAAAATAGTGTTTTCTTAGAGAAAGAGTTTCTTAAAAGAGAAAATAATGGATAAAAGGTGTATCTTGAAGAAGTTTAAGATGAGCCAGTAGGGATTGACTCTACAAGTGATGCTAATGTAGCAGAGCAAGTTGAGACACCCATGGCAGTGGAGACACCACCACAACCACGAAGATCAGCAAGACTTCGCGCATTGCATGGAGATTTATTATTGCTAGATGATGACGAACTTGCGGATTATGTGGAAGCTATGGTGGATCTAGATTCTGAGAAATGGCAAAGTGCCATGAGATCCGAGATAGATTCCATGGGAGACAATCAAGTTTGGAACTTGGTTGACCCGCCTGATGGGGTTAGACCCATAGAGAGCAAATGGATCTTTAAGAAGAAGAAGGACATGGATGGAAATGTTCATGTCTATAAAGCTTGACTTGTCACAAAAGGTTTTTGGCAAGTTCAAGGAATTGACTACGACGAGACATTCTCACCGGTAGCGATGCTTAAATCTATTTGGATCATTCTAGCAATTGCTACATATTTCGATTATGAGATATGACAGATGGATGTTAAAATAGCCTTTCTAAATGGGTATTTAGAAGAGGACGTGTATATGATATAGCCCGAAGGTTTTGTTGATCCTAATAATGCTGGAAAGATATGCAAGCTTAAGAAATCTATTTATGGGTTAAAGCAAGCATCTCAGAGTTGGAATATTCATTTTGATGAGGTAGTCAAAGGGTTTGGCTTCCGTCAGAATGAAGAAGAACCTTGTGTTTACTAGAAGGTAAGTGGGAGCGCTATTGTGTTTTTGATCTTGTATGTGGATGACATAAGATGACATACTATTGATTGGGAATGATATTCCTATATTGTAATCTATAAAGACTTCACTGAATAATAGTTTTTCTATGAAGGATTTAGGTGAAGCAGCATACAGCTTGGAAATTAAGATCTATAGAGATAGGTCGAGAAGGCTAATAGGATTAAGCCAAGACACGTACATTGACAAGGTGTTGAAATGGTACAACATGGAACAGTCCAAGAAAGGGTTCTTGCCTATGTCACATGGTATGCGCTTTAGTGACAAGCAGTGTCCTTCATCAGATAAAGAACGCAGCCGCATGAGTAAGGTTCTATATGCTTCGGCCATTGGTTCCATCATGTATGCCATGATATGTACTCGCCCAGATGTCTCATATGCTCTAAGTGTTGCGAGCAGGTACCAAGCTAATCCAGGTGAACCTCACTGGACGCTTGTTAAGAACATCCTAAAGTACTTATGAAGGACTAAGGATGTGTTCCTAATCTATGGAGGTGAGGAGGAGGTCATTGTAAATGGTTACACCGATGCTATTTTCCAAACCGATGGAGATGATTCACTATCTCAATCAGGCTTTGTGTTCACAATAAATGGTGGTGCAGTTAGCTGGAAAAGTTCCAAGCAGGAGACGATGTCCGATTCTACAGTAGAAGCCAAGTACATTGCAGCTTCTGGTACTGCAAAGGAAGGTGTTTGGTTGAGGAGGTTCCTCATTTAGCTTGGTGTGTTTCCGAATGCGTCAGACCCATTGAATTTACATTGTGATAACAATGGGGCGATTGCACAGGCTAAGCAGCCTAGGGATCACCAGAAGAACAAACATGTACTCCAGAAGTTTCATCTCATTCAAGAGTTTGTGAAATGAGAAGAGATCAAATTATGCAAAATACATACGGATTTGAATGTAGCAGATGCTTTGACAAAGGCTCTTCTACAGCCGAAGCATGAGGCGCACATGAGGTCTATGGGGATTAGACATCTAAGAGATTAACTCTAGTGCAAGTGGGAGACTGTTGGGAATATGCCCTAGAGCTAATCATGTAGATGATGATATTCTGATTGTATCCATGATTAATAAAGTGTTCATTGAATATCCATTATAGACAACTTGTATTGATTGGTGGTTATGTGAATATTTGTGGAACTCAATTACTTGAATGGTTATTCTAAAGTTGTCCCTGGTCGGCGTTCTTGTGAGAACACACTTGAATATTAGACCAGCACATGTATTAGTTGATGGCTATGTTTCACAAGTCATAGACATGGAGATGTCAAACTAATAATGTGGGCACATGTGAGACATGTAGGCTGGACTGGCCCGACATGAGAAAGTCTCTATTCACATCATGTACGTTATGTCCTTAGACCTAAGATTATGGTATGTACTCAAGATGTGAAACGACCTACTTAGGGACTATCAAACGCTGCTCCGTAACTGGGTAGTTATAAAGGTGGTCTTCGGGTGGTCGGGAAGCATGCTATGAGACATAGACAATCAAGATGGAATTTGCCCCTCTCTACGCGAGAGAGATATCACTGGATCACTCAAGTGATTGGATCAATAAATGCATGGCCGTGCTTGGGTTAAGTGTTAACCCACGAGTTGAACCATATATCGAGTGGCAAAGGGAATAACTTGTATGTGGTCATAGTGGTTCGTTTGATATGATCTTCGCGTGCACATAGGAGTTATCATGCCTTGCTAGAGGCCGCTGTCAACTATTGAGCGAGTAGGAGTACTCGGTCCATGTCGATGTGTGCGTGAACCCATAGGGTCACATGCTTAAGGGGCTGGAAGCCTAATTTAGGTTGGACCCGAATTAGACAAGGCTTAGGGTTACTAATGGGCCTCGAACTCGTGAGCTCACTGGGGATGCCTATAAAAGCAAGGGGTAGGGGCGCGGTCAGGGTTACACACACGCCTTTGGCAGTCGCCATCGCCCTCCCCATGCTCGCGGCTTTTGCTCCTCGTGGACCTAGCAGTCCAGAGGCGCATCGCTTCTTCCCTGCACGTGTGGGATCCCTCGGAGGTGCTACATCTGGAGCACTGGGACGAACCGCGCGAGGGGATTGAGGTGATGGATGACCACGCAACTACACTACCTGCTACAACGCGTACGACTACATAGAGTCGTCTTCCGCTGCACCTGCGCGTCTAGTGGTAATCCCATTACTTGTAACTAGCAGTAGATCCTGGTTTATGGGGTCAAAAAGTTTTGTTTTCTGGCTAGCGTAGCACCCTCATAACCCTTCAAGAGGAGCCTTCTCATAAAGTGATAAAGAAGCTTGCAACCGGTGAAGTGAAGCCCGTTGAACAAGATGATGATGATGCACAAGTGCAAGTCCATCATGACACTCACATTGATCATGGGTTAACCAATGCCCATGGTGATGTCTCCACATCAAGAGTTGGTCATGATTCAAGACAACAAGCAAATCAAGATCCACCACAAGTTGAAGAAAACAACCAAGATGATGATCAAGGGGGAGTCCTTGATGGAGTTTCTCCAACCGGCATAGACTATGATAGTGAAGATGATGGCCCAATTCAAAGAAGAACAACAGAACCTCACCCAAGAGTTCGTCAATCCATTGAACGGGACCATCCCGTTGAAAATGTGATAGAAAGTATACGAAGTGGAGTGATGACTCATTTCCATTTAGCATCTTTTTGTGAGCATTACTCTTTTGTTTTCTCTATGTTACCTCTTAAGGTGCAGGATGCCTTGCAAGATGAGGATTGGGTGATGGCCATGCAAGAGGAGTTGGAAAACTTCACCCGGAATGAAATCTGGTCCTTGGTGGAAAGGCCCAAGCAAAACATGATAGGTACCAAGTGGGTCTTCCGCAACAAAGAAGATGAGTATGGCGCGGTCACAAGGAACAAGGCACGGTTGGTTGCTCAAGGTTACACCCAAATTGAAGGTTTGGATTTTGGGAAACCTATGCACCGGTAGCTAGGCTTGAATCTATTCATATATTACTTGCCATTGCTACTCACCATGATTTCAAGTTGTTTGAAATGGACATGAAAAGTGCATTCCTCAACGCCCCCCTCTCCGAAGTGGTGTATGTTGAACAACCACCGGGTTTCGAATGTCCACATTATCCCAATCACGTCTACAAGCTTCACAAAGTGCTCTATGGGCTCAAGCAAGCTCCTAGAGCTTGGTATGATTGTCTCAAGGACTTCCTACTCAAGCAAGGGTTTGAGATAGGAAAGGTTGACCCTACTTTATTTACTCACAAAGTTAAAGGTGATATCTTTATTTGCCAAATATATGTCGATGACATAATATTTGGTAGTACTAATAATGAGCCTTGTGAGCAATTTAGTAGGATTATGACCAAAAGTTCGAGATGTCCATGATGGGGGAATTGACCTTCTTTCTCGTTTTCAAATCAAGCAACTCAAGGAAGGAACGTTCATTTGCCAAACTAAGTATACCCATGACATGTTGAAGAAGTTTGGCATGGACAAGGCTAAACCCATAAACACACCAATGCCTACTACGGGACATCTTGACCTTGACCAAGATGGTAAAGCAATTGATCAAAAGGTATATCGCTCCATGATTGGCTCATTGCTTTATCTTTGTGCATCTAGGCCCGATATTATGCTTAGCGTGTGCATGTGTGCAAGATTTCAATCTAATCTGAAAGAATGTCATCACATGGCCGTTAAGAGATTTTTTTGGTATTTGGTCCTCACACCTAATCTTGGCTTATGGTATCCCAAGGGCTCATCTTTCACTCCACTTGGATATTCCGATTCGGATTATGCTGGTTGCAAGGTAGAGAGAAAGAGTACATCCAGGACTTGCCAATTTCTTGGTAGGTCTTTGGTGTCTTGGAGTTCTAAGAAGCAAAACTCCATTGCCCTATCCACCGCTGAAGCCGAGTATGTGGCGGCCGGCTCTTGTTGTGCCCAACTACTTTGGATGAAGCAAACCTTGAGAGACTTTGGTTACAACCTATCCAAGATTCCACTCTTATGTGACAATGAGGGTGCAATCAAGCTGTAAACCATTCCCGTACAAAGCACATAGACATCCGCCATCATTTTCTTAGAGACCACCAAGACAAAGGAGATATCGCCGTTCAACATGTGAGAACCGAAACCCAATTAGCCGATATCTTCACAAAACCTTTAGATGAGTCAAGATTTTGTGCTTTAAGGCATGAGCTCAATATTGTTGATTCTCGTAACGTGGAATGATACCTTGCACACCTTGATTGATTTAATATATTGCATAAAACTCCTTGCTAAAATATTTTGTGTGCAATTTCAAAATCTATTTTTACATCTCAATTATGTGTCCATTGCCTTGTTATGATTGTCTGAAATCTGGACACATTTTGAGTTGGTTCGAGTATATCATATAGTTCACCATTTTTGGAACTTCTATGGCTGAAATTTGACCTATTGGAAGTTCCAATGACACTGGCCGGAAGTTTCGGTGCCTGTTCATCGCGAGCGCCCGCGCAACAGCATTCAGTTTTGGTCGTTGGGCAAAAGTTCTGCGGTCGACCGAAAGTTCTGGTTGTGCCCAGACCTTCCCATATTTCAAATTTTGGTTTACTTGTGCATTGACCTGCCCGACCGAAAGTTCCGGTTGTGCCCACCGGAAGTTTCGGTCAGCCTTTTGATAGCGGTGAAATGGGTCGCATGGTAAAATTAAAAAGATTATCTTACCTTTTCACTTTCACCCCTTTCCTCCCCAGTCTCACGCCCGACCTGCCCGCCCATGTTCTTGGGCGATGGCGCTGCTACCCGTCCCCCCCTCCCTCGATCTCCCTCTCCTCTCGGCCAAACTCAAATTCCCATGAGGGGGTGATTGCCCTCATTGTGGAGGTCACGCGGATGGTGTTGGTGGCTGTCGGGAGCACTTGGACATCTTAGACTTGGCCTCTTCCCTCGGAGTAGCAAGGTATCATGGAGTTCTTGCTCGATCTCTAAATGTACCTTGTTCTAGGCCGTCTCTTCGTTCATGCCTCTTAGACTTAGTGTTTCCTTGCCTATGGATGCATTTTTGTGCAACTTCACAGTCAATTTCGTGGAATCCCGTGGAATGTGCCCCCCACACGGCCCGGTCGGAAGTTCCGGTCACTCCTGACTGGAAGTTCCGGTGGACCTGTGCAACACATCCACGAGGTTTCTCGAGCTCCACCTATTTGCCACATCCATTGCCCTTTCTAAGACCCTCCCTTGGTCCTTGTTTTGCAGCATGTCCGACCAGCATTAGAACCCGCCTCGCCATGCCCGTCCCAATCCTCTTCCTCCCAGTTTGGGTGATGGGGAGGATGATTGTGCTTCTTCCTAGCGCATACGTCGGCGTGGTGGTAGTCATGGGGAGTCCTCTCAGCAGCAGCATGACAGTGAAGATGGTCCAAGAGTCTGCCCAGATCATGCTACCAGACCATATCCACCTCTCTCTCATCAAGACCAAGTCCATGAGGCAGTTCCTCAGTCACCGCTTGACATTGAGGGGCGTGCCATTGATCCTGAGGTTGTTCGCAGCTCTCCTATGCATATTGGGTTGGCTACAGCCGGGTGCCAGCTTACACGTCATCCAGCCAATCGGAATGCTCGTCTTCATCGGCCTCAAGATCCTGACGATGTTATTCAAATGCTGGCTATCAATTACAGGAATCAAGCTAGAGATGTCCATACAATGAGAAAAGAGAATCCTTTCCAGTGGACTAGGTATGAGGCTGTGGATTATCGCTTTTGGTCTCAATTTCATAGAGATTATTATGCGTCTGTTTGCATGAAGGACAACCCAAGGGGCCTTACTACCCCTATCATATATCACAAGGCTCCTACCCTTGCCTCCTTGGAAGGTCATAATAATTCTCAGATTAATGCTTTGATTGCTCAGCTCTAGGAGTGGTGCATTCTGCCACTTATGACCTTCAAGCATAATTGGAATACTGAGATTATCTACCAGTTCTGGGCTACTCTATGGATGGATGAGAAGAACAAGGTTCTTCATTGGATGACTAAAGGTCTACATTACCGTTTTTCCTACCTTCAGTTCTCTCGACTTCTTGGGTTTGATCATTTTGACCGTGAGGTATTGAGCTTATATGATCACTATCCTCAGAGTGTTGGTAGACATGAGTTTATTTAGGCTGGACTGTACAAGGATCCAATGCTAGCAGATGGGACGAGTCACAATTTGAAGCCTCAATTCTATGTTCTCAACAATTTGATTCGCGCTACAATTGATCCTAAGGTGGGTGATTCAACAAATCTTTATAATCATGCTCCCACCATTCTTGTTTGCTTTGGGCTTGGTTAGAGATTTAGTGTGACTGATCTACTTTGGCACAACATCAGAGATGTCTCTATGGATTCCCAAAAGAACTTTCCCTACGCACCCTATATTATGCATATCATTTAGCAAGTGACAAGCTTTTCTTTTGGGTGTGACATCATTCATCCTGATTGGAATGTGAAACATTTGACCCCTCACATGGGCAAGGGCAAAGGCAAAGCTGCTGAGGCTAGTGGCAGTGGGGCTGCTCATAATGATGCTGATGATGCTGCTCATGGTGATGGTGATGGTGATGGTGATGGCTTTGGACATGGTGATGATGCTACCCCCTTTGCACGCGCTCCTTCTCCTGCTGCTCATGGATGTGACCATGGTCATGGACATGGCCATGGCTTTGGTGATTCTACTCACTATGTTCTTGAGAGGTTCATGTCATTCTTTTGCTACTGCCAGAGGAAGAATGATCACCGTTTGCGTCGTTTGGAGGATCAGGCACATCTTCTCCGGAGTCCCCTCTCCGTACCTTTTAGAATCCCTATACGGAGTGGGATGCTATGCATGGGGTCTCTTCTGGTGGTGCTTCTCAGTCTGGCACTGTTGGTCAAGAGCACTAGTTTTCTACACCAGAGGGTGGTGCTAGACAGGAGGGCTTTGTAGGACAAGAGTAGGACTTTTCCATTTAGCAGGGAGTTTCTCCTCATGGTCATCCTTCATATGCCCTTACTCTTCCTACCGGCTATTCCTTTGAAGACACTGCTCAGGGTGGTTCCTATGGTGGTTTCTTTGATGAGGCTGATGAGATTACTTGGATTTCTACCCCTGTTCCTCCTGATCAGGCTAGCACTTCTTCTTCAGCGCCGTATGGCAGGAGTCGGTACTCCTACTCAGTGGACCCCGAGTTTGACTATGATGCCTTTTAGCGTCCTTGATGCCATCCTTCGAGCCTCATGGTGCCTACCCTTTTTGGCATTTGATGCCAAAGGAGGAGTGTTAGGCTTTATCTTGATGTAATAGGATAGCTATTTATCGGATCCGTGGTGAACTATGTTGTGAACTTTGAATTATTTATGTGTGATGAATGGTTGTAGGCTAAACACTTATGCTTATTTGATATATCATGATGTGATGGCCTATATTTGATATTGTAATGATGATTGTTGTTTTTAGAATGGTTATGCAAGAAAGAAAAAGACTTAAAAACAACATAACCATTCATATTCTTTTAATTATCTCTTTGTGATATATCTTGTCATAAGCATCACGGATTATTATTGTCACACACACTTTTTAGGCACCCCACGGATTGCAAAATTTAGGGGAGCTTGCTCTAAATGTATGTTGTCTTGATTTTATTCAAGATTTGAAATTTGAAATCCTGTGCATACGTTTAGTGGGAGCTCTCCATAAAATTAGGGATTTAAAAGCTTTAATTCTTTCAATTTATTGTAAGCCTAAGATAGTTGTCATCAATTACTAAAAAGGGGGAGTTTATAGGTGCATTCGCCTCCGAAGTGGGTTTTGGATAATTAATGACAATCAAATTAGAGACTAACTAGTTTATTCAAGTGTATTCATAGGTGTTACTCCATTGGAAGATTTAAATAAATATATTTGATGATACAAGCACCCCCAAAATTTCTATGGATGAAAGGCGCTTCGAGTCAATTGGTTTACCATTTTATATTTAAAATTGAGTTATAGGAAATGCCGCACTATCAAGAGGGATGCAAATTAGACTAGCTAGACGTGGTCCACAAGTGCTCATGTTGGTTTAGCTATCGCGTTTGAGAGACGCCGTGCACTCACATTCACTTAAATGTTCGCGGCTGGTGCACCAGAAGTTCTGGTCCAATGACCAGAAGTTCGGATTGCACTGTGCTCACGAGCGACGCGTGCAAGAAAGAGGTTCCGGCCTTGAACCAGAAGTTTCGACCAGGACCGGAAGTTCTGGTACTAGGACCAAAAGTTCCGGTAGTGCATTTTCCAGGAGTGACCGCGTGCGTGTATTAGGTTCTGGCCTTCGGCCGGAAGTTCCGGTGTTCGGACCGGAAGTTCTGGTCATCCAGATCTGAGTGTTGACTTTCTCATTCCCCAACGTTTGAATCTCGAATTAACCAAAAGTTCCGGTGGTTCCACCAGAAGATCCGGTAGTGCATTTGAGGCTGAGTATATATATATTTTCTCACCTCCTTTTCTATCTCTCATGCCCATTTTCATTCAATGCCCAAGCTTTGCCAAAATTTTCCTATGAGCTGAACTCGCCCACTCTCTCCCCCTTTGCTTCCAAGCTTCAATCTTCGGTTGTTTGAGCTAGGGACATGAGATTTGAGAGCGGGAGCATCAATTGCCAACTTAAGCACTGGTCTTCCTTGTCTTGCTGGTGTGGTTTGCATTTGTTTCTCTTGGGTTCTTGGAACCCTAGCTGGCAAGGAATTCTTCATGGTTGCCCGTGTTGATTCATTTATGAGGGCACCCCGAAGTGTTTGTATTACCCCTGATTCTTAGTGAATATCTCAAGCTTTTGCTTAAGGGAGGAGACTTTTGTGGTCGGACCTTCGTGGTCACCTCAACAACGAGGATGTAGGAACTCCTTTGTGGGGATTACCGAACCTCGGTATAAATCTTGTGTCTTGCTCTGGAGGTAGCATCAACTACCCTTGTTCTTGTGTTCTTCGTGTTCCTTCTCTCTACCCCGCAATTCGTAGGTTGGAGGAGCCGATCTATGACTTACTGAAGTGCTAAGCTTTGTGGAGTTGAACATCATCATCAACAACATCTAGGAGGGTGTGGTAACAATTAAAATCGAAATCACAACTCATTTCACTCTGATTTCATAGCTCAGTAAGGCAACGGAAGTTCTGGTCACCGGAACTTCCGATCCAAACCCACCAGAAGTTCTGGTAGGTATTTAACTTCCACATTTCGAGTTTGTGAGTTTCAGGATTTTCAAATAGGCCTATTCACCCCCCTCTAGGCCATTTAAGTCCTTTCAAACCAACAGCAGCGTATGGAACCTTACTTATGCACTTGCGCTCTTCATCTGATGAAGGGCACTGCTTGTCGCTAAAGCGCATACCATGTGACATAGGCATGAACCCTTTCTTAGACTGTTCCATGTTGAACCATTTCAACACATTGTCAATGTACATATCTTGGATTAATCCTATTAGCCTCCTCGACCAATCTTTGTAGATCTTAATGCCCAAAATGTATGCTGCCTCTCCTAAATCCTTCATAGAAAAACTATTATTTAGTGAAGTCTTTACGAATTGCAACATTGGAATGTCATTCCCAATCAATAGTATATCATCTACATACAAGATCAGAAACACAATAGTGCTCCCACTTTCCTTCTTGTAAACACAAGGTTCTTCTTCATTCTGACGGAAGCCAAACCCTTTGACCACTTCATCAAAATGAATATTCCAACTCTGAGATGCTTGTTTTAACTCATAAATGGATTTTTAAGCTTGCATATTTTTCCAACATTGTTAGGATCAACAAAACCTTTGGTCTGTATCATATACACGTCCTCTTCCAAATTTCCATTTAGAAAGGCTGTTCTAACTTCCATCTACCATATCTCATAGTCCAAATAAGCAACAATTGCTAGAATGGTCCGGATAGATTTAAGCATTGCTACTAGCGAGAACGTCTCATCATAGTCAATTCCTTGAACTTATCGAAAACACTTTGCGACAAGTCAAGCTTTATAGATGTGAACATTTCCATCCATATCCTTTTTCTTCTTATAGATCCATTTGCACTCTATGGGTCTAACCCCATCGGCGGGTCAACCAAGTTCCAAACCTGATTGTCTCCCGTGGAATCTATCTTGGATCTCATGGCACTCTGCCATTTCTTAGAATCTAGGTCCATCATTGCTTTCGCATAATCTACAGGTTTGTCATTGTCTAACAATAACAATTCCCCATGCAATTTGTGAAGTCTTGCTAATCTTCGTGGTTGGGGTGGTGTATCGACCACGGGTATCTCAACTTGTTCTGCTACATTAGCATCACTTGTAGAGTCATTCCCTACTGGCTCATCTTAAACTTCTTCAAGATACACCTTCCAACCACTCCTATCTCCTTTGAGAAACTCTTTCTCTAGAAAAACACCGTTACGAGCAACAAATACTTTGCCCTCTGGTCGGCTATAGAAGTAATACCCTAAAGATTTCTTTGGATATCCCACGAAGAAGCACTTATCTGAGTTTGGCATTAGCTTATCAGATATCAACCATTTGACATAAGCTTCACAACCCCAAAATTTTAGAAAAGACAAACTGGGACACCGACCAGTCCACATCTCATATGGTGTCTTAACTATAGATTTGGACGGTACCCTATTTAGTGTGAAAGCGGCTGTTTCTAGAGCGTATCCCCAAAATGATAAAGGTAGGTCTAACCGGCTCATCATAGACCGAACCATGTCCAACAAAGTCCAATTATGTCGCTCGGACACACCATTTCTTTGTGGCATTCTAGGTGGCATACGCTGTGGAACAATTCTGCAACTCTTTAGATGACTGCTAAACTTGTGACTCGAATACTTGCCTCCACGATCAGATCACAAGGTCTTGATTTTCTTGCCATGTTGATTCTCTACTTTATTCTGAAATTCTTTGAACTTTTTAAATGTTTCAAACTGAAGCTTCATTAAGTAGACATAGTCATATGTACTAAAGTCATCAGTGAAAGTTATGAAGTATTAGAATCCACCTCTAGCTGTCGTGCTCAGTGGTCTGCACACATTAGTATGTATGAGTTCCAATAATTCAGTCGCCCTCTCAGGAAAACTTATGAAAGGTGTTGGTCATCTTGCCGAGCAGGCAAGCTTCACATGTCTCATGATTCAAAATCAAACGAAGTTAAAAGCCCATCAGCATGGAGATTCTTTATGCGATTTTCACTTATATGACCCAAACGACAATGCCACATATAGGTAGGACTTAACACATTAAGCCAAGGCCTTTTACCACTTACATTATAGACAGGTGCATTATCAAGATTTAAAATAAATAACTCATTCATAATGGATACAAAAGCCACAAACATTTCATTCTTGAAGATCACACAACCATTATATTTTCTCACAAAAGAGTAACCATCCTTCATCAAATATGAAAGTGACACAATGTTTCAACTTAAGCTAGGAACAAAATAACAATTATTCAATTCCATAATAAATCCCGATGGCAGGTGAAGTTGCATCGTCCCGATGTTCAACGCAACAACTCTTGCATTGTTGCCCACGCGGAAATCAATTTCTCCTTTTTCCACGCTTCTACTTCTTATCATTCCCTGCATCGTATTGCAAATATGAGCAACCGATCTAGTATTGAATACCCAAGAATTGATATAAAAGTTAGCGAGAAAAATATCCGTAACATGAACAACAAGTGTACAAGCAGCAGTAGTACCTTTACTACCGTCGTCCTTCTCTAAGGATGCCAAATATGCCTTGTAGTTTCTTTTCGAGTGACCTTTCCCCTTACAATAGAAGCACTCTAAATTAGCAGGTGGTCCGGCCTTGGGTGCAGGTGGGTTTGGCTTAGAGATCTCATCTTTAGCCTTGCCTTCTTCTTCTTCTAACAATTGCCCTTCCTATTAAAATGAGGTTTGTTCTGGACCACCAACACTTGGCTACTGCCGGCACCTTTCTTGATGTCAGCCTCTGCCGTTTTCAGCATGCCACACAATTCATTCAAGCCCTTCTCCGCCCCATGCATATGGTGGTTCAAAATGAAGTTTTCATAACTAGGTGAAAGAGACGAGAGAATGAAATCAGTAGCCAACTCTTGGCCAATTGGTAAGCCTAGCTTCTCCAACCTCTGAGTGTAACCAACCATCTTGATTACATGTGGTCCAACTGCTGCGCCCTCTGCTAGCTTGGTTTCTGCAAGCATCTTTGAGACATTGAACCTTTCAGTCCTAGCTTGAGTCTGGAACATATCTTCAAGCGCCATGATCATATTGTTCACTGAATGATTATTATCGAACTGCATTTGCAAATCAAGTTCTATGGAAGCAAGCATAAGGCAACTCACTTCAAGATCCACATCACATGCTCTCTTATAACCGGTTTTCTCGGCAGGAGGTGCATTTTCAGCAGGCTCTTGTGGTAAAGAGATGTCTAGAATATCTTTCTTTTTCTTAGCCCTGAGAACAATTCTTAGATTATGGATCTAATCCGTATAATTTGTTCTATTCAACTTATCTTTCTCAAGTATTAAATGCAAAGTAAATGGTTGATTGCACGATGCCATTTATCTACCACAAAAGTAATGCAAAATACTAAGACAATGTATCCATAAAAAAGTAAATCATATCAAATAGAATCTACTCCCACTAAAATCAAGATCCCTTAATTGATACTTAGTGATTCATGATCCACAACTTAGAAGCCGACCAGTGAGCTTTAACATCACCGCTGGTTGGCATGGTAGATCACTAAGCAACTCCTTGCTAATCATATCTCATATGACTCTTGTTGTTGGGCTAGCATCTCTATGCTGAGCACTCAACTACTCATGCTTCAAAGTCCCTAACCGTTAGGATGACCTTATTCAAGTAACCAAACCTTCTTGCAGTAAGTATCCGATACAAACCTGTCTAGTCAAGGTAAACCAGTGACACCCTAATTGCATAGACCCAACACTGATCGTACAAAACTTGTGATAGTGCAAGGTTTGTGGAAGCATATAAGTTAAACATTACTGAGGGATCGTTCTACTTTACTACCGCATGAATGTAGACAACATTATAGCATATGAAAGTAGAACATAGTAAGAACGACATAAATAGATATGACTTGGTATAGCCCATTGTTACTTTAGAGATATCCATCTCCATTAATCTATTCATCATGGTGATCTCCATCTCCATGATCCATGTATATCATCCTTCAGTGATGCCTCCGCCAAGACTAGCTATCTCTAACGTGAAATCGAATTACATTGTCATAGATAAGGTCATCACAGATTGGCACGCAGGCCATTACATTAATATTGACAATATCTATATGGCTCCTGCCCATATTGTCCTCATGATGTGCAAGCCATGAAATAATTACCTACATGCATCACATACATATAAGGGCTATACTAGTCATGAATTGCGGCAAAACAGAGTTAGCTGATACAGACGTCTAACATTACAGGGCCAAAAACTCTATCTTCTGAGTAGTTTTTCACAAATCCGGCTTGGCCAAACCAACGTTGTCCATTTGGGATGGATGTAAAATTTCGTTCTCTATAATTTTTGTTTAGAGTTCGTCTTAATCTGAGTTACGGTTCAAAAGTTATGGTTGTTTTACCAACAACACTTTTCTCGGCAAACGGTGCCCGGCAGTAGATCCCATCTACTATCGCCGCACATCACATGTGCTTGGCACTTGATCTAGGGCTCAATTCAATCAATCTCATTGATCTCTAACTCACCATGACTGGTTTTACATGTATCACTTAACTCAGATGGCGGAATTTTGATCAGTACGAGTAGATCGTTATAAGACCAACATGGCAAGACGATGAACCAAGATCAGAGACTCATCTAAAACTGCGCACATCACTCTAAACCTATAAAAAAGCAACCACGGCTCTTATACCAATAAAGGGTTATGAGGGTACTACGTAAGTCAGAAAACAAAATTTTTCTACCTCATAAATCAGGATCTACTACCAGATATAGGTCACAGGATTACCACTAGACGTGCAGATGCAGCAGAAGACTCGATGTAGTCGAATGCGTCATAGCAGTGCCTTGTAGTTGCGTGGTCGTCCGTCACGTACGTCCTTCATTCGCGGATCATCCAAGCACGTTCCCGACTAGTCCGACTAGTCGCCGACCAGTTGCCGACCACAGTGATCGACGAGATCTGTCCTTTATGCCATAGATGTAGCACCTCTGAGGTATCACACACGTGCGGGAAGAAGCATTGCACCTCCGAACTGCTAGGTCCACAGGGAGCAAAGGCGTAAGCATGGGAAGGGTGATGGCGGCTGCCAATAGGCATGGAACAGATCAAGCAGATCAATCTAGCCTTGCCCCTACCCCTTGCTTATATAGGCGTCCCTATGCGACCCCGACCTAGAAGCCCATCAGGAACCCTAAGCCTTGTCTAATTCGGGTCCAACCCGAAATAGGCTTCCAACCCTTAAGCGTGCGACCCTATGGGTTCACGCACACATAGACATGGGCCGAGTACTCCTACTCGCCCAATAGTTGACAGCGGCCTCTAGCAAGACGTGACAACTTCTATGTATACGCAAAGATCATATCAGACGAACCACTACGACCACATACATGTTATTCCCTTTGCCACTCGATATTTGGTTCAACTCATGGATTAACACTTATCCCAAGCATGCCATATATTTGTTGATCCAATCACTTGAGTCGACCAATTATATCTCTCTCATGGAGAGGGGCAAATTTCTATCTTGATTATTTATGTCTCACAGCATATTTCCGACCACCCGAAGACCACCTTTATAACTACCCAGTTACGAAGCAACGTTTGATAGTCCCTAAGTAGGTCGTTTCATATCTTGAGTACATACCACAATCTCAGGTCTAAGGACATAATGTATATGATGTGAATAGAGACAATCTCAAATTGGGTCAGTCCAACCTACATGTCACACATGTGCCCACATTATTAGTTCGACATCTCTATGTCCATGACTTGTGAAACGTAGCTATCAACTAATACATATGTTGGTCTAATATTCAAGTGTGTTCTCATAACAACGCCGACCAGGGATAACTTTAGAATAACCATTCAAGTAAATGAGTTTGACAATAATTTACATAATTGTTAATCAATACAAGTTATCTATAATGGATATTCCATGAACACTTAATACATGTCATAGATACAATCGGAATATCATCATCTCTATGATTACCTCTAGGATATATTACCAATAATGAGATAAACAAAATCTAGCAGATACAGTCTATCCTATTTGGATCATAATTAGATTATTTCAGCTAGTTATTATATTCACAACACAAATCGTGTAAGTTCAATGTATGAGTGGGGCGTCACTTAGGTCCATAAATATTAAAACATATTTATAGATCCTTAAATTTGTTAGATGGTACACCACAATGTTATTTGTAGTTTGTAAAAAATAGTTGTTGAGGTCGAGACTTTGTACAAGCCCAATCAAAGACTTGGCTTAATTCAGCTCGATGAAGAATTGGTTGAGTCAAAGTTCTCATCAAGATCGCCTTCCCAGCAAGAGAATCCAAGACTTCACTGCACGGATGGAGCTAGGCCCTTTTGCCAGGGTCCGCCAACCCCGATGGAATTTGAAAAATAGTGGAAAAATCCTGATATATAGTCTTAGCATGTCAGATAAGCCGGCAGATGTTGTTTCACTATATCATGACTGATAACCCCGGCACGATTCTCGAAACATGTGTTGTTCGTATTCTTCTTGCGTGTTCCAAAAGTGTACGAGGTGGGTGAGGGCACTATGGTAGTTATTGTAGTTTATGGTGGTTACAATCAATTGATTTGACTATTTTTAGAAAGAATATGAGTTTTTTTTTTGCATTAGATACACAATAAAGACGCAAACACTTCTTACGTAATGACGACATCCAAAAATTAAGCCGATAGATTTTGGTGTCGATCACATTCAAAAGCAGATTTGATTTACATACTTGTACTACATGGTTATTAAGTAACCCAGGCACGTGTCATAGCTGCTGCATGTTGGCTAAAAATTAAACAAATTTCCATGACATGAGTAAGATTCTTCAATTTGTTTTTGCTTTGACTAGGTAAGTACCCGTGCATTGCAACAGGAACATATAATACCATGATAACACATATATGAACTTATTTTACGATGTTGATTTCAATCATTAAATAAATTTTCAAGAAAGACAAATAGTTAGAGTAAAACTCTAAATTGTATTGCAAAACCGAAACATCATTGTCAATGTCATATTGTTCACAATCTAAGATCGAGCTATATGTCCAGCAGGTCAGCGCGGCGCGGACGGCGGATACGAGCGTCGAGCTGTACGTCCAGCAGGTCGGCGCGGCGCGGACTGCGGGTACGAGCATCGAGCTGTACGTCGAGCAGGTCGGCGCGGCGTGGACGGCGGGTACGAGCGTCAAGCTGTACGCTCAGTAGATCGGCGCGGCGCGCGGACGCCGGGTACGAGCGTCGAGCTGTACGTCCAGCAGGTCGACGGCGGCACGGACGGCAGCATCGAGTTGATTATCGACCGAGCAGTGCCGTCGTCTTGTCGTGGTTTTGGTCGAGGAGATGAACGTGATTCAGACAGCTCGGACAACGATTCGTCGCCATGGCTCGGACAGCTCGACGCAGCTCGTGTGATGAGTCGACGTGGCTCATCTCGCCCCACGGCCGGACGTGGCTCGTTGACGTCTGCGTAGTCGAATCCCAACAGAAAGGTTGGACGAGCACACGGCTTGATGCATCAGGGGCCGATGAGCCGCAGCCGTGATAGTTGATGATGATTGCGCCGGTGCTGTTAGCAATCATAAAAGATATGTAGACATATCCGTAGATGAAAATATATTTAATTAAAGCAAGAGTCGTGACTTAGCTTATGTTCAGGTGGATGTCATGTTTGAGATCTGGAAGAGCAACAACAAATTTGTACGTGTATGGCATGCACAAGTATTGGCCCTTGCATGATCTTGTCGTCGTGGTGGCCCTGGAGACCGAAAAGTCAGGACCGATTACGCCACAATCGATCTGATCGATCCTTCGAGACGCCGTAGGATGTTAGGGCTCCTGCGTGTCTTCATGCACCGTGACGCGTATCAGGTGCTGCCCAAGAAACACGCCGTCGCGATATTGTAGGCCGCCCATGACGAAGGTGAGTTGTCGGTCGCAGATGACGATGATGAAAGCGTTTCTGACCAGTTGCCGGTGGTAATTGGCGATGGATCTAGTGCTCGGGTGGTGGTCGGTCTGCGGCCAGATTTGGATTTGGACGGTCTAAGTGGTCGGTACAGCTCATACGTCCGTGCCGACGGTGATGAACGGTGGTGAAGCTATCCTCGGCAGATTGATCTTGGATCGATTCTACCAAGGAAGCTGTTGACGAGTCGCAGACGACCCCGAGAGAGATCCCGAGATCAAAACTTGTCAGTGAGGTGGTCGATGACGTTGGTGCAGAAGCAGGCTGCACCGTCTCCACGGTTCCGGTGGTCATCGCTACACCGGAGGTCCAAGTGAACGCGCCAACAGTGAAGGTCAGACCCGCCTCGAACACCATGGAAGCTGGGAAGAAAAATCATTTGGCTTCCCTCAAGATCGAATCGCGCACCCCTACCTGGCGCGCCAACTGTCGTGATATCTCCTCGGCAGTCTACCACGGGGCTCCCCGAGGTAGTAGATGTTCGGTGAGGGTGTGCTAAGACCTACGAACCAGAGGTGAGACGCAAGACAAACAACCAGGGTTTATCCAGGTTTAGGCCACGAGGTGCGTAATACCCTACGTCCTGCGTCTCTGTGGATTGTATTACTGAGTACAGGAGAGTACAAGATGTCCCAGATCATGGATATCTGGGTTACAAGGCATGAGATCGTAGTGATCTGCCGTGGGATGTGCTCCGCTATAGGATGTCCTGGTCTGTCTAAGGACCTTTGCCCCTCCTTATATATTTCAAAGGGACAGAGTTACAAGCAAAGTAGCCTATTTGGTACTTATATAATACCGTGTGGTGCACGTCGTGTGCAGCACGCCTTTATCTTAGGCTGGGCCGTCTTCGATGGTGTGGCCCAACTATAGCCGCGAGGGTATATGGGGGTCATATCCCCACAGTGACTGACGTTACCCCAGACAAGGGGATCCATCTCTTCATCCAGGGCCTTCATCAGGCACGCAGCTGAGACCTCCACAAGAAGTTGCTCCTCAAACAACCGAGGTCAATGGAAGAGCTTTTTGCCATTGCTCAGAAGTTCGCCCGCCTCGATACGGCCTATACGAAGCAGGTGCCAGCCCTTCCAACCGTAACTATCGCCACGACGATGACCGGGACCGCGATAGTGATCAGGATTGTCGGCTTGATCGCCACCCCGACTGCCACGACAGCCGTCGTGAGGACCTTGGCGCCGACCAGCATGACGGGGATCGTCCCTACAAACGCTACGATCGTGAGGGCTACAATAGAAGCCAACGCAACCGTAACCATAGCGACAATTCTGTCAACGCGGTGAAGGGCCAGAAGCGTGGGAACAACGATGAGCTTGATAAGGTCCTTAGCCAGGACTGCCCCCGTCACCCTGGCAAGGGGCACACGCTGGGCCAGTGCAAAGTCCTGGCAAACGCCGTCAAGAACACTGCCAACAAGAAGTCGTGTCCTACACCTAAGGGCAAAGGCAAGAACAACGACCGGGATGACGATGCCGAGGATGATGATGTTCAAGACCCGGATCCGCGCCATGCCTACAAGGAGCCCGACAAGCACGTTGCCGCCATCATCTTCGGCGGCAAGGTCGGGCTCAAGAACGCGCACGACAAGAAATTGCTGACATGGGCCATCATGACTATCCAGAAGTCTGATGGGCTTGTCGCTAATGTCCGGGCCCTGGTCTGGTCCAAGCAACCTATCTCCTTCAGCTAGAACGACATGTGGGTGAAAATCCCTGAAGCGGGTCGATTCCCCCTTGTCCTCGACCTGTGATCAATAACGTCTGGTTCGAGAAGGTGCTTGTCGATAGAGGAAGCGCCCTCAACATCCTGTTCTACCTGGCCTTCAAGGAGTTGGGCCTGAAGCAGGAGGACCTTCAGCCTCATGATTTGCCTTTTCAGGGCATCATGCCGGGCAAGCCTTCCTATCCTCTCGGGCAGGTCAATTTGCCTATTCAGTTTGGCACCAAGCAGCACTTTTGCATTGAACACATAAACTTCATCATGGCCAACTTTGAGGGGATCTACCACACCATCCTCAGCCAACCAGGGATAGCCAAGGCCATGGCGGTTCCTTATTATGGGCACCTTATGCTTAAGCTCCTGACCGAGCAGGGTGTCCTGTCCCTACGCAACATCTTCATGGCATGTGAGTGCGAAAACAGCGCTTACGCGACTGCCTATTGGTATTTCTTAGCGAAAGCAGCAAAGTCCACAAGCGCACGGAAGTACCATTGTAGCACTTCACCCAAAAATGTTCAGGGTATCGTATTTTCCACAAGGAACGGTGTGTAAAAAGGTCTCTTAGCTAGTTCGACTAGGGAGGCGAGATGGAGAGTAGCTTGAATAGTGAGGTTTTCTAAGAATAGTTCCTAAGTGAAGATAGCTCTGCCACTGTAGACTTGCTTTGGGCACTGGATAAAGCTTGGTCTGACAAGCGATGCCGGCCTACGGCTCTACGCCAAACACGGATGTGGGGGATTACAAGGGACGGACAGGACAAGGTCACTCCCTGTCGCCTACCACCTCAACCACACTTGAACAAGGCAAACGAAGGTAGACGCTAGGTTAGACACCACGTTTATGCTATGACTACTACTCTAGCGTGAGCTCAAGGCTTACCCGTTCCCGGGGTCCTTCTACTAGAGCAATCATCACAAGGACTATCGATGATCCCGCAAGAATAAAGCGAACAAAGATAACTTACTTAAGAACTTGAATTCAAAGGATAAACATGAACTTCTTACTCCAAGTAAGAAGCCCATCAAGGTATAAGTGTGGAGGGAGTCGACAACTCCGACACTCCTCCACGGGGAAGACGATCCTCCCGGGAACTTCCGTAGAAAGCTCCGCTAACTTGCTCCTCAGTCACTCCCTCTACTAGTCTAGCTAGAAGGTAGAGAAAATGTGGCTTGCTCTCCTCTCTTCTCTCTTGTGTAGTGTGTATGCTATCCTAAAAGGTGAAGAATGATGAATGGAATTGGAATGATTTGAGAGAGGGAGAGAGCCCATGCTTAAATAGGGAGTGAGCAGGTCGGTTTCATGGCCCAAATGACCAAACCTCCCCCGCACCGCAAGTTTCCAGCATTGAATGTACCGCCTCACCAAAGATGGGCCCGAGAGGCTCAATCGGTGCGCTGGCCGGACCAGGTGCGCCGATCGGCCCACCCAAAGAAGCTCTGGCCACCATCTTTGGTCAGTTGGCTTTGGGTTGCTTCTGGACCTAGCCCATGTTGTTGGTTTGGGATGGTACATCTTTGTTTGGCCTTTTCCTACTTCTTCTTTCTTTGCCTTGGGCCAAGATTTGAGGTGAGTGATTTGTTATTCTTTTCTTTCATTGTTGGCCCAATATTTGTGTGTTTTCATGAATGACCTGCAAAACAAGTGTGTACACCAAAACTATGGAATTTGTTTGTTTTAAAACTCCTATCTATATTATTTTTGGTGTTTCTTATACTAATGTTGGCAGGGTTAGAATTGAGTTAAGAACCTCCAACACTGTCGAGTTTGAAGACCTGAAGGCACAGCTAGAGCGAACCACCTTGGATGCCAAGGCAGTGTCCCCGGCATACCTAGAGATCCTAATCAACGCTGCTCATTGTTCTTCCAACAAGAACAAGCAGCACAAGACGATAGAGCTCGTCCCCAGCGATGCCAGGAAGACTACCAAGATCGGGGCCAACCTTGAGCCCAAATTGGAAGACATGCTCGTCCGGTTCCTCCAGGAGCACATCAGCGTGTTCGCGTGGAAACCCGCCGACATGCTAGGTGTTCCCAGGGATAAGGCCGACACTACCTAGACATCTCGAAGACCGCCAAGCCGATCAAGCAGAAGCTATGATGGTTCGCTCGTGACCAAAAGGAGGCTATTAGGGTAGAAGTAACCAAGCTTTTAGCAGCTGGTTTTATCAAAGAGGTGTATCACCTGGAGTGGTTAGCCAACCTGGGTCTTGTACACAAAAAGAATAAAGAATGGAGAATGTGTGTTGATTACACCAATCTCAATAAACACTACCCTAAGCAAGATTTGCTTCTCCCTCGTATCGATGAGGTCATAGATTCTACTGCAGGTTGTGAGTTGCTTTGTTTCCTAGATTGCTACTCGGGGTATCATCAAATAGCCTTTAAAGAGGAAGATCAGGAGAAGACCACCCTCATCACCCCCTTCAGTGCTTTCTGCTACATGACCATGTCGTTTGGCCTCAAGAATGCCGGAGCTACCTATCAGCGAGCTATCCAGACATGCCTCACCAAAGAGATTGCTAGTCGAAGCATGCGTAGATGACGTGGTGGTGAAGACTAAAGAGTCTCATACTTTGGTCGACAACCTCGAATGTACCTTTATGACACTCGTTAAGTTCCAATGGAAGCTGAATCCCAATAAATGCATCTTCGATGTGCCCTCCAGGATCTTGCTGGGAAATGTGGTCAGTGAAGACAACATACGCCCCAATCAAGAAGGTCCAAATCATTTTTGACCTACAGTGGCCACGATGCGTGAAAGACGTCTAGAAACTCACTGGGTGCATGGCGGCTCTGAGCCGCTACATCTCTCAGTTGGGTAAAAAAAGGGTTCCCCTTTTTCTAGCTCCTAAAGGCAAAAGAAAAATTTGAGTGGACGGTTGAAGCTAACCAGGCCTTTATACAGCTCAAAGAATACCTTGCATCCCCTCTGGTACTTACGGCCCCACAACCGGGTGAAGAGCTCCTCCTCTATATAGCCGCTACCACCAATGTAGTCAGTACCATGATCGTGGTCGAACGCGAGGAATCTAGGCATGCCTACTGTGTACAACGCCCGATGCACTACATTAGCGAGGTTCTCAACGAATATAAACAATGCTACACCCACATCCAAAAGCTTCTCTATGTGCTCCTAATCACCAAGAGAAGCTTCTCCATTACTTCCAGGCCTACTCAATCATGGTGTTCACAGAAGCAATGCTTGGTGACATCGTGCGCAATAGAGATGCCAGTGGCATCCTCGAGTATGCCTTAGAGCTCTATGAGTTTACACTACCATTTTGCAGTTGAAAGACTATCAAGTCCCAGGCCCTGGTCGACTTTATTGTAGAGTGGTCAGATATTAACTTGCCTCTAGCCGATACAACTACCGACCACTGGCAGATGTATTTCGATGGCTCCCTAAACATCGATGGCACTGGGGCAGGTGTCTATTTCATTGCTCCATCCAAGGATACCCTCTGATATGTCTTGCATATCCACTTCAGGGCATCCAACAATGTGACCGAGTACGAGGCTACCTTGCTGTTGGCAAATCTTAATGTAACCACCAAAGGTAGGTGATGACGCAAGAGATACCTGATGGGTAATTCTAATAACTAGCAAGTGCACAGAACATACCGCTGTAGCAGTTCACCCGGGAGTATTCCAAGGTATCATAATCTATATTTATCCCAAGGGAAAGCAGTAGCTAGAAATGTTAATGGACTCCTATCTCAATTTAATAACAACTAGTATAGAGGGGTAAGCGATAGGTAAAAGGAAGGTGATGATTCAAAGATAACTATGAGATAACTAAAAGATAACTAGTGTAATATAGCTAGGTGGGAGGACAACGAGTGAGTAAAGGACTCCTATAATTCTAATTCTACTTCCGTGTTCTAATCTAGTCAAACAGTCAAAATAAACTAGGATTGCTACCTTACTACTTGGCTGCTAGGGATAGATGAGAAAGTTAGAGACAAAACCCCTATTAAAGTGACTATACTCTTAGTAAACGCCTTGCCTTATAAGAACTAGCCCGAACATGGTGAGAAAACCCTAATGCCGCCCCAAGACCTGTCACCTCTCAAGAGTACGCCCATGAACTATCCGTGAGGACCAGCGACAACCAAAGGTGAGACTTAGCCTAAGCACCGCACTTACACTAACTCTCACTACTCTAATGAATATACAACCCACTAGAGCACCTTGTGGCAATGGTAAACAACCAAGGGAGTTGTTTACAGGATCACAATCTAGTGTGTAACTACTACAAGACTAACTACAGCACTACAACACTATTGCAAGAATAATATTGCACAAAGTAAATACTCAGAAAAGTAAAAGAAGAATACTATATTAAATAAAGAAAGTCTTACAAGAGAAAGATACAAGAGCAATACCAGACTCTCCAACAGACGACTCTGGAGACCACGAGCTTCGCTTGACTGAACTCTAACTCCCACACTAGACTAAAACTACAACTATACTAATAACTGGTATCTCACTTGAATGAATTCTGAATTGTTGAATCCTTGAATCATGCCTTGGGATGGTGGAGGTAGCCTATATTTATAGGGGGAGTAGAGGGGGTGCCACGTCAGCGATCCGTGTGCTCCCCATCTCTCCACCCTTGGATAAACCGCCTCATGAACTGCCTTTAATCAATGTTTGAGATTATAAGCAATGCATGGCGACACGCAGGAAGTTGCTGGAGTGCTGCTGGAAGTCAGGGCCCACATGGAGGGAGTCGGCCGACCCCTCCTTGATGAGGTAGGCCCACCTGTGGTCTTCTCCTGGTGTCCCCACACGTCATTGAGTGAGTCTCACGTGCCGGTTCACTTTGGTTCTTTTGTTGTGGCCCCATCAATCCATCATCTTGCACCCTTGAATGAAAACACAAATGTTATCTGAGGGTGGAGAATGACTTGGTGAGGCTTGTTATGGATCATGCCATGTCACTGTGCCCGGGACCTCCCCAAGGTAGGGTCGGCAAACCCCCTTTGTGGGTCCTGATGCTCATTTTCTGCCATTTTGAATATTCCTGTATCCAAATACTAAGATTACAAGTGGAACCAATTTATTGATAAAAATATGTCTATGTCTTGTTATTCTTTCTGTGTTCCAAGATTGTTGACGGTGTTTTGATGTGGAAATTTATGGCATAACCACCGTCA
>CM041638.1:41524456-41555711 GCA_023333625.1 Bothriochloa decipiens | reverse complement strand
TTCTGATGTTCGGAATTTAAATTCAATTGTATTATTAGGGCCACCCGCAATAACATATCCTTTAATGAAATACTCTTTCTTTAACATGACACTAGGAGTGGTTATATAATCATTGAAACCATCAAGGATACCAAGATGAGAACAAAACTTTGTAATTATAGAGGCAAAATCAAAAGAACCTCTCCTAATCGGTGCAGAAATCCAATGTTCTACCATGGCTTTCACAGGTGCTATACAAATATTTATGAACCATGGCATAGAGTATTATACTATCAATTTCCCTAACAATTCTTATGTCATCTCTAGGGAACAAAGTGACACCCATCCACTTGTGCATGAAACATAAAGTGGGATTGCAAATATGGCTAGTGCGTGGTTGTGCTTTCCCAATAACATTCTCACCAGTTATCTCATACCAAAATTCCCGCTTGTTAAAGTTCTCGGTGGCATGCTCAATATTAGTTGTGCAATTAATAAAACCAAGGCATGCAGAAAATTTTTCCTAGCTAAGATTAAAACCAATACCACACAAGCAGAAATAAATGGCATCTTTATCAGGTTTTATGGTGCACATGAATTCTAAAGTAAGAAGCTTACTACCCGGATATTCAGGAAAATTCCAAAATTCATCCCAACCTATTGCACCAAAGACATCAAAGAACTCCTCATCCAAACCTTTGTGTTGGAGGAGTTGAGGGGAAATACCTTGGTGTGCTCAAATTCTCGGTGATGAATTTGGTTGAGGATGACCATTTCTTGGGAAGTTAACCAAAGGCCGGTTTCTTGGTCTTCCATCCACATGGGGTGTGCTTCTTCATTTATTTCTTCCTCATCTTGTTGCATGTGCTCTTTGTAGGCTTGCTCCTTGGTGTGGTGAGAGGATGGTTCTCCTACCGTGCTTATGGACTGGTGTGAATGCCTAGATGAACTCCTGCTGAAAGCTGCTCAGGCTTTCTTTGTCGCGGCCTTGAATGGATTCTTCATGCCTGCTAGGAAGGAACACAAACACCACATGGACAAGAAGGATTAGTGTTAAATGATTTCCTTACCGGTGTTTACCTCTTCTTGCTTCCTTGCACTTGAGAGTGTCAAAGTTTTTCTGAGTTTTTGAAGTGAGCAAAGTGCTTCTAGGTGAGAGAATAGGCAGGGAGAGAGAAAGCAGGTGCTGCTTGCATTATGTGGGGGTCGGCCGCCCCCTATTGCCTCCAAAATTCATGAGATGATCAAGTTGGTGGAATGCATTGCTCTCCCATGTCTAGTTCCCACTCTCCTTTCTTTTAGTTGCTTTCTCAAAGAATCATGTATGATGAAGGGAGGAAGGGAACAAAAGGAGGAGGCAGGATATGACCAGTGTAGGTGGCATTTTGCTCATGCGCATGGGAATGGAGAGAGAGGAAAAGGAGAGGTGCTGATGCACAATGCGGGCATCGGCCGACCCCCACAACTCCTCCTTTTCACTTGGTGCCAAAAGTATGTGTCAATGGGGTTCAGTCCATGTCTGATGAATATTTCTCTCCTTGCTCATTGAATCCTCTCTTGGAGTGAGTGATGAATGGAATAAAGAGCTAAAGAAGAGAGAAATACATGACCATTGCTTATGGTGCTTGCTCATGAGATGCTCTACAGGATGGATTCCATAAAATAATGTGGTTTTCTTAAAAGTTTATGCAAGCATCTTTCCCATAATTAGCAAGAAATGATTTGATCAAGGGATGTATGAAGGGGATTAGGAAGAGGAGATGGATTGTTCATGAAGGATTCTTTCTCTACTTCCTAGGCCCACTTATGGCTACTATGCACTCTTCTCTTATCATATTTTATTAAAGCAAAAGATGAGAGAGAGAAATTCTAGCCCCTAGATTACAAGTCGACAGCTATCACTTTGCCTATGTGCTTGGAAGTGATCATGCCAGAGGATGAGAGGAGGTAGGGCCCACCATGGGGTCGGCCGACCCCCTCATTTCCTCCTATGAGGTTCTGGTCAGTCTACTCTAGCACCAAGACAAGTCTATGCATAGAAAATTGATTGCGAAAGCTAAAAGTTGTCATGCATGGTCTGCAATGATGTTCAAGTGGAAACCTGTACCATTGCATGCTGGAATTTTTATTGTCATGGTTGAAATATTGCATGGCATGGCAAGTTTTGGCAAAGGACAAAGATGGGCAGGTAAAGGTCACCATGGAGGGGTCGGCCGACCCCCCTATGGGGCCCACCTGGTGCCATCTTGCTCAGGTTGCTTAATTGATTATTTTTATTGATTTTAAACTTAACAAAAGTTGACAGAAAAGGTTGGGACTAAAAATGCTAAAATGAAATAAATAAATGGAGTAAAATAAATGCTATAAATTAAATGCTTTATTAAGAGTTAGTGTACTTACCTGGATGGAAGAGTTATCCCTTTAAGTCCTTGTGATGAGTCCTTCTCCTTGGACTGTTGTAGGAATTTTCTTTGGAAGTGTCACTGGTTGGATCACCTTCCTCTTCCATATTTGCTTGGTTTTCGGTTGTGGTCTTGGATTGGCTTTATTCTTGGTTTTGGCTACTAGAGTCACAGTGCCAACTCCTCACTACCGTGGGTTTGAAGTAGAATTTCTCTTGGGTCCCATTGATGGTGAATTGAATTCCTCCGGCTCCGACATCAATATGTGCATTGGCAGTGCTGAGGAATGGTCTCCCAAGGATGAGTGGGATCTTCTTGTCTACTTCCCTATCAAGTACCATGAAATCCACAGGGACGAAGAATTCTCGTATCTTAACAGGGATGTTTTCAGCTATCCCCGCTGGATGGCGAATATATTGATGTAGGGGACAAAACATCATGATTTAGTTGATCAAAAACTAACTTGGCATGACACTGACGCTTGCTCCCAAGTCACACAGTGCATGCTCAAAGTGTTGTGTCCTAATGGAGCAGTCGATGGTGGGACACCCAGGGTTCTTCTTCTTTTCCAACAGTTGGTTTAGTATAGCCACGTTGCATTCTTCAGTTAGTTTAATTACCTCTATTGTTAGCAGTGGGTGCTTGTGGTTGAGGATGTCTCTCAGGTACTTGGCATAGGTCAGAACCTGCATTGCATCAAGTAGTGGAATATTGACATATAATTGACGAACTACCTCAACGAATTTCCTGAATTGTTCATCGGTTGTTGGTTTCCTTGTTCTTGGAAAGGGTAGTAGTATGTTGGTGTCATAGAACTCATGTGGCACTATCTTCCATGGAACCTGGTGTTGTCTTCTTTGGATGGTGGTTCCTCTTCTTCTGCTTGTTCATCTTCCTTGTCTTCTGTGTCCTTTCTTGCATTCTTCCTTGTCGTATTAGGATATGGTGGATCACGAGTGGTCTTACCCCCTCTCGTGGTCACCGCATTTAAAGTATTGCAAGAATTTATAGGAGATGGAACAGAGGCAGCAATTTATGCTATTTGAGATTCTAAAACTTTATTAAAGTTCATTTGATCTTTAATAGAAGAAGCAAGGGAATCCATCTTAATAGTTAGTGATGCAAGAGTCTTGTCATTAGCTAGCAATCTTTTGTTTATATCTTCATTAATCTTAGCTTGATTTATGGCAAGATCTTTAAGTGAAGGCTAGTTGGGTTTGCTAGTATTACCTTGGCCTTTAAAGCACAAAGTTGTTCCTTCTTGCTAAGGTCATCATTGTTGATGGTGTAGATGACTTCATGGCTTGCATCTTGTATTTTGCACCATTGATTCATTTCAATTGCCTGCATATTGTTGAATGGCCTCTCAATCTTTCTTGAATTTGGCTCGTTCATCCAATTTCTTCATCAAGAGTTCCATCTTTTGAGAGATGGCATCTACTTCTTCAATGTTCTTTATGCCTCTCTTCTTGGGTTGAGGACGTTCTTCACTCCATCCTTGATTTGTCACTATATTATCAATGAGATTCTTGGCTTGTGTGACATTGAGGGATGTGAACGCTCCTCTTGCGGCGGCATCAAGGTGACTTTAGGCTATTGGAGTTAACCCATGATAGAAACCTTGAATCAGGAGCCATTCCTTATTTCCATGATGTAGACACTCTCAAATGTACTCGTGGAGACGTTCCCATGCTTCGGGAATAGTCTCATCTGCCTGTTGTTGGAAGCTTGAAATCTTGGCCCTCAGAGAAGATGTCTTGCCCATTGGGAAGAATTTTGTGAGAAATGCATTGGCACACCTGCTCCAGGTATTGACAGCTTTGGGCTGAGCGTAGAACCATTGCTTTGCTTTCCCAAGTAGAGAGAATAGGAATAAGCAAAGACGGATGGCGTCCGCTGTGTCCCCTCTAATGGCAATAGTGCTACACACCTCCAGAAAGTGCTGGAGATGTGCATTTGCATACTCATGTAGCTTCCCACAAAATGTACTGGCTCGTACCATATTGATAAGTGATGGCTTGATCTCAAAGTCAACTTCTACCTCTCTTTGTCCTATGGCGACACAAGTGATTAAGGGTGCTGAAAAGTCAGAGATTGATGATGCAGCCATTGACTGATTGAGCGTTGTTGTTGAGCCTCCTTCCTTGAGTGAATTCAATGGAGTGGTTGCCTTTGAATTGGAATTCACTCACACTACCTTGCTTCACAACAAAGGAAAACAAAGAGAAAGGGTAAACCCCTACAGCTAATTGATAATTAATTGATGATAGATTTTCGGATTCGATCATGTTAAAATTTCTAGGCTAAGCTTTCCCCAGCAATGGCACTAGAAATGCTTGTTGGCAAATCTTAACGTAACCATCGAAGGTAGGTGATGACGCAAGAGATACCTAAGGGGTAATTCTAATAACTATTGTATGATTCCACAAGAGCAAAGAATATACCATTGTAGCACTTTACCCGGGAGTATTCCAAGGTATCGTAATTTATATTTATCCCAAGGGAAAGCAGTAGTAGAAATGTTAATGGACTCCTATCTCAATTTAATAACAACTAGTGTAGAGGGGGTAAGCGATAGGTAAAAGGAAGGTGATGATTCAAAGATAACTATGAGATAACTAAAAGATAACCAGTGTAGTATAGCTAGGTGGGAGGACAACGAGTGAGTAAAGGACTCCTGTAATTCTAATTCTACTTTCGCATTCTAATCCAATCAAACAGTCAAAACAAACTAGGATTGCTACCTTACTGCTTGGCTGCTAGGGATAGACGAGTGTCGAGTACCTGGGAAAGGGGTACCCCAAACCCTCGATTAACCAGACTAATCCCCGAAATCAGCAACACAAACCCTCTAACGACATCCCTCGCTATCGCTCGAAAGCCCACAGGCTAAGGCATACTGGGCCGGCCCACAAACGGGCATCGACAGCCCAAAGCCACAGCCTGCTCGACGGGCTACCACATGGACCAAGACTGTACACTCGAGGGTACGATTCGGGCGACCCCTCGAGGACAGAACTTCACCCAAGCGAACGGGCCAGCCTCGAAGATGGAACTTTGCCCAGCGAATGAGCTAACCCTCGAGGATGAAACTTCTCCCGAGCGAACGAGCCCGCCCTTGAGGACGGAACATCACCCGTGTGACTAGGCAGCCCTCGAGCACAGTATACCCCTCAGCTACCTACTCCCCGTATGGATCTAGGCGCATTCAATGCAATTTACCTGTTCCCGCCTAACGTATGGTCACAGTTACAATAACTGTTGTAAGTATGGCAGTCGAATCCTGCTTTTACCGCCCATACCCTAGAATCTCGCGGATCGTACTTCACTGTTACGCCATACCGAGCACTGTGCCCCGTCCGGCACCCCCTCGAGACACGTAAGTCAGCACATTCCCTGCATTTCCCAGGATTTGGCCTTATCCGATGGGCCTCGACCCGCTCGACTCGACCCCCTCGACTCGACCTAAGGCCTCGACCGTCACCCCTCGGCTCCGTCACGCTGACCCTCGAGAGGGACTTCAACAACTCCAGTCAACACTTCAACAACTTCTGACGTGACGGCTGCAGGACCTCCGACGTACACCTCTATAGCGGCACCGACATGATCGGCATCAACGTCATACGCCACCAACCACGTGAGCCCTAAAAACATGTACTCTTATGCCCCTCCTTCACCTATAAAAGGAGGCACTAGGACTTTAGATCGAGAGGGATCGAGAGAGATCCAGAGCTTCATACACTAAGGCTTTAGATCACAGAATAACACCGTGAGACAGTGTGAAGTAGAGAGCTAAGCGCCCAAAATGCTCAAGCTCTAGCTCATGCTTCTCACACCTGCTTGTATTCACCCCTATACTAGCACTTCGGTGCAAGATAATACGAACTATCTCCCCCCCGCTGGACATAGAGCCTTCTTTGCCCAAACCAGGTTAAATCGCCGTGTCCTTCTTGCATCACCCACTGGATTAAGGGAGCACGCAATTACGAATTTACTCATACGTGTTGACCCCCAGGGTCAAAACACCAACAGTTGGAGCGCCAGGTAGGGGAGCTACTTGTTACCAATGATTTCCTACCATCTTTCCGGATGGGTGACTCTATTTTACCACTTTCGCACACTACGGTGATCTGGTTCGGGATCCTAGAGTTAATGTCCCTCGGTTAGGGCTATGACATGACCCTGCTCTCGATCAGTGACCCAAGCAGAGGTCACAGTGTGCCCCATGCTTAGGAGGGCCACTCGTCGGTCTTGCCACCATGCTGCTGCAATCAGAAGGAGGCACGATTGATGCCGTCATCGCCATCAACCTGAGTCGAGGATGGTGCCTGCCGCATTTCCCTCGCTCCTGACCAGTGATGAGGAGCCCCTTGTTGGGGGATTATCTGACCTGAGTTCTG
Organism: Bothriochloa decipiens; assembly: GCA_023333625.1. NCBI lineage: Eukaryota > Viridiplantae > Streptophyta > Magnoliopsida > Poales > Poaceae > Bothriochloa > Bothriochloa decipiens. The sequence goes on along the minus strand of CM041638.1, from coordinate 41,548,930 downwards.
GAGCAGAGGACGGACCAGCAGGGCTCCACGACAACCCTGACTTCACCTTCGCACTCCAACTCCATTGAGCCTACTTCCCTGATGCGTGCGACCCCAACTCCATCGAGCCTACTTCCGCACGAGCTGTTCGAGCGTTGTCGACGGTTCCCAATCAGTCTCAACAATGTCGCAAGGACATTCTCGACCACGACCCACTCTGACATGAGTACGATAGAGGACCGCCCAGGCGCCCTCCTTCGTGCAATGATGGACGTGGGGAAGGTCATGCCGGCCTTCGTGGACTTGGGCTTCGCGAGAGCGCCCAGCCCCCGGTGGTACACCGTCGGCACACTTCGACAGCAGCTGTAGGAGGAGGCGCGGGGACAAATCCCCGTCTTTTACTGCGGCGACCCCGACTCTAACTCTGACCATTGGGACCCTACCCCCGAGTGTCTCCACATCGACGGTGACATCGCCTCCAATCAGGACACTGTCGATCGGATGGCCGATGCGGCTGCCACTGCAGCGGGAGGGGCTCTCCCCAGAGCAGAGGATTGACAACCAGTCACACCCTGAGAGGCGTGCAACCATCCTGATGAGCAGGACGCATAGCTGGCACAAATTCAGGGGTTCCAGGCTAAACTCGATGACGACCAAGAACGACTGCGCCAGCTCGAGTGAACCCTCGAGCAGGAGCGTCGACCACCCGGCGGTAGAGCCCAAGCCAGGGTCCAAGAGGTCAACCGATAGATCAACGAGGATGGGGCACCCGAACATCCTGTCAATCATTACCCTTGAGCAAGCCAGAACGTTGTCCCAGTGGTTATGCTTCTTCGCAATATGCTCGCGCCATCCAACTCGCAAGCTCGACGGATACAACATGAGATCGAGGGTCTCCTCCAAGTTGCTGCAATTCAACAAGCCGAGAGCTCAGCCTCGAGGCATCGAGGGGCAGCTTCCGAACCATGGGTCTAGCCCTCCCAGCTCGAAAGGGAGGGTTTGGTTGATCAAGAGACAGCCCCCAGAGCGAAGAAGACACCAGCCCAAGATCGTACCATCGACGACAGAGCAACAAGGGGCGTCATAAGCTGACTCCACCATGGGAAGGCCCATACACCGTAGCTGAGGTGCTGAAGCCCGGAATGTACAAGCTAGCGAACAACAAGGGCTAAACCTTCACCAACACATGAAACATCGAACAACTACATTGTTTCTACCCCTAGGGCATCGATACCCTTGTACATTGTTGCATGTTTTGTACATTTTCACATGACAAATATAAGCAGTACTTTCGATTATAAGTTCAAACTCATTATTGTACATGCAAGAGGTAGCCTTAACCCTGTCTCACTAGAGTCGAGCCTCCCTCAGGGGCTAACGGGGGGCACCCCCTAAGTTCCTACAAAATACGAACGATTTTTCAAAATTCGAGCGTCTCCTTTTGCTTCACAACTAAGTAGAAAATGCCTCGAACTCCCTAAGAGTTGAGGGTTGTCAAGCCTGGGGCTCTCCTATGCCTCAAGCCTATGGTACCCCCACTCGCTCCCCCTCGAGGGATACGAGCATGCATCAAACACTTAGTCGAAAGGCAAAAGTTAGGTGATCAAAACTCGAGCATCTCTCCTTTCCTACGCCTCGATATGCTTCGCGACTAAGTAGAAAATGCCTCAAATTCCCTAAGGGTCGAGGGCTATTGAGCCGGGAGCTCTCCTACGCCTCAGGGCTATGGTACCTCCACTCGCTCCCCCCTCGAGGGATACGAGCACGCGTCGAACACTTAGTCAAAAAAGCAAAATCTAGGTGTAAGAAAACAGAGAAGGCTTGAACTTAAAATATCCAAATGCATTACGATAGATGCATAGATGTTTTTAAGGCTCTCGAAGCCACGCTAAATATAAGTTACAAAAACTAACTTATTTACATGGGCACCTTCGCCCACTTTTGCCCTACAGGCCCGCTCTGTCATCTCCATCGCCGCCCTCCTCGACGGTGTACCCTTCATCTTCGGGGAGCACTTCATCCTCGAACAGCTTCGCCAGCGCTTCCCCCGGCCTTTTGGCATCCTAGATCAGCCCTCGGCATCGCTCCTCGTTCTCCGCATCGGTCTTCAAGATGTCGGGGATGAAGCCTTGGGCGACGTCCTCCATGTCAAAGACGAAGCCAGAGGAAACCACCACCAGCACCCGCTTCATGCCGGTGTGAAGCGCCCCCCCGCACACGATCCCGAAGGATGGCGTTGAGGGGGTAGAGCCGGTCGACGAGCGTGGCCCTTGAGGTATCTTCTCCAGTCTCCTCGACGGGCTCAACCTCCCAGGAGGTGTAGAGCCTGCTGATGGCGACCCAGAACATGCCGAGAAGCGCCCCCTCCGCCATGAGGCTCTCCTGCAGCGCCTTGGTGGCGGCCTGAGTGGAAAGCAGCTCGGTTTCAAGGCCTGAAAGACAAAACAAGAGTTAAATAAGTCATACGAAAAGAAAAAGGTAACTCCCCATAATTAATGCATTTACCTAACCGTTCCCCCTCGATTCTCGGCCTAGATACATGCATCACACCTCAGGCAATTAGCCATTGCCCGGGCCTGCCACAATCTCCATCACCGCAGCCTTTAACCCTCCTCCTCAAAAGACGCGTCTGACGGTAAGAAAAATAAATGTTACTTACCGACGGATTCCTCCAGGAGAAGGTAAAGGGGCTCCGGCCCCACAACAAGCCTCGAGGGAGCGAAGGCTGGCCCTCGACCAGGGTTCAATAGCCGCCCTCGAGCACCCAAGTCAGGGGTGACCAAGGGAGAGCCAACACGAGGCCCCGCTCGAGACCCCTTTGGACACATCCAAGGCAAAATGCTATGGACTTTTATGGAATCCCCCAAAGGGAGGCATCGAGCCGCCGAGACCTATCAAATGGAATCGGTATCCGTAGGTCCATGCGTTGTGCTTTAATGAGACCGCCTCTGGGCCACCAGCCGACCTCTATCGAACGAGGAACGGGCTCTCACTTGGATTTTCCCATTACCAGCTCACTGAGAACTTCGAGGCTCGCCCTATCGAGGGTACTCCGACGCTTCTCGCCTCACGTCTGATCGAAAGGACTCGTGAGATGAACACCGAGGCTAGCAACGCCCCAGCTGCACGAGGCTCAAGGGCTCAACCGTGCCCGGCACCCCTCGACGAAAGAGGGTCGAAAATCCCCCGGGGGCTCGACGTTCCAACATACCCCTCGGTAAAGCACCATGACTCCAGTTTAGGTCTGTACCCGACTGGACGAGCACCCCTCGACCAAAGACAAATAAAGCCCTCGAAGGAGTCTTTCGACTCCTCCGAAGCCTCGGGGGCTACCCCCGCAGGGGACGCTCACGCGCCCCCCATAGAAAAATCCGAGCCACACCTCACTCCCGACTACTGACCCTTGCCCGAGTGCCAGCACTCGCACAGGGGCTCGGGGCTACTGTCGAGTACCTGGGAAAGGGGTACCCTAAACCCTCAATTAACCAGACTAATCCCCGAAATTAGCAACGCAAACCCTCCAACAACATCCCTCACTATCGCTCAAAAGCCCATAGGCTAAGGCATACTGGGTCGGCCCACGAACGGGCGTCGACAGCCCAAAGCCAAAGCCTGCTCGATGGGCTACCACGCAGACCGAGACTGTATGCTCGAGAGTACAATTTTGGCGACCCCTCAAGGATGGAACTTCGCCCAACTGAATGAGCTGGCCTTGAAGATGGAACTTTGCCCAGCAAATTAACTAACCCTCGAGGACGGAACTTCGCCCGAGTGAATGAGCCCGCCCTCGAGGATGGAACTTCGCCCATGCGAATAGGCAGCCCTTGAGCACAGTATACCCCTCGACTACCTACTCCCCGTATGAATCCAGGCGCATTCAATGCATTTTACCTGCTCTCGCCTAACCGTATGGTCACAGTTACAGTAACAGTTGTGAGTATGGCAGTCGAATCCTGCTTTTACCGCCCATACCCCAGAATCCCTTGGATCGTACCTCACTATTACGCCATACCGAGCACTGTGCCCCATCCAGCACCCCCTCGAGACACGTAAGTCAGCACATTCCCCGCATTTCCCAGGATTTGGCCTTATCTGATGGGCCTCGACCCCCTTGACTCGACCCCCTCGACTCGACCTAAGGCCTCGACTGACCAGCGAAGATGCTGACACACAATAGACCAACACAAATGCTGACCACTTAGCACTGTCTAGGTTCCTCCCAAGCAATTTGTAGTCTGCTCCTGACCACAGCTCCCATCAAGGAAGGTGATCTGTCAAAAGATGCATGGTGTTCCAAGAAAAAGAAAATTTCTTTTCACATTCTGGGATGTGGGCCCATGTTAACATGTGATAAGGAGTATAACTGGGATGTTAACATGAACCATCTATATGGGCAGGAAGGCAAACCAAGTGTCGGTGTTCTGACCCTTGAGGGGTTAACACCAACGAGTAATATTTGTAATTGCGTGCTCCCTTAATCCGGTGGGTGATGCAAGAAGGACACGGCGATTTATCCTGGCAAAGAAGGCCCTACGTCCAGCGGGGGGAGGATAGTTCATGTTATCTTGCACCAAAGTGCTAGTACAGGGGAAAATACTAGCAGGTGTGAGGAGCGTGAGTTGGAGCTTGGGTGGTTCGGACGCCTGGCTCTCGACCTTATCCTGTCTCACGGTATTGTTCTGTGATCTAAAGACTTAGTGTTTCTATGCTCTAGATCCCGTCATTTCGTTCCCGTTCCTTTCTAACGTCCTGGCGCCTCCTTTTATAGGTGAAGGAGGGGCTCAGGAGTACATATATTTCGAGTTCGCATGACGTTGAGGCCGATCACGTCGGTGCTGCTGTAGTGATGTACGTCGGTATGAGAGGCCCTGCTGCTATCGCGTTGGGAGTTGTTGAAGTCCCGCTCGAGGGTTCGCCTGATGCAGTCGAGGGACGATGGTCGAGGGTCTCAGCTTGAGTCGAGGGGGTCGAGTCTCACCGGATAAGGTCGAATCCTGGGAAATGCGGGAAACATACTGATTCATACGTCTCGAGGGGGTGCTGGACATGGCACAGTACTTGGCATGGTGCAACAGCAAAGTACGACCCGCAGGATTCTGGGGCATGGGTGGTAAAAGCAAGATTTGACCGCCACTCCCACAACTGTTACCGTAACTGCGGCCATACGGTTAGGCGGGAGTAGGTAAAACGCATTAAATGTGCCCAGATCCGTACGGGAGAGCCGGTAGCCGAGGGGTGCACTATCCTCGAGGGCCGCCCATTCGTGCGAGCGAAGTTCCGTCCTCGAGGGCAGGCTCGTTCGCAGAGCGAAGTTCTATCCTCGAGGGCAGGCTCGTTTGTAGAGCGAAGTTCCGTCCTCAAGGGGTCGCCTGAATTGTACCCTCGAGTGTACAGTACCAGTCCGTTCGGTAGCCTCTCGAGCAGGCTTTGGTTTTGGGCGGTCATAGTCCGTTCGCGGGTCAACCCTACACGCTTCAGCCTGCGGGCCTTTGAACGTTGTCGTGGGAGGTTACTGGAGGGTTTATGTTGCTGATTTTGTGGGGTTTAGCCCGGTAAACCAAGGGTTTGGGGTACCCATTTCCTGGGTAACGACAGTAGCCCCCGAGCCCCTACGCGAGTGATGACACTTGGGCAGGGGGTCAGGAATTGGAAACGGGACGTGATTCAGATTTTTTCATGGGGGCGCGTGAGCGACCCCCACGGGGGTAGCCCCTGAGGCCTCGCAGGAGTTGAAAGACTCCTGTGAGGGCTTTATTTGCCTTTAGTAGAAGGGTGCTTGTCCAGTCGGGTACATGCCTGAACTGGAGTCACCTTTACCGAGGGGAGCACCCAGGGGATTTTTGACCCTCTTTCGTCGAGGGTTGTCGGGCACAGTCGAGCTCCCGAGCCTCGTGCGGTTGGGGCGTTGCTGGCCTCGGCATTCATCTCACGAGTCCTTTTGATCGGACGTGAGGTGAGAAGCATCGGACTACCCTCGATAGGGCGAGCCATGAAGTTCTCAGTGAGCTGATAACAGGAAAATCCAAGCGAGAGCCCATTCCTCGTTTGATAGAGGTCGGCAGGAGGCCCGGAGGCCATCTCATTAAAGCAAAACGCAATGGACCTATGGATACCGATTCCATTCGATAAGTCTCGGTGGCTCGATGCCTCCCTTCGGGGGGATTCCATAAAGTTCGTAGCACTTCGCCTTGGATGTGTCCAAAGGGGTCTCGAGAGTTCCTTCTCAAGCGGGGCCTCATGTTGGCTCCCCCTTGGTCACCCCTGACTCGGGTGCTCGAGGGCGGCTGTCGAATCCTGATCATGGGGACAGCCTTCACTCCCTCGAGGCTTAGGGCCGGAGCCCGATTTTTCTGGTGCTCAAAGGCGGCCGTTGAGCCCTCACTCGAGGATCGGCCTTCGCTCCTTCGAGACTTTGAGGTAGGGTCAGAGCCCATTCTTTTTTGGTGCTCAAGGGCGGCCATTGAGCCCTCACTCGAGGACCGGCCTTCGCTCCCTCGAGACTTTGAGGTGGGGACAGAGCCCGTTTCTTTTTTGGTGCTCAAGGGCGGCCATTGAGCCCTCACTCGAGGAGCTTCCTTCGCTCCCTCAAGACTTTGAGGTGGGGTCAGAGCCCGTTTCTTTTTTGGTGCTCAAGGGCGGCCGTTGAGCCCTCACTCGAGGACCGGCCTTCGCTCCCTCAAGACTTTGAGGTGGGGCCAGAGCCCATTTTACCTTTCGTAGAAATCTCCGTTAGCGAGTAACGGCTCTCTTTTCTTATCGTTGGACACGCCTTTTGAGGAGAAGACCTCAGCAGTGCGATCATGGCGGGCCCGAGCAATGGCTCTTTGCCAGAGGTGTGACGTGTGCATTCGGTCGAGGATCGAGAGGGGAACGGTCAGGTAAACGCATTAATTGTGACAGGTTACCTTTTCCCTGCTGCTGGACTCCGCCCGTTGCTCTTCTCGGGTATAAAGATGGAGGGGGACAGGTGTTCGCCCCCACCTTTGCCATCCTCCTAAACTCCTGCTTTCCTGCGCGCCTTCCTGGTCACGATTGGGAACCTTCCTGGTCGTTCGTCCGCCGAGAAGATTCGTGCTGTTGTTGCCGCCGCCGCGTCCACCGAGCAGATCTGTGCTACCGCTGCCACCATGGCCCCCGTCCTCCAGCCCACCGAACCCTAGCGCCCGTCGACCGTGACGCGGTAAAGGCTAATCGAGCTGGTGAGGGAAGGACTTCTCCGCCCCATCACCGATCTGAATCGGCCAGAGTGGATCGCACCGCCAAGGGACCGCCCAGAGCCAAACCCGCCGGAGGGCTACGTGGTGAGCTTCCTCAAGTACCATCGGCATGGGTTTGGCGTAACCCCGAGCGAGTTTATGCGGGGTTTGACGAACTTCTACGGCGTCGAGCTCCACCATTTCTCCCCCAACGCCATCTCCAACGCTGCCATCTTCGTGGCCGTCTACAAGGGCTACCTCGGGATGGCACCACATTGGGAGCTGTGGCTCCACCTTTACAAGGGGGAGTGGTTCGCCTCCCCGGTGGCGCCAGGAGTAAGGCGAATCATTCGCGCGGGGTGCCTCAACTTCGCGCTGAAGACCAGAAAGTCAGAGGAGCCACGCGAGTATATCCCTATCGGGTTGACGTCCAACCAATCCCGGTGGGACGAGCAGTGGTTCTACCTTCGCAACGACGGCGGTTACCTCCCGCCGTACACCGGGCGGCTTATCACCGAGCGTCCATACAACTGGCCGCACAGTGTCACGGGAGATCTTCAGCGTCGACTTCGTCCCCTTGTCGTCGCGATGAAGACCCTTCGAGAGGTGGGCTTGACAGCGGGTGTGGTGGTCTCAGCCTTCCACAGTCGATGGGTGCTCCCTCTGATGGAGCGCACGCTGTGGTTGGACGAGATGCTCCCCTCAGCGGTGCCCGAGGTTCTCAAGAGGTGCCGGATGTCCGACGAGAAGCCATCCACCGCGGAAGTCATCATGCGGGTAAAGGGGATGGTGGCAGGCTCGTTCAGGGCAGAGGACGTCAACCACCTCCCCATGCAGCCGAAGGAGGGTTGCCTCGACCTGGTGAGTGCCCCGACCCGTACCTTTCGTGTTTTCATTCCACCCCCTTCTCTTGTCCCTGTGATTAAACGTCTTTGTGTAGGGGAGAATCGACTACCGGAGATCGAGGCCCCCGTTGAGGGAGGACGCTCCTGATCGTCAGGTAAGATGCTTCACCGCCCAGCAAGAAAAGCGGAGTAAGGACGAAGAGGAGAAGAAAGCCAAGAAGCTCCGGGAGCATGAAAGGCTTGCGAAGCGCCGCGCTGAGCAGAGGCGCGATGGGCTCCCAGAGGAGGAGTCTCCCTCGTCCGAGGGAGATGAGGATGATGCTGATGATGACAGCGATGATGTCGAGGGGGTGGCAGGGCGCCTCGACCGCATCTTGTCTGATTCCTCCCACGCTGATCGCCCCTTCGTGCAGGAGGAGGTGGCGGAGTAGCGCGCCCCCCAGCCGGTGGCATCGGCCTCGGAGCGCGGGCGTGGAAAAAGGGGGCCGAGGCCTCGCCTCGAGGGGGTTCACCCCCTCCCATCGTACTAGGGGCAGGACCCCACCACCTTCGATCCGGGAAACCCGGTCCCGGTCATCGGCGTGGGCGGAGCAGAGCCGTGCCCTGGAGGCCTCGTCGAAGCAGGGAGGCGCGGCGACCCCACCGACGGCCCCGAGTAGCCTGAGCCCCAGGAAGAGCTCGGCTTCGGGAGGGGTCTCAAAATCTACTGGCGGTTTGAGGGGGACCCAAAAGGCCTCCATCCCCTTTGGGTAAGCGTCGCTGATTTAATTTCTTTTCGTTGCGTCTTTCTTGCGCAATTTAATAAACTTTTTGCCGTCCTACTTCCCATCCAGGCCCAAGCGCCAAATCGAGGAGGCATCTCTTGCGCCGGCTAAGCGGCTCAAGATGGATGCAGCCGTGAAGATGGAGGCCCCGGTCACAGGTGTGACGTCGAGGCCCTTGGCTCCGTGGGAAGCCAAGTGGTTGTCCTCAGCCCTTGATGCTATGGCGCGCGGTAGGCTGACGGGTTCCACTCTTGCTGCAGGGTCGAGCGTCTCGGGGGCCGCGGCGGGTGGTGACTCTGAGCCAGGGAGGACACATGAGGGAGGGAGCACCTCCTTGACATCGTCGCCTGCGGCCCTCGAGCTCGGCCCGGCACCAGGGGGGCGGTGCCCCGACGTCGGGAGGTTCTGCTCCTGGCGGGCCGAAGGCCTCGATCCCTGCACCCAAGGCGGGAGCCCCTGAGGGCCACGAGCCAAGAGAGGAGGTAGTCATCGTGGACTTCGAGGGTGAGGAGACCACGGCCCTTCCCCCCTCGACGGGAGAGCGAAGGCCCTGACCGGCGGGGCTACGCGAGCTCGAGGCCCGGAGGGAGCAGGAGCAGGGGGCCCTGCAAGAAGCGGAGCTGCCATGGCCACAGCAGGAGGGGGAGAAGGAGCCACTGGAGCAGCGGGAAGAGGAGGAGGAAACTGGGGGCCAGCCCCAGCACCAACAGGCGCAGCAGACGCCACCAGGGGGCATGGCGCCGTTGGACCCGCCAGCGCAGCAGCCGCCCGAGACGTCGGAGGCAGAGGGGACATCGGAACTACCCAAGAAATGGGTGTCCGTGATCACCCTGGATGAGCTGCTGGCTGAAGAAGAAAAGGCATCGAAGGCGTCGATGGTCCCGCGGCTGCCGGGGGTGCATCTGGAGGAGGTCTCGGTACCGAACCCGGCGGAAGATGTGTCGACGGTGGTCCTGCTGGTGCCACAACTCGTGGTGTTGGGGGAAGCGATGGCCTCGACACCTCTACTGCCTCCAAAGGGGCCAGAAGCAGCATCGAGCCAACCGCCGCAACCGTCGATGGAGCAGCCGGAGAAGACGGCGGCCTCTGGCGTGCTGAGGAGGTCGAATTCCGACCCCGGGCTGAGGGATGCCAGCGTCGCATCAGAATTCTACACCCCGGCAGAGTTGGCCATGGGCTACGGCATCCCACACGATGTGGAGGACGAGATCGAGTCCTTGGTGCGAACCAAGGTCAAGACGGTCCTTCCACATTGGGCAAGGAGCGCATCGTACTCCGGGAACTTAGCGACTCCAGTGCTCCGGGGATCGAGATGGACGACCCAGCGGAGGTCAAGTGCTGGGAGGACACCAAGCAATCTCGGGCGCGGCTGCAACACTTGCTAAAGGTGGGCGTCGAGCTCGCCGAAGGCCTCGACCAGAACCTCGCGGTGAGTCCCTGTGTAGACCATATGCGGTTTTTTTCTTTTTTTTGAGTTCTTTCGTATGAAATGCCTTAACCCTCGATTTCCTGTCCCTAGGAGGTGCGGAGGCATTCCTACTCCAAGTCATGCTTCCTCCATGAAACGCACAACAGCCAGGAGGAAGTGCTTCACCAACTCGGAGTCAGTCGCTCTGAGCACGGCAGGGTGGCCGAGATCGAGGAGGAGCTGAAGCGGACCAGGGAGGAGGCCGCCAACGCCAAAGTGGAGGCCACCCGGGCAAAGGAGGACGCTGAAGCTGCTCGAGGGGAAGCCGCCCACCTCAAGGAGGAGCTCAAGCATGCCAGGGAGGAGGCTGACGCGGCCAAGGCCGAAGCGGGGAGGGCCAAGGGCGAGAGCATCCGAGCCTGGGAGCTACTCGTGGGGGAGGCTCAAAGCTCCGTGGAACGCATCTGCTCACTCGAGGCAAGTTTCACTGAAGTCTCCACGGTGCGTGACACCCTCTCCGCCTTGGCCCAGGAGGAGAAGAACCGGGCCGCTAGCCTGGAAACCCAGCTCGGGGTGATGAAGGCTACCCTCCAAGAGAAGGAGCAAGCCATCATCTTGGCTGGCGGCGCCCTCGAGACCCTCCGCTGCGAGAAGACGGAGGTGACTCGGGCCTTCAAGGAAGCCCAGCGGGAGCGTGACGAGGCCCGGGGGGAGCGCGACGCCATGCTGGGGGATCGCCGCGCCCTCGAGACTCGCTGTGCCGGTGAGTTCCTTGAAGAGCCTTTGTTCTTTTTTCTTCCCGTATGGTTTGTCTAACTCTTGTTTTGTGCTTTAGGCCTCAAGTCCGAGCTGCTTGCTACCCAAACCGCCGCCAAGGCGCTGCAGGAGAGCCTCGCAGTGGAGGGGGCGCTTCTCGGCCGGCTCCGGGTTGTCGTCGACAGGCTCTGCGCCTCCTGGGAGGTTGGGCCCGTCGAAGTTGCTGAAGAAGACATCTCGGGTGCCGGGCTCGTCGACCGGATCTACTACCTCGACGCCACCCTTCATGATCGCGTGCGGGAGGCACTTCACACTGGCGTGAAGCGGGTGCTAGCAGTGGTCTCCTCCGGCTTTGTCTTCGATATGAACATGGTCGCCCAAGGTTTCGTTCCTGATATCTCGAAGACCAACGCCGAGAACGAGGAGCGATGCCGAGGGCTCATCAATGACACCGAGTGGCCGGGGGGAGCGCTGGCGAAGTTATTCAAGGACGAAGTCCTCCCCCCCCGCGAATGAAGGGTACAGCGTCGAGGAGGGCGGCGATGGAGCGGGCCTGTAGGGCAAGGCTGGGCAAAGTTGCCCATGTAATAAGTTAGTTTTTTGTAACTTGTATTCACTGTGGCTTCGAAAGACTTTTTGAACATGAATGCATCTATCGTAATGCAATTTGCCGTTTTACTTTCGAGCCTTCTCTGCTTTCTTTCACCTAGACTTTGCTTTTTTGACTAAGTTTTTGACACATGCTCGTATCCTTCGGGGGGGAGCGAGTGGAGGTACCGTAGCCCGGAGGCGTAGGAGAGCTCCCGGCTCGACAGCCCTCGACCCTCTAGGGAGTTCGAGGTGTTTTCTACTTAATCGCGAAGCGTATCGAGGCGTGAGAAAGAAGAGGCGCTCGAGTTCTGATCGCCTGACTTTTGCTTTTCGACTAAGTGTTCGATGCAGGCTCGTGTCCCTCGAGGGGGAGCGAGTGGAGGTACCGTAGCCCAGAGGCGTAGGAGAGCTCTGGCTCGACAGCCCTCGACCCCTAGGGAGTTCGAGGTGTTTTCAACTTAGTTGCGAAGCGAGAGGAGACGCTCAAAAAAAATCGTTCGTATGAAAAAATCGTTCGTATTTTTAGGAACTTAGGGGGTCACCCCTCCGTTAGCCCCCGAGGGAGGCTCGACTCTAGCGAGGCAGGGTCGATGCTACCTCTTGCATGTACAATAACAAGTTTGAACTTATACTCGAAAGTACTCCTTATATTTGTCATGCGAAAATGTACAAAATATGCGAGAATGTACGAGGGCATCGGTGCCCTAAGGGTAGAAACGACGTAGCTTCTCGATGTTCCATGCGTTGGTGAGGATTTCGCCTTTGTCGTTAGTGAGCTTGTATGTCCCGGGCTTTAGCACCTCAGCTACGGCGTATGGGCCTTCCCATGGTGGGGTCAGCTTGTGACATCCCTTGCTGCTCTGTCGTTGACGTAGGATGAGGTCTCCGACTTGGAAATCCCTCGGGCGCATGTGCTTGTCGTGGTAGCGTCGAAGTTTCTGCTGATACCTCGCGGAGTGAATTAGTGCCATGTCTCGAGCCTCCTTGAGCTGGTCGATGGCGTTTGCAAGGGCTTCTTCGTTGCTTTGCTCGTTGTACACCTTTAGTCGAGGGGAACCATACTCGAGGTCAGTGGGGAGGACGGCCTCGAACCCATAGATCAAGAAGAATGGGGTGAATCCCGTGGCTCGACTAGGTGTTGTCCTTAAGCTCCATAGGACCGAAGGCAGCTCCGTGGCCCATTTTTTTTCGTGCTTGCTGAGGCGGTTGAGGATCCTTGGCTTGAGGCCCTACAAGATCATGCCATTGGCGCGCTCGACCTGGCCGTTAGTTCGAGGATGTGTGACCACGGACCAATTCACACGGATGTCATGGCGATCGTAGAAATCCAAGAACTTTTTGCCGGTGAACTGTGTACCGTTGTCAGTGATGATGATGTTCGGGACCCCGAAGCGATGGATGATGTCGGTGAAGAACTCGACCGCCTGTTCAGAGCGAATGTTGCCGATAGGCTAGGCCTCGATCCACTTGGTAAACTTGTCGATGGCGACGAGCAGGTGTGTGTACCCTTTGGTCGTCCTCTTGAGAGGTCCCACAAGATTGAGCCCCCAGACCGTGAACGGCCAGGTAATGGGGATCATTTGTAGGGCGTGAGCTGGGAGGTGCGTCTGCTTGGCGTAAAATTGACACCCTTTGCACGAGCGGACGATGTTTATGGTGTTGAAAACAGCGGTCGGCCAGTAGAAACCCTGTCGAAAGGCATTGCCTACGAGGGTCCTTGGTGCTGCATGATGGCCGTAGGCCCCTGAGTGTATGTCCTCGAGGAGCCTCCTGCCTTCCTCGATAGTAATGCAATGCTGAAGAACGCCTGAGGGGCTTCGCCTGTAGAGTTCCTTGCCATCACCGTAGATGACATAGGACTTGGCCCATCGCGTGATCCGGCGAGCTTCGGTTCGATCCTTCGGAAGCTCTCCCCGAATGAGGCAGTCGAGGAAAGGGGCTCGCCAATCCGGTGGCAGGCTCGACGGATGAGTTGTCCCCTGGATCTCCATAACCTGTGCCCTGGTCAAGGGGGCACCGGTCGAGGTCGTGGGGTGGAGCTTCGAGGGTGTAGTACAAGCCCCCGAGCCCAAATCGATGGAGGGCTCAAAGAGGTCCCTCGAGAATACGTCCGGAGGGATTGTACCTCGAGTTGATGCGATTTTTGCAAGCTCGTCTGCGGCTTCGTTGTATCGTCGAGCAACATGAATAAGCTCGAGGCCGTGGAACTTGTCTTCCAACTTGCGCACTTCATTGTAGTAGGCTTCCATCTTGGCGTCGTGGCAGCTCGAGGCCTTCATCACTTGGTCGATAATCAGTTGCGAGTCGCCTCGAACGTCAAGGCGTCAGACCCCGAGTTTGAGGGCGATTCGTAATCCAGTGACAAGTGCTTCGTACTCTGCGACGTTATTAGAAGCGGCAAAGTGGATGCGAATGACGTAACGCATGTGGACTCCGAGGGGTGAGATGAAGAGCAAGCCCATGCCTGCTCCTGTCTTCATGAGCGACCCATCGAAGTACATTGTCCACAGCTCGGCTTGGATTTGGACTGGCGGCAACTATGTGTCGGTCCACTCAGCGACGAAATCCGCCAGCACTTGAGACTTGATGGCCTTCCATGGTGCGTAGGTGATGGTCTCACCCATGAGCTCGACAGACCACTTGGCAATCCTTCCAGTGGCCTCCCGGTTATGGATGATCTCCCCTAAGGGGAATGAAGATACCACGGTAACCGGGTGCCTGAGGAAATAGTGCTGGAGCTTGCGACGCGTAAGGACAATGGCGTAGAGCAGCTTCTGCACCTGTGGGTAGCGGATTTTCGTTTCTGAAAGCACTTCGCTGACGAAGTAAACTGGTCGCTGGACAGGCAAGGCGTGCCCTTCCTCTTGCCTCTCAACCACAATGGCCGCACTGACCACCTGAGTGGTTGCGACGACATAGAGGAGGATGGGCTCGAGCGGTTCAGTCGACGTTACCGGTCGAGGAGGGACGAGAATCGGGGTGGATGTCAGCTTGGCTTTGAGTTCGTCGAGGGCCTCCTCGTCCTCCGCGGACCATGTGAATCGCTCGGATTTTTTCAAGAGGCAGTACAGAGGCATGGCCTTCTCCCCTAAACGTGAGATGAAGCGGTTGAGGGCCGCGAGGCAGCCTGTGACCCTCTGTATGCCCTTGAGATCCTGAATCGGCCCCATTCACGTGATGGCCGCCACCTTCTCGGGGTTGGCCTCGATCCCACGCTGGGAGACGATGTATCCGAGGAGCATGCCCTGAGGCACTCCGAAGACACATTTCTCAGGGTTGAGTTTTATGTTTTTGGCTCGAAGGCACCCGAACGCGATTTTGAGGTCTCGGATGAGGTTGTCCATTCTTCTAGACTTGACCACGATGTCATCGACGTAGGCCTCGACTGTGTCACCTATGTGTTCGCCGAAGACGTGGAGCATGCACCGCTGATACGTCGCCCCGGTGTTCCGAAGGACGAAGGGCATGGTGACGTAGCAGTACATGCCAAAAGTTGTGATGAAGGAAGTCGTGAGCTGGTCAGACTCTTTCATCTTGATTTGGTGGTAGCCGGAATAAGCATCGAGGAACGAGAGGGTTTCACATCCCACGGTAGAGTCAACAATTTGATCAATGCGTGGTAAAGGAAACGGAACTTTGGGACATGCTTTGTTTAAACTAGTATAGTCAATACACATCTGCATTTTTCCATTCTTTTTCTTAACTAACACGGGATTAGCTAACCACTCGGGGTGATGGACCTCCTTGATGAATCCAGCTGCCAAAAGCTTGTGAACCTCCTCGCTGATGATCCTGCGCTTCTCCTCGTCGAAGCGGCGCAGGCGTTGCTTCACCGGTCTGGACCCAGCCCGGATCTCCAAGGCGTTCTCGGCGACTTCCCAAGGTATGCCCGGCATATCCAAAGGACTCCACGCAAACATATCGGCGTTCCCATGGAGAAAGTCGATGAGCACGACTTCCTATTTGCCCTCGAGGTTAGCGCTGATCGTTAGCACCTTCTCGCTGGGGCAGCTCGGGTCGAGGGGGACCTTCTTGGTGTCTTGTGCTGGCTAAAAGTTGCCGGCGTGTCGCTTGGGATTTGGCACCTCGTCGGCGAGCTGCTTGAGGGTCACGGCTATCATGGCATTTTGCTCGACGGCCTCTCCATACTCGACACATTCGACGTCACAGTCGTAAGCGTGCTCGTAGGAGGAGGCGACGGTGATGACGCCCTTGGGTCCTCGCATCTTGAGCTTGAGGTAGGTGTAGTTCGGGATCACCATGAACTGCGCGTAGCTCGGTCGGCCGATGATAGCATGATACGTTCCGTGAAACCCGACCACCTCGAAGGTGAGGTCTCTTTCCTGAAGTTGGCAGGGGTGCCAAAGCAAACAGGAAGGTCGATACGGCCGATGAGAAGGGCCTTCTTCCCTGGCACAACGCCATGGAATCCACCGGTGCTGGGTCGGAGTTGGCACCTCCTGACTCCTAGGAGGTCGAGGGTCTCGAGGTAGATGATGTTCAGGCTGCTGCCGCCGTCCATGAGGACCTTCAAGAGGCGGGTGTTTATGATGATTGGGTCGACGACGAGCGGATAGGCCCCAGGGTTGGGGACTCGATCCGGATGGTCATCGCGGTCGAACGTGATGGGCGCGTCAGACCAGTCGAGGTAGTGAGGTGTCGTGACTCGGACGGAGAAGACTTCTCGACGCTCTCGCTTACGCTGCCGAGGCGTGAGCTGGGTCGAGGGGCCCCCGTACATCATGTAGCAGTCATAGACTTCGGGGAATTTCTGTCTTCCCCGTTGTCTCCCTCACCGCCGCCTTGGTCTTTCTTGTCGTCACCTTTCTTCACGCCCACTTGCTCGAAGTGCTTTTGAAGCATGTAGCAGTCCTTGAGCTTGTGCTTCGCCCCATCCTTGTGATAAGGGCAGGGCTTCTCGAGCATTTTGTCGAAGATGGCGCCCTTGGGGGGCCTTGAGGTCTTTTGCGTTCGGTTGCTCTTCTGCAGCCTCACGCTTGCCTTGTTGATGTTTCTTCTTCTTGTAGTTTCTCTTCAGCCCTTTGCTCGAGCCTCCGACGTCGTCGGCTATCGGCGCCTTTCCCTTGTCTTTTGCGTCGCTGAAGAAGGCGCCGACCGCCTCTTCGCCGGTCGCATAGTTGGCGACCACATCCATCAGGTCATCGACGGTGTCGGGGCGGTTGCGCCCCAACTCGTGAACTAGGTCCTTGCAGGTTGTACCCGCAACAAATGCTAGAATGACGTCGAGATCGGAGATGTGGGGTAGTTCGGTGCGGAGCTTGGAGAATCGTCGAGCTAAGTCGCGGAGAGACTCCCCTGGCTTCTGCTTGCAGTTGCGCAGTTCCCAGGAGTTCCCAGGATGCACGTAGGTACCTTTGAAGTTCCCCTCAAAGATCCAGACAAGGTCGATCCAGCCGCGAATCTAGTCAGGGGGGAAGCTCCTCGAGCCATCTATGCGCGGTGTCGGACAGGAATAGGGGAAGGTGACGTATGATGACATGATCGTCACGTGCCCCGCCCGCCTGACAAGCCAGCCGAAAGTCGGCTAGCCAAAGCTCGGGATTGGTCTCGCCGTTGTATTTGACGATGCTTGTGGGGGGTCAAAACTTGTCGGGCAGCTGGGCGTAGCGGATCGCCCTGCTAAAGACTCGGGGACCCAGTGGCTCCGAGGCCCGTCGGTCTTCGTCGCTGTCGTAACGCCCTCCACGATGGGTGCTGTACCCTCGATCCTCGACATCCCCGTGCTTGCGTCTGCGGTTCTCGACAATGTCGAGGCGCGCGTCGCGGGGAGCGCGGTCGTCGTTGATACGTTCTCGGGCCGGCTTCTTCTTTTGTCGGTGGGCCGCCTCCTGATCGACCGAGCCCTCCCTTTCGGGCCAGGAGGGCTCGACCTAAGGTTCGGAGGCTGCCCCTCGACGCCTCGAGGCTGAGCTCTCGGCTTGCTGAACAGCAGCAACTTGGAGGAGATCCTCGACCTCGTGTTGTATCCGCCGAGCTTGCGAGTTGGATGGCGTGGGCATATTGCAGAGGAGCATAGCCGCCGTGACAATGTTCTAGCTTGCTCGGGGATATCGGTTGGCGGGTTGCTCGGGTGCCCCTGCCTCGTTGATCTGTCGGTTGACCTCTCGGGCCCTGGCTCGGGCTCTACCGTCGGGCGGTCGCCGCTCTTGCTCGAGGGTTAGCTCGAGTAGGCGCAATCATTCCTGCTCGTCGGCGAGCTTCGCCTGCAACTCCCAAATTTGTGCCAGCTGTGCGTCCTGTTCGACAGGACGGGGGCATGTCTCCCGGGGTGCGTCTGGTTGTTGGTCCTCTGGTCTGGGAGGAGCACCCCCCACCGCAGCGGTAGCTGCCGCGGCCGCTGGATCGACGGTTTCCTGATCGGAGTCGACATCACCATCGATGTAGAGGCACTCATGGGTAGGGTCCCAATGATCAGAGTCAGAGTCGGGGTCGCCGTAGCAGAAAATGGGGAACTATCCCCGCGCCTCCTCCTGCAGCTGCTGTCGGAGTGTGCCGACGGTGTACCTTCAGGGGCCAGGCGCTCTCGTGAAGGCCAAGCCTTCGGAGGTTGGTGTGACAGTCCCCACGTCCGTCATTACACGGAGAAGGGCACCTGGGCGGTCCTCTAACGTGCTCATGTTGGAGCGGGTCACTGTCGAGATCGTCATCGTGGCATTGTTGGAGTTGAATGAAGGCCGCCGTTGTCGCTCAAATAGCTCGTGCGAGAGCGGGCTCGATCGAGTGGGGACTTCGTCGCGCTTCCTCGATGAGCGTACTACGAAGGTGGAGTCGGGGTCGTGGTGGGGTGCTGCCGGTTTGCCCTCTACCTCTAAACTTGGATCAGACGATCCCTCAACAAGGGGTTCCTCATCTCCAGTCAGGGGCAAGGAGAAAGCGGCGGGAACCATCCTCGACTCAGGTTGATGGCGATGACGGTGTCGATCGTGCCTCCTTCTGGACGTGGAAGCATGGTGGTGAGACCGGCGAGCAGCCCCCCATGAGCGTGGGGGCGTACCGCGACCTTCGTTCGGGTCACTGATCAAGAGCAGGGTCATGTCATAGCCCTAGCCGAGGGACATGAACTCCAGGCTCCCAAACCAGATCACAATAGCGCGCGGAAGTGGTGAAACAAGGTTGCCCATCCAAAAAAATGGCGGGAAATCGTTAGTCTCTCGAGCAGGCTTTGGTTTTGGGCAGTCGTAGTCTGTTCGCGGGTCAACCCAACATGCTTCAGCCTGCGGGCCTTTGAACGTTGTCGTGGGAGGTTACTGGAGGGTTTATGTTGCTGATTTTGCGGGGTTTAGCCCGGTAAACCAAGGGTTTGGGGTACCCATTTCCTGGGTAACGACACCAAGAATAGAAGATAGGCCTAAGTCACCATGAGGTGACATGGGCCCATGTAGTCCCCCAGCTTAATATAAGATAGAAAATGTTGTATTGAGCTTTTTAAGAAAAAACTCAGGATAACACTAACTAAACATAGTCATACTAAATGACAAGTCATGGCGTAGTCCCTAGGTGTGCCCTGGATGGAGCATAGGCTTGATTAGGGTGAAGAGTACTAAAAACCCCTGGTCCATGGGATCCCCTAGGTGGCAAGCTATTACACAGTCCCCAGGTGTGCCCTAGATAGATCACGGGCTTGATTGGGTCGAGGGACACCGAGATCCCATAGTCCATGGGCTCCACTGGGTGGTAAACTATAGCATAGTCCCCAAGTATGCCCAGGACAGAGCACAGGCTCAATCGGGTCAAGGGACACCGAGAACCCATGGTCTGTGGGCTCCACTAGGTGGTAAACTATAACACAGTCCCCAAGTTGGAAATTAATAAATTATTGGACCCAAACAAAGCAGTCCCTAGATTTAAGGACAAAATCTAGAATAAATTTGAAAAGAAGTATATATTTAAAGAAGAAATCCAGGGAAGATCCCAAGATTACCGGGCACATGCCAACTCAGGGTAAGGATAGGCAGGGAAAGCGCACGGGGGAAGTAGAAAATCCCATGGCCCATGCCTGCTCTCGGGGACCAGCATGGCCCACTAGGGTTAAAAGAGACGCGTCCACGCGATTCAGCGGGTTCTGACCCTAGAAGTCAAAGCGACATCATCCGATTCCTATAAATAAGTGGCCGCCACCGTGGGGAATTGTTCCATGTTTCATTCATTTCCAACTTCCCACTTCCCCACTCGCTCGAGCGCTCAACCTCATCAGTTCCAGAACAACCGCCGCCACCACACCATCTGCCACAGCAAATCTACCCACCGCCACGAGGCAGCCAAGTGGATCTAGCGCATCCGCGCCGCCACCGCACGCTGCTCACCCGTGGACAGCCAATCATGAAGGAGATAGCCAGGAAGGGAGCCAAGAAGACAGCGAAGGTGACCGGATCTGGTGCATCCAGGCCACAGTGGGTGCAGTCGACATCCACATGGGAGTCACTGCAGGCGCTTGTCGATGAGGGCCTGCTGCCACCACGGGAGATGGAGGTATGGCACGAACCATGAGGTGAGGATTACCCTCGACCCCGAGATGGGGAAATCATGGTGTTCAAGGACTTTGTTACACATGGGTGATTAGGATCTGTAACCTGGATCCCAACTCCATCCTATCCATTTCTATTTTTATTGCATTCTATGAGATGTTCCTGGGCATCGCCCCCCCTACTTCATTTTGTCCCACCACTTCTAACTATTGAGGAAGAAGGGGGCTGACACTGGAGGGTCCCAGATTGTTGGAGGGTGCTACTTGTGCCTGTGGGATGGGATGAAGGCGCACTAGCTGGACATCCTGCACCAGTCAGCCACAAGGGGCTGGAATGCCCGCTGGTTCTACATGAGCCAGGATGTGGAGGGGAGGAGAGTGCCCTGCGATGTGAACCAGGTGTCGTAGTTCAACCCCAGGTGGTCGGACCCACCGTACCTAGATAAGATGCACCAAGTGAGGGAGCTGCAACAGTTGATTGACAATAATGTTGTCAATGGAGCACTTGTGGCCGGGTCCTGGTCGGTCCGTCGGATCCAACCGTGCAAGGAACAGGTGAACCACCTGTTTGAGTATTCTGGGCGGGCCGACCCCTCCCGGGAGACCCAGGAGAAGCTGTTGCTGGAGGCATTGAACTGGTGGATGGCTTCTCTATTTGAGAAGTTTGACCTACACACCAGCTACCCGGACCAGCGTGCTTGACCCTATGACATGTCACGACCACCACCAGCGGTAAGCCAACCAGCACAAATCTTGACTTGGTTATGTTGTACTATTTGATGATGATGTATGTAACATATATGGTCTGACTATCAGACACTGCTTGGACAGGACCGAGCATCATTCTTCTCTACTGTGCTGGTGGAGCAGTGGCCTCAAGGGGAGGCACTGGCCGGCCAGGGGAGGACTGAGGAGGCTTGCTACCAGAGCAGAGCTAGAGCAGGCAGGGGATAGTAGATGTCTCCACTCCTGATGAAGATGAGAGCCCTGCTGCCTAGGCTAGGTGCTAAGCAGCGGGTAAGCGGCCAATGTCTGTCGCCGCCAAGAAGAAAAAGCCCTCCACTCTGCTGTTCAAGGGCAAAGTAAACCTGGATGGCAGAGCAGGAGGAAGCAAGAAGAGGGGTGCCCTGAGTACCCCAGAGTCATTGGACTTCGATGACTTCCTGACGTTGGACGAGCGCTGAAGGAAGCGTCAGGCTCTGATGCCTCAGATGGGGAGGTCTCCGAGGCCCCCGACGACGACATCAACCAGGAGGTCGCCGTGGAATGCACCGCCGCCACCTCCTCCCCCTCCTCAGGGGGAGACGGCATCTACGACCCAGCCTAAGCAGACTAGGGGATCTACACCACCACCACCACCGCTGCCGCCTGCGTCACACAGGGTGGTGACGCCACCAGCCGGGACGACCTCATCTCTTGGGCACCGGGAGACGAGAAGAGAGCCGACTCCACCGGTGCAGCCCACCACGACAGGCAGAACCAGTGGGGCATCGGGCTAAGTCTCCAGGTGCAGCTTCGGGTCGACAGGAGGGATCCCTGGCACTCCTGGCGGGGGAGTAGCCCCACAGTTCTGGGGGTTCTGGCAGTCATCCGCGTAAGTGCCATGTCGTACTTTTATTCATTGTCTACCTTTGTGCGTGGTTTACCTGTGAATGAAAAAACCAATCTGTATGACTTGCAGCCATACTTCGTTGGCAACAGCACCACGCCCACTAGCCAGCTAGGCCATGCCCACACCGACCATCGACCAGGTGTCGGCCGGAGCCACGGCGCAATCTGTAGGGCAGGCAGAGGTCACGAGCAGCACGATGACGCCCAACAGGGCAGCATCAACTCTAGCCAGCCAGCCAGAGTGGGCACTAGTGCCCTTCTAGGCGATAAGGGCCATGGCAGACCGGTCGCCGTGCCGCGCACCAAACCAAATGGGGCCAAGTACTCCAGCACCACCTGAGGAGGTCGAAGAGGTGCCCAGGATCCCATGCACAAACATCCCCACCTAGCGCATGCATACAACATGCAAGCTAGGGGAGAAAGACTTCATGACTTATCAGGAGATCCCTGATGACGACCTGGATGCGGGCATCCAGGATGCTGTGGAGGTGCTGGTGGACTGGATCATGGTAAAACCAATGTGTGGTATGCTCAGTCCCTGCAGGAGACCAACTCCCAGTAGGGCAAAACCATCAACCGGTTTGGAATGACTTGGGAGGAGTGCCATACTCTCCGGGTGGCCAAGGCCCAGCTGGAGACACAGGTGTCGGTGTTCTAACCCTTGAGGGGTTAACACCAACAAGTAATATTGTATTCGCGTGCTCCCTAATCCGGTGGGTGATGCAAGAAGGACACAATGATTTATCCTGGTTCGGGCAAAGAAGGCCCTACGTCCAGCGGGGGGAGGATGATTCGTGTTATCTTGCACCGAAGTGCTAGTACAGGGGAAAATACAAGCAGGTGTGAGGAGTGTGAGGTGGAGTTTGGGCGTTCGGACGCCTTGCTCTCGACCTTGCACAGGCTCACGGTGTCGCTCTGTGATCTAAAGCCTTAATATTTCTATGCTCTAGATTCTCTCGGTTTCAGTCCGGTCCCTCACTCTAACGCCCTGGCGCCTCCTTTTATAGATGAAGGAGGGGCACAGGTGTACATGTATTTCGAGTTCGCATGACGTTAATGACGTACGACGTTGAGGCAGATCACGTCGGTGCCGCCGTAGTGATGTACGTCGGTATGAGAGGCCCTGCAGCCGTCGCGTCGGGAGTTGTTGAAGTTCAGCTCGATTGTTCGCTCGGTGAAGTCGAGGGGCGATGGTTGAGGGTCTTGACTGGAGTCGAGGGGGTCGTGCTGAGGAGGTCGAGCTCCGTTGGATAAGACCGAATCCTGAAAAATGCGGAAAACACGTTAGTTTATACGTCTCGAGGCGGCGCTGGTCGTGGCACAGTGCTCGGTATGGCGCAACAGCGTAGTACGACTCGCGGGATTCTGGGGTATGGGCGGTAAAAGTAGATTTGACCGTCACGCCTGCAACTGTTACCATAACTGTGGCCATGCGGTTAGGCGGGGGTAGGTAGACCGCATTAAATGCGCCCGGATCCGTACGGGGGAGTCGGTAAAACGAAGGGTGTACTCTCATTGAGGGCTGCCCATTCGCACGAAAGATGTTCCGTCTTCGAGGGCAGGCTCGTTCGGCGGGCGAAGTTACGTCCTCGAGGGTAGGCTCATTTGCTGGGCGAAGTTCCGTCCTCGAGGGGTCGCCCCGAATTGTAACCTCGAGTGTACAGTACTAATCCGTTCGGAAGTTTTTCGAGTGTACAGTACTAGTCCGTTCGGTAGCCTCTCGAGCAGGCTTTGGCTTTGGGCCGTCATCATCCGTGGGTCGGCCCGAAGTGTCTCAGCCTGCGGGACTTTGTACGTTCGCGCGGGAGGTCACAGGAGGGGTCCAGTTGCCGTTTTTGCGGGGTTTCATTTGGTAAACCTAGGGTTTTGGGGTACCCATTTCCTCGGTAACGACAGTAGCCCCCGAGCCCCTGCTCGAGTGATGGCATTCGGGTAGGGGGTCATGAATTTGGAAATGGGACGTGATTGGGATTTTCTCGTGGGGGGCGCGCGAGCGACCCCCACGGGGGTAGCCCCCGAGGCCTCATAGGAGTCAAAAGACTCATGTGAGGGCTTTATTTATATTTAGTTAGAGGGTGCTTGTCCAGTCGGGCATAGGCTTGAACTGGAGTCATAGCGCTTTTACCGAGGGGAGCCCCCGGGGGATTTTCGACCCTCTTTCATCGAGGGGCGCCGAGCACAGGCGAGCCCCCGAGCCTCGTGCGGCTGGGACGTTGCTGGCCTCGGCATTCTTCTCACGAGTCCTTTCGATCGGATGTGAGGCGAGAAGCATCGGACTACCCCCGATAGGGCAAGCCGTGAAGTTCTCAGTGAGCTGGTAACGGGAAAATCCAAGCGAGAGCCCGTTCCTCGTTCGATAGAGGTCGGCAGGAGGCCCGGAGGCGGTCTCATTAAAGCAAAACGCAATGGTCCTACGGATACCGATTCCATTCGATAGGTCTCGGCGGCTCAATGCCTCCCTTCGGGGGGATTCCATAAAGTCCATAGCGTTTCGCCTTGGATGCGTTCAAAGGGGTCTCGAGAGTTCGTTCTCGAGCAGGGCCTCATGTTGGCTCCCCCATGGTCACCCCTGACTCGAGTGCTTGAGGGCGGCTGTTGAACCCTGTTCGTGGGGTCAGCCTTCGCTCCTTCGAGGCTTAGGGCCGGAGCCCGATTTTTTGGTGCTCAAGGGCAGCCGTTGAGCCCTCACTCGAGGACCGGCCTTCGCTCCCTGGAGACCTTAAGGTAGGGTCAGAGCCCGCTTTCTCTTCTCATGGAAATCTCTATCGGCGAGTAACCGTTCTTCTTTGGGCGCTCAAGGGCGGCCGTTAAGCCCTCACTCGAGGACCGGCCTTCGCTC
>CM041638.1:41389499-41524446 GCA_023333625.1 Bothriochloa decipiens | reverse complement strand
CAAGGGCGGCCGTTAAGCCCTCACTCGAGGACCGGCCTTCGCTCCCTTGAGACTTCGAGGCGGGGTCGGAGCCCGTCCTTTTTCGGTGCTCAAGAGCGGCCGTTGAGCCCTCACTCGAGGACCGGCCTTCGCTCCCTCGAGACTTTGAGGCAGGACCAGAGCCCGTTTTACCTTTCGTAGAAAACTCCGTTAGCGAGTGACGGTTCTTTTTTCTTACTGTTGGGCACGCCTTTTGAGGAGAAGGGCTTAGCGGTGCGATCGTGGCGGGCCCGTGCAACGGCTCTTTGCCAGAGATATGACGCATGTGTCCGGTCGAGGATCGAGGGGAGAACGGTCAGGTAAATGCATTAATTGCGGGCAGTTATCTTTTCCCTGCTGCCGGACTCTGCCCGTTGCTCTTCCCGAGTATAAAAATGGAGGGGGACAAACGTTGGCTCCCACCTTTGCCATTCTGCCGAGCTCCTACTTTCCTGCGTGCATGAGGATAAAAACTCAGAGCGAGAAGTCGTGATTGGGAACCTTCCTGGTCGACCGTCCGCCGAGGAGATTCGTGCTGTCGTCGCCGCCGCCGCGCCCACCGAGCAGATCTGTGCTGCCGCTGCTGCTGCCGTCATGGCCCCCGTCCTCCAGCCCGCTGAGCCCTGGCGCCCGTCGACCGTGACGCGGCAAAGGCTGATGGAGCTAGTGAGGGAGGGACTTCTCCGCCCCGTCACCGATTCGAGTTGGCCAGAGTGGATCGCGCCGCCTAGAGACCACCAAGAGCCAAACCCGCCGGAGGGCTACGTGGTGAGCTTCCTCAAGTACCATCAGCATGGGTTCGATGTGCCCCTGAACGAGTTCATGCGGGGGCTGATGAACTTCTATGGCGTCGAGCTCCACCATTTCTCCCCAACGCCATCTCCAACGCTGCCATCTTCGGTCTATGAGGGCTACCTCGGGATGGCGCCACATTGGGAGCTATGGCTCCACCTTTACAAGGGGGAGTGGTTCGCCTCCCCGGTGTCGCACGGAGTAAGGCGAATCGTCAGAGCAGGGTGCCTCAACTTCGCGTTGAAGACTGGGAGGTCGGAGGAGCCATGCGAGTACATCCCCACCGGGTTGACGTCCAACCTCTCCCGGTGGGACGAGCAGTGGTTCTACCTTCGCAACGACGGCGGCTATCTCCCGCCGTACACCCGGCGGCTCATCGCCGAGCGTCCATTCAACTGGCCGCACGGAGTCGTGGGAGATCTTCAGCGTCGACTTCATCCCCTCGTCATCGCGATGAGGACCCTTCGAGAGGCGGGCCTGACGGCGGGCGTGGTGGTCTCGGCCTTCCACAGTTGACGGGTACTCCCTCTAATGGTGCGCCCGCTGCGGATGGACGAGATGGTGCCCTCGGCGGCGCCCGAGGTTCTCAAGAGGTGCCGTATGTCCGGCGAGAGGCCGTCCGCTTCGGAAGTCATCGCGCGGGCGAAGAGCATGGTCTCTGGCTCGTTCAGGGTGGAAGACGTCAACCGCCTCCCCATGCGGCCGGAGGAGGGTTGCCTCGACCTGGTGAGAGCCTCGACCCATGCCTTTCGCGTTTCCCCCCTCCCCCCTTTTTCTCTTGTCCCTGTGACTAAACGTCATTGTGTAGGGGAGAATCGACTACCGGAGATCGAGGCCCCCGCTGAGGGAGGACGCCGCCGACCGTCAGGTAAGACGTTTCACCGCCCAACAAGAGAAGCGGAGTAAGGACGAGGAGGCGAAGAAGAAAGCCAAAAAGCTCTGGGAGCGCGAGAGACTTGCAAAGCGCCGCGCTGAGCAGAGGCGCGACGGGCTCCCGGAGGAGGAGTCTCCCTCGTCCGAGGGAGATGAAGATGATGATGACAGTGATGACGTCAAGGGGGTGGAGGGGCACCTCGATCGCATGTTGCCGGATTCCTCCCACACTGAACGCCCCTTCGTGCAGGAGGAGGTGGCGGAGCAGCGCGCCTCCCAGCCGGTGGCGTTGGCCTCGGAGCACCGGAGCAAAAAAAGGGGGGCCGAGGCCTCGTCTCGAGGGGGTTCACCCTCCTCGCGTCGTACTCGAGGTGGGACCCTGCCCACTTTGATCTGGGAAACCCGGTCCTGGTCGTCGGCGCGGGCAGAGCAAAGCCGTGCCCAGGAGGCCCCGTCGAGGCAGGGAGGCGTGGCGACCCCACCGACAGCCCCGAGCAGCCTCAGCCCCGCGAAGAGTTCGGCTTCGGGAGGGGTCTCAAAACCTGCTGGCGGTTCAAGGGGGACCCGAAAGGCCTCCATCCCCTTCGGGTAAGTGTCATTGTTTCGCTTTTCTTTTCGTTGTGTCTTGTTTGTGCCTTTTAATAAACTTTTTGCCATTCTGCTTCCCACCCGGGCCCAAACGCCGAATCGAGGAGGCCTCTCTTGCACCGGCTAAGAGGCTCAAGATGGATGCAGCCGCGAAGATGGAGGCCCCGGTCACAAGTGCGACGTCGAGGCCCTTGGCTCCGTGGGAAGCCAAGTGGTTGTCCTCAGCCCTCGGCGCTATGGCGTGCGGTAGGCTAACGGGCTCCACTCTTGTTGCAGGGTCGAGTGTCTCGGGGGCCGCGGTGGGCGGCGACTCCGAGCCGGGGAGGACACATGAGGGAGAGCGTGCCTCCTTGACGTCATCGCCTGCGACCCTCGAGCTCGACCCGGCATCAGGGGGTGATGGCCCGACGCCGGGAGCTTCCACTCCTGGCGGGCTGGAGGCCTCGACTCCCGCACCAGAGGCGGGAGCCCTCGAGGGCCACGAGCTAGGGGAGGAGGTAGTCGTCGTGGACCTCGAGGGTGAGGTGATCACGGCCCTCCCCCCCTCGATGGGAGAGCGGAGGCCCTGGCCGACGGGGCTACGCGAGCTCGAGGCCCGGAGGGAGCAGGAGCAGGGGGCCCTGCAAGGAGTGGAGCTACCATGGCCGCAGCAGGAGGAGGAGAAGGAGCCGTCGGAGAGGCGGGAGGAGGAAGAAACTGGGGACCAGCCCCAGCATCAGCAGGCGCAGCAGACGCCGCCGAGGGACATGGCGCTGCTGGACCCGCCGGGGCAGCAACCGCCTGAGACGTCGGAGGCAGAGGCGACTTCCGGACTGCCCAAACAATGGGTGTCCATGATTACCCTGGACGAGTTGCTGGCCGAAGGGGAAACGGCGTCGAAGGCGTCGACGGTCCCGCGGCTGCCGGGGGCGCAACCGGAGGAGGCCTCGGTACCGAGCCCGGCAGAAGACGCATCATTGGTGGTCTTGCCAGCGCCACAAGTCGTGGTGTTGGGGGAGGCGATGGCCTCGACACCTCCGCTGCCTTCGGAGGCGCCAGAAGCAGCATCGAACCAGCCGCTACAACCGTCGATGGAGCGGCTGGAGAAGACGGCGGCTTCTGGACTGCTGAGGAGGTCGTCTTCCGACCCCGGGCTGAGGAGTGCCGGTGCCGTGTCGGAGTTCAGCGGCCCGACGAAGTTGGCCTTGCGTTACGGCGCCCCACAAGATGTGGTGGACGAGATCGAGTCCTTGGCGTGAACCAAGGTCAAGACGGTCCTTCCATGTTGGGGCAAGGAGCGCATCATACTCCGAGAACTTGGCGACTCCAGTGCTCCGGGGATCGAGATGAACGACCCGGCGGAGGTCAAGTGCTGGGAGGAGGCCGAGCAGTCCCGGGCGTGGCTGCGGCACTTGCTGAAGTTGGGCGTCGAGCTCGTCGAAGGTCTCGACCGGAACCTCGGGGTGAGTCACTGTGTTAGGCCATATGTAGTTTTTTAAGTTCTTTCGTATGGGATGCCTCAACCCTCGATTTCCTGTCCCCAGGAGGTGCGGAGGCGTTCTTACTCCAAGTCCGACTTCCTCCATGAAACGCACAACAGCCGGGAGGAAGTGCTTCGCCAACTCGAGGTCGGCTGCTCTGCGCAGGGCAGGGTGGCCGAGATCGAGGAGGAGCTGAAGCGGACCAGGGAGGGGGCCGCCAAAGCTAAAGAGGAGGCCACCCGGGTGAAGGTGGACTCTGACGCCGCTCGAGGGGAAGCCGCCCACCTCAAGGAGGAGCTCAAGCGTGCGAGGGAGGAGGCTGACGCGGCCAAGGCCGAGGCGGAGAAGGCCAGGGGCGAGAGCATCCGAGCCCAGGAGCGCGTCGAGTTACTCGTGGCGGAGGCTCAAGGCTCTGTGGAGCGGATCCACTCGCTCGAGGCCAATTTTGCTGAAGTCTCCGCGGCGCGCAACGCCCTCTCCGCCTTGGTCTAGGAGGAGAAGAACCAAGCCGCTGGCCTGGAAACCCAGCTCGGGGCAATGAAGGCTACCCTCCAGGAGAAGGAGCAGGCCATCATCCTGGCTGGTGGTGCCCTCGAGACCCTCCGCTTCGAGAAGACGGAGGTGACCCGGCCCTTCAAGGAGGTCTAGCGGGAGCGGGACGAGGCTTGGGGGGAGCGCGACGCCGTGCTGGGGGATCGCAATGCCCTCGAGACTCGCTGTGCTAGTAAGTTCCTTAAAGGGTTTTTGATCATTTTTCTTTTCGTATGGTTTGTCTAATTCTTGCTTTGTGTTTCAGGCCTCGAGTCTGAGCTGCTCGCTGCACAGACCACTGCCAAGGCGCTGCAGGAGAGCCTCGCAGCGGAGGGGGCGCTTCTCGGCCGGCTCCGGGTTGACCTCCACAGGCTCTACGCCTCCTGGGAGGTCGGGCCTGTCGAGGGTACTGAAGAAGACATCCCGGGCGCCGGGCTCGTCGACTGAATCTACTACCTCGACGCCACCCTTCGAGATCGCGTGCGGGAGGCGCTTCACACCGGCGTGAAGCGGGCTCTTGCAGTGGTCTCTTCCGACTTTGTCTTTGACATGAATGTCGTGGCCCAAGGCTTCGTTCCGGATATCTCGAAGACCGACGCTGAGAATGAGGAGCGATGCTGAGGGCTCATCAATGATGCCGAGAGGCCGGGGGGAGCGCTGGCGAAGCTGTTCAAGGACGAAGTCCTTCCCCTGCAGATGGAGGGTACCACATCGAGGAGGGCGGCGACGGAGCAGGCCTGTAGGGCAAGGCTGGGCGAAGGTGCCCATGTCATGAATTAGTTTTTGTAACTTGTATTCAATGTGGCTTTGAAAGCCCTTTTTGAACATTAATGCATTTATCGTAATGCGATTTGTCATTTTACTTTTGAGCCTTTTCTGCTTTCTTTTCGCCTAGACTTTGCCTTTTTTGACTAAGTTTTCGACGCATGCTCGTATCCCTCGAGGGGGAGCGAGTAGAGGTACCATAGCCCGGAGGCATAGGAGAGCTTTGGCTCGACAGCCCTCGACCCCTAGGGAGTTCGAGGTGTTTTCTACTTAGTCGCGAAGCGTATCGAGGTGTGAGAAAGAAGAAGCGCTCGAGTTTTGCTCGCCTGACTTTTGCTTTCTGACTGAGCATTCGACGCAAGCTCGTATCCCTCGAGGGGGGAGCGAGTGGAGGTACCATAGCCCGGAGGTGTAGGAGAGCTCTGGCTCGACAGCCCTCGACCCCTAGGGAGTTCGAGGCGTTGTCAACTTAGTTGGGAAGCGAAAAGGGAGGCGTGCGAAAAAAATCATTCGTATTTTTAGGAACTTAGGGGGTTCCCCCCGTTAGCCCCTGAGGGAGGCTCGACTCTGGTGAGACAGGGTCGAGGCTACCTCTTGCATGTACAATAATAAGTTTGAACTTATAATCGAAAGCACTCCTTATATTTGTCATGCGGAAATGTAAAAGACATGCGAGAATGTATAAGGGCACTGGTGCCTTAAGGGTAGAAATGACGTAGCTGTTCGATGTTCCATGCGTTGGTGAGGATTTTGCCTTTGTCGTTAGTGAGCTTGTACGTCCCGGGCTTTAGCACCTCAGCTACGGCGTATGGGCCTTCCCATGGTGGCGTCAGCTTGTGACGTCCTTTGTTGCTCTGTCGTCGACGTAGGACGAGGTCTCCAACTTGGAAGTCCCTCGGGCGCACGTGCTTGTCGTGGTAGCGTCGAAGTTTTTGCTGATACCTCGCGGAGTGAAGTAGCACCACGTCTCGAGCGTCCTCGACCTGGTCGATAGCGTTTGCGAGGGCTTCTTCATTGGTTTGCTTGTTGTACGCCTTTAGTCGAGGGGAACCATACTCGAGGTCGGTGGGGAGGACGGCCTCGGACCCATAGACCAAGAAGAATGGGGTGAACCCCGTGGCTCGACTAGGTGTTGTCCTTAAGCTCCATAGGACCGATGGCAACTCCGCGGCCCATTTTTTTCCATGCTTGCTGAGGCATTTGAGGATCCTTGGCTTGAGGCCCTGCAAAATCATGCCATTGGCGCGCTCGACCTGGCCGTTAGTTCGAGGATGTGCAACCGCGGACCAATTCACACGGATGTGATGGCGATCGCAGAAATCCAAGAACTTCTTGCCAGTGAACTGCGTGCCGTTGTCAGTGATGATGATGTTCGGGACCCCGAAGCGATGGATGATGTCGGTGAAGAACTCGACCGCCCGTTCGGAGCGGATCTTGCTGATGGGCCAGGCCTCGATCCATTTGGTAAACTTATCGATGGCAACGAGCAGGTGCGTGTACCCTTTGGTTGTCCTTTTGAGAGGCCCCACAAAATCGAGCCCCCAGACGCAAACGGCCAAGTGATGGGGATCATTTGTAGGGCGTGAGCTGGGAGGTGCGTCTGCTTGGCGTAAAACTGACGCCCTTTGCACGAGCGGACAATGCTTGTGGCATCGGAGATGGCGGTCGGCCAGTAGAAACCTTGTCGAAAGGCGTTGCCTACGAGGGTCCTTGGTGCTGCGTGATGGCCGCAGGCCCCCGAGTGTATGTCCTCGAGGAGCTTCCTGCCTTCCTCGATGGTAATGCAGCGCTGAAGAACACCTGAGGGGCTTTGCCTGTAGAGTTCCTTGCCGTCACCGTATATGACGTAGGATTTGGCCCGTCGCGCGATCCGTCGAGCTTCGGTCCAGTCCTCCGGAAGCTCTCCCCGAATGAGGCAGTCGAGTAAAGGGGCTCGCCAATCCGGTGGCGGGTTTGACAGAGGAGGGGTCTCCTGGATCTCCATAACCTGGGCCCCGGTCAAGGGGGCCTCGGTCGAGGTCGTGGGGTGAAGCTTCGAGGGCGTAGCGCAAGCCCCCGAGCCCAAATCGACGGAGGGCTCGAAGAGGTCCCTCGAGAACACGTCCGGAGGGACTGTACCTCGAGTCGATGCAATCTTTGCGAGCTCATCCGCGGCTTCGTTGTATCGTCGAGCGACATGACTAAGCTTGAGGCTGTGGAACTTGCCTTCCAACTTGCGCACTTCGTTGTAGTATGCTTCCATCTTGGCATCGTGGCAGCTCAAGGCCTTCATCACTTGGTCGATGATTAGTTGCGAGTCGCCTCAAACGTCAAGGCGTCGGACCCCGAGTTCAAGGGCGATTCGCAATCCAGCGACAAGTGCTTCGTACTCCGCGATGTTGTTAGAGGCGACAAAGTGGATGTGAATCACATAGCGCATGTGGACTCCGAGGGGTGAAATGAAGAGCAAGCCCGCGCCTGCTCCTGTCTTCATGAGCGACCCGTCGAAGTACATTGTCCACAGCTCGGCTTGGATTTGGACTGGCAGCAACTGAGTGTCGGTCCACTCAGCGACGAAATCCGCCAGCACTTGAGACTTGATGGCCTTCCGCGGTGCGTAGGTGATAGTCTCGCCCATGAGCTCGACCGACCACTTTGCGATCCTTCCAGGGCCTCCCGGTTATGGATGATCTCCCCCAAGGGGAACGAGGATACTACAGTAACCGGGTGGCTGAGGAAATAGTGCTGGAGCTTGCGACGCGTAAGGATGACGGCGTAGAGCAGCTTCTGCACCTGCGGGTAGCGGATTTTTGTTTCTGAAAGCACCTCGCTGACGAAGTAAACCGGCCGCTGGATGGGCAAAGCGTGCCCTTCCTCTTGCCTCTCCACTACTATGGCCGCGCTGACCACCTGGGTGGTTGCGGCGACATAGAGGAGGAGGGGCTCGGGTGGTTCAGTCGACGTCGCTAGTCGAGGAGGGACGAGAATTGAAGTGGATGTCAGCTTGGCTTTGAGTTCCTCAAGGGCCTCCTCGGCCTCCGCGGTCCACGTGAATCGCTCAGATTTTTTCAAGAGGAGGTACAAAGGCATGGCCTTCTCTCCCAAACGTGAGATGAAGCGGCTGAGGGCTGCGAGACAGCCCGTGACCCTCTGCACGCCCTTGAGATCCCGAATCGGCCCCATTCACGTGATGGCCGCCACCTTCTCGGGGTTGGCCTCGATCCCGCGCTGGGAGACGATGTACCCGAGGAGCATGCCTCGAGGCACTCCGAATACACATTTCTCGGGGTTGAGTCTTATGTTTTTGGCTCGAAGGCACCCAAACGCGATTTTGAGGTCTCGGATGAGGTTGTCCGCTCGTTTGGACTTAACCACGATGTCATCGACGTAGGCCTCGACCGTGTCGCCTATGTGTTCGCCGAAGACGTGTAGCATGCACCGCTGATACGTCGCCCCGGCGTTTCAAAGGCCGAAGGGCATGGTGACGTAGCAGTACATGCCAAAAAGTGTGATGAAGGAAGTCGCGAGCTGGTCGGACTCTTTCATCTTGATTTGGTGGTAGCCAGAATAAGCATCGAGGAACGAAAGGGTTTCACATCCCACGGTAGAGTCAACGATTTGATCAATGCGCGGTAAAGGAAATGGAACTTTGGGACATGCTTTGTTTAAACTAGTATAGTCAATACACATCCGCATTTTTCCATTCTTTTTCTTAACTAACACGGGATTAGCTAACCATTCGGGGTGATGGACCTCCTTGATGAATCCAGCCACCAAAAGCTTGTGTACCTCCTCACCGATGATCCTGCGCTTCTCCTCGTCGAAGCGGCGCAGGCATTGTTTCATCGGTCTGGACCCAGCCCGGATCTCCAAGGCATGCTCGGCGACTTCCCTCGGTATGCCCAGCATATCCGAAGGACTCCACGCAAAGATATCGACGTATGCGTGGAGAAAGTCGACGAGCATGGCTTCCTATTTGTCCTTGAGGTCGGCGCTAATCGTTAGCACCTTCTCGCAGGGGCATCTCGGGTCGAGGGGGACTTTCTTGGTGTCTTGTGCTGGCTCAAAGCTGCCAGCGTGTCGCTTGGGGTCTGGCACCTCGTCGGCGAGGTGCTCGAGGGTCGCGGCTATCATGGCATTTTGTTCGACGGCCTCTCCATACTCGACGCATTCGACATCACAGTCGTAGCGTGCTCGTAGGAGGAGGCGACGGTGATGATGCCCTTGGGTCCTGGCATCTTGAGCTTGAGGTAGGTGTAGTTCGGGATCGCCTTGAACTGCGCGTAGCCCGGTCGGCCGATGATGGCGTGATACGTTCCGGGAAACCCGACCACCTCGAAGGTGAGGGTCTCTTTCCTGAAGTTGGTGGGGGTGCCAAAACAGACAGGAAGGTCGATACGGCCGATGGGGAAAGCCTTTTTCCCTGGCACGACGCCATGGAACCCTCCGGCGCTAGGTCGAAGTTGGTACCTCCTGACTCCCAGGAGATCGAGGATCTCGAGGTAGATGATGTTCAGGCTGCTACCGCCGTCCATGAGGACCTTCGAGAGGCGGGTGTTGATGATGACTGGGTCGACGACGAGCGGATAGGCCCCGGGGTTGGGGACTCGATCCGGATGGTCATCGCGGTCAAACATGATGGGCGCATCAGACCAGTCGAGGTAGTGAGGCGTCGCGACACGAGCGGAGAAGACCTCTCGACGCTCCCGCTTACGCTGTCAGGGCGTGAGCTGGGTCGAGGGGCCTCCGTAGATCATGTAGCAGTCATAGACTTCGGGGAATTTTCCGTCTTCCCCGTTATCTCCCTCACCGCCACCTTGGTCTTTTTTGTCGTCTCCTTTCTTCACGCCCACTTGCTCGAAGTGCCTTCGAAGCATGCGACAGTCCTTAAGCTTGTGCTTCGCCCCGTCCTTATGATAAGGGCAGGGCTCCTCGAGCATCTTGTCGAAGATGGCACCCTCTGGGGGGCCTCGAGGCCTTTTGCGTTCGGTTGCTGCGACGAGATTGTCCTCTGCAGCCTCACGCTTGCCTTGCTGATTTTTCTTTTTCTTGTTATTCTTCTTCGGCCCTTTGCTCGAGCCTCCGGCGTTGTCAGCTACCGGCGTTTTTCCCTTATCCTTCCCGTCGCTGAAGAAGGCGCCGACGGCCTCTTCGCCAGCCGCGTAGTTGGCGACCACATCCATGAGCTCGTCGACGGTGTCGGGGCAGTTACGCCCTAACTCGCGAACTAGGTCTTTGCAGGTTGTACCCGCAACGAACGCTAGAACGACGTCAAGATCGGAGATGTGGGGTAGTTCGGTGCGAAGCTTGGAGAACCGTCGAGCGAAGTCGCGAAGAGACTCCCCTAGTTTCTGCTTGCAGTTGCGCAGTTCCCAGGAGTTCTCGGGACACACGTAGGTACCTTTGAAGTTCCCCTCGAAGATCCGGACAAGGTCGACCCAGCCGCGAATCTGGTCAGGGGGAAGCTCCTCGAGCCACCTACGCGCGGTGTCAGACAGGAACAG
This sequence comes from Bothriochloa decipiens, assembly GCA_023333625.1. Classification (NCBI taxonomy): domain Eukaryota; kingdom Viridiplantae; phylum Streptophyta; class Magnoliopsida; order Poales; family Poaceae; genus Bothriochloa; species Bothriochloa decipiens. The sequence goes on along the minus strand of CM041638.1, from coordinate 41,513,936 downwards.
GGGTAGGTGACGTATGATGGAGAGATCGTCACGTGCCCCCCCCGCCTGACAGGCCAGCCTATAGTCGGCTAGCCAAAGTTCGGGATTGGTTTTGCCGTTGTATTTGACGATGCTCGTGGGGGGTCGAAACTTGTCGGGCAGCTGGGCGCAGCGGATTGCCCTGCTGAAGACTCGGGGACCCGGTGGCTCTGGGGCCTGTCAGTCCTCGTCGCTGTCGTAACGCCCCCCACGATGGGCGCTGTACCCTCGAGCCTCGGCATCCCCGTGCTTGCGTCGGCGATTCTCGACAATGTCGAGGCGCGCGTCACGGGGAGCGCGGTCGTCGTTGATACGTTCTCGGGCCGGCTTCCTGTTCTGTCGGGGGGGGCCGCCCCCTGATCGACCGAGCCCTCCCTTTCGGGCCGGGAGGGCTCGACCTGAGGTTCGGAGGCAGCCCCTCGATGCCTCGAGGCTGAGCTCTCGGCCTGCTGGACAACAGCAAATTGGAGGAGATCCTCGACCTCGCGCTGTATCCGCCGAGCTTGTGAGTTAGATGGCGCAGGCATATTGCGAAGGAGCATAGCCGCCGCAACAATGTTCTGGCTTGCTCGGGGATAACGGTTGGCGGGTTGCTCAGGTGCTCCTGCCTCGATGATCTGCCGGTTGACTTCTCGGGCCCTGGCTCGGGCTCTGTCGCCGGGCGGTCGCCGCTCTTGTTCGAGGGTCAGCTCGAGTAGGCGCAAGCGTTCCTGCTCGTCGGCGAGCTTCGCCTGCAACTCCCGAATCTGTGCCAACTGTGCATCCTGCTCGCCAGGACGGGGGCACGCTTCTCGAGGTGCGTCTGGTTGTTGGTCCTCTACTCTGGGGGGTGCACCCCCCACAACGGCGGTGGCTGCGGCGGCCGCTGGATCGACGGTTTCCTGATCGAAGTCGACACCACCATCGATGTGGAGGCACTCACGGGTAGGATCCCAATGATCAGAGTCAGAGTCGGGGTCGCCGCAGTAGAAGATGGGGAATTGTCCTCGCGCCTCCTCCTGCAGCTGCCGTCGGAGGGTGCCGACGGTGTACCTCCGGGGGCCGGGCGCCCTCGCGAAGGCCAAACCCTCGGAGGCCGATGTGACAGTTCCCACATCCGTCATTGCACGGAGAAGGGCGCTTGGGCGGTCCTCCAATGTGCCCGTGTTGGAATGGGTCGCTGTGATGATCATCGTCGTGAAATTGTTGAAGTCGAACGAAGGCCACCGACGACGCTCGAACAGCCCGTGCGGAAGCGAGCTCGATCGAGCGGGGGTTTCGTCGCGCTTCCCCGACGAGCGCACGGTGAAAGTGGAGTCAGGGTTGTGCTGGGATCCTACCGGTTTGCCCTCTGCCTCTAAACTCAGGTAGATACTCCCTCAACAAGAGGTTTCTCATCTCCGGTCAGGGGCGTGGAGAAAGCGGCGGGGACCCTTCTCGACTTGGGTTGACGGCGATGACGGTGCCAACCGTGCCTCCTTCTAGATGTTGAAGCATGGTCATGAGACTAGTGAGCGGCTCCCCATGAACGTGGGGGTGTACCATGACCTCTGTTCGGGTCACTGATCGAGAGCAGGGTCATGTCGTAGCCCCGGTCGAGGGTCATGAACTCCAGGCTCTCGAACCAGATCACCGTAGCGTGCGGAAGTGGTGAAACGAAATCGCCCATCCGGAAAAATGGCGGGAAATTGTTAGTGACACGCGGCTCCCCTACCTGGCATGCCAACTGTCGATGTTCTGACCCTCGAGGGGTTAACACCAACGAGTAATATTGTATTCGCGTGCTCCCTAATCTGGTGGGTGATGCAAGAAGGACACAATGATTTATCCTGGTTCGGGCAAAGAAGGCCCTACGTCCAGCGGGGGGAGGATGATTCGTGTTATCTTGCACCAAAGTGCTAGTACAGGGGAAACTACAAGCAGGTGTGAGGAGTGTGAGGTGAAGTTTGGGCGTTCGGACGCCTTGCTCTCGACCTTGCACAAGCTCACGGTGTCGCTCTGTGATCTAAAGCCTTAACGTTTCTATGCTCTAGATTCTCTCGGTTTCAGTCCAGTCCCTCACTCTAACGCCCTGGCGCCTCCTTTTATAGATGAAGGAGGGGCACAGGTGTACATGTATTTCGAGTTCGCATGACGTTAATGACGTACGATGTTGAGGCCGATCACGTCGGTGCCGCCGTAGTGATGTACGTCGGTATGGGAGGCCCTGCAGCCGTCGCGTCGGGAGTTGTTGAAGTTTAGCTCGAGGGTTCGCTCGGTGAAGTCGAGGGGCGACGGTCGAGGGTCTTGACTGGAGTCGAGGGGATCGGGCCGAGGAGGTCGAGCTCCGTTGGATAAGACCGAATCCCGGAAAACGCGGAAAACACGTTAGTTTATACGTCTCGAGGCGGCGCTGGTCGTGGCACAGTGCTCGGTATGGCGCAACAGCGTAGTACGACTCGCGGGATTCTGGGGTATGGGCGGTAAAAGCAGATTTGACCATCATGCCTGCAACTGTTACCGTAACTGTGGCCATGCGGTTAGGCGGGGGTAGGTAGACCGCATTAAATGCGCCCGGATCCGTACGGGGGAGCCGGTAAAACGAGGGGTGTACTCTCATCGAGGGCTGCCCATTCGCACGAACGAAGTTCCGTCTTCGAGGGCAAGCTCGTTCGGCGGGCAAAGTTACGTCCTCGAGGGTAGGCTCATTCGCTGGGCGAAGTTCCATCCTCGAGGGGTCGCCCCGAATTGTAACCTCAAGTGTACAGTACTAGTCTGTTCGGTAGTTTTTCGAGTGTACAGTACTAGTCCGTTCGGTAGCCTCTTGAGCAGGCTTTGGCTTTGGGCCGTTGTCGTCCGTGGGTCGGCCCGAAGTGTCTCCGCCTGCGGGACTTTGTACGCTCACGCGGGAGGTCACAGGAGGGGTCCAGTTGCCGTTTTTGCGGGGTTTAATTCGGTAAACCTGGGGTTTTGGGGTACCCATTTCCTCGGTAACGACAACAGGCCAAGGTGTATCAGGAGCAGGAGATCGAGCACGAGGACACCATCGCTGCCCTACACCAAAGGGTGGAAATTTTAGAGGCCGACAATGAGAATAAGTCCGTTGATCACACCAGGCACATTGTCTTTTGCTGCATGCTAATATGTGTTCTTTGTAGAGCTGAGCAGCCAAAATGAGGCGATGGCCCAGGAGATTGCCACCTTGCTAGACCAGAAGGAGGCCGCCGAGGAGCAGGCAAAGGCGGACCAGGTGCAGATTGCACAGCTGACCGGTAAGTGAAACAACTCAGGGTTGTTTTTTTGTCTGCAGCATACTGGGTGGACCAAGGTATGCTAACCACCAGTTTTGTTGATGCAGATGTCAGGGATTCCTATATGATCCAGTTCCAGGTGCTGGAGGATGCCAACGCCTCCCTCCAAGGATGGATCAGGACCATGACCGACCACATCAGGCTGGTACTGAGGGCCATCTTTCGCGGAGAGGAGCACCCCACCGACCCTGTAGGTGAGTCAATTGCTATCGCCAACCAATGCAGTAGGCTGTGGTCGGCGCTGCAAGAGTTCATCGTGGGGGCTAGGCATTATGTTGCCACCACCATGCTCGTCGTGGTCCGTGCCAACTACCCGAATGTGGAGTTGATGGACATCAAGCGTGGTATACCTGCGGAGGTCCTTAATGAAGAAGCCGAGGAGCTCTAGGCCTCGTCTGCCCCACTGCTACTGCCATTGTTGAAGACATGATGCTGATCGAAGACCCTGCAGTAGGTGGTGGTGGTCAGTAGGTCATAAACAATGTATTCATGTTAAAACACTATTTGTAGGTTGTGCCAAGCACTAGGTGCTCGGAAACTTTAGCCTTTTGATGCAGACAAGTTATAGTAGGCATGTTTAAGAGGGCGATAAACATATTACCATTTTAAATGTATGATATGCGTAGTTTGTAGAAAGAAAGTGTCAACAATTAAGTTTTGGCCCTGCCCTCAAAGCAACTAACTCTGTAGGTGACGTAGGGATGCACTAGTGAACAGCGCAGGACCGCCAGAATCACTTGGTACCTAGTACCATTAGAGAGCAACTGCCGAATCTCCTAGTGCCATGTAGCGCGGAGCTGTAACACATTGTAAGAGGATCGAAGCAGTGCCTTGTCCAGCCATTCTCGACAGGTAGGAAACAAAGTTTAATTGTGACTTATGCAGGGCGCACGTATGACAGATAGTGCACGGATGCAAAGCTATAACAGGAAGAAACAAAGGACTTTATTAATTATTGAATAAAATGAAGAAACATGGTACATATCTTATTCTATGGGTAGAAGTATATAAGTTTCTCGATATGCCATGAATTGTCTTCTTCAACGCCCTTTAATGTCTCTAGCCGATAGGATGTTGGGTGTGTAACAGCCTTAATCCTTAGCGTCGGTGATAGCTGTTGGCCAGTAGAACCCTGCTCGGTAGGCTTTGCCGACTAGCATCCGGGATGAAGCATGGTTACCACAAGTGCTAACGCGAATATACGTTACATACATCGATAGTCAGATTGGGGACCCTAGCGCATCAGATCACCGTTGACCATGAGATAGGCACGGGCTTCACGGATCAGTTGTTGGGCTTCAATCTTGTCCTCCGGAACAAGGTGGTCATTCAGGTATCTGACAAAGAGCTCTCTCTAGTCAGATTGGGGAGGCACTGCCTACTCAGCTAGCTCATCAGTCGGCTGCTGCTCACTATCGTCGTCAGATCCAATGCCATCGACAACGCCGACGCCCCCTTCATCGACTTGGAGAACGAGCGGGAGATGCAAGCATACAACCTCCTCAAGGAACATGAGTTCCTGCACACATCGACCTTCGACCCGATCCTTCTCCAATAGATAGGTATGGACCACAAATTTAATACCATTTTCGAGCATGTTGGTTGGAGCCAAGTTGCCCCTGTGCATGAACTTGGATCTCGTCTTTTGACCATCCAAGTCTTGGGCACTTTACAAATTGTCAACTATGGTATTTCTTTTCGCTGCTTTGGGAAACAACATAGTCTTTATTGGAAGTATTTGGCTACACGATTAGGCTTTCATGAGCGATGCTCTATTGACTTGGGTTTTTCTCTCTCAGCTTATCACCGTCATACTTTTTGGCATTTGATGATTGGGCAGAATGTTATTGGGAAATTCCAACCCAATGTCAACATCATCCATCATCCCACTCTGAGGCCTATGCATAAATGGATTGCTAATTATTTCTTCCCTAGAGAGGATACGCATCATGCTTATGACATTGAGTTGAAGTTGCTTTATGCCGTGCTTAAAAAGATTAAAGTTGCTCCTGTTTACAACATTGTTAAGCATTGGTTGAATTCTTTCAAAACTTCCACACCTATCATGTGCACTTCACTCATCACTCATCTTGTTGCTAGTGTTGATCCTCATGGAGCTAATACCATTGTTTACCTCTCTACTCCTCGCATTATGATCAATGAGTTTTATTTGGGGCAAGCCCATATTCTGAAACATGATAAATTGGGAAAGAAATTGGTGTTTTATTTTTTGGGATATATAAACAAGATTTCGTTACCTAACCCGGATCTCACTTTATATAATTCCCCATCTCTCACCTTCAACCTCATTGAGAGGGAAGAAGCACACAGGAATTCTGTTTCCCACAGGAGATCACAGAGGAGAGGAGTACAAGAGGAGGAGCCTGCACAGCCTGCACAGCATACTCCACCATCAGCTATGCCCACCATGACACCAGGGATGGAATGGTCCCCTGTCATATCTACACCCGGGTTCACCCCTGGGTATGGATATGGTATGGGACACGTTCCTCACCCTCATGAGGTGGGAGGATCCGGGTGGCAGCACTCACACGAGGCAGGAGGATCAAGGCGGCATGAGCATGCGCATTCCTCAGATTCAGAAGGCATGCCACCCCCAGTTCACCCACAGTCGGTCACACTAGAGGTCCTCAACACACTCATGCGAGGACTAGAGCTGCAGAATAGGCAAATCCAAGGTACGCTTAATGCTCACATCCAGACCTCCACTCAGTGGCATGAGCAGTACCAGTAGCACTTCATGGACAACGAAGATGCAAACTGGCGACGGCACGAGGCACAGATGGCATTCCTTCGGTCTATGGGACAGTTCCCTGGACCTAAACCTTGAGCTAGCTTGGGGGAGGTGACCCCACAGAGGTAACATGTACCTTTAAATTCTTACACTTTGTTTCTCATATTTTAAGTCCGTAAATTGTTGCAATTGCATGATCCTTTTCTAAGTTATTGCAAGATATGAGATGGTACAAATAGACTTTGCTATGACTTTGTTCTATGAGAAACTTGACATCCAGAGTTTTCTTTTCAAAAATTTAAAAATCAAAAGTTCCTCAATGATTATGAATACCTACCAAGGCCATATGACATGCTCTACTTTTATAAACCTTTAGTCATATGCTGCTTGCGGAACTTTGAGGTAATTCAAAATGCTGAGACCTAGTGAGATTATGGTCATATGCCCATGATTGAGATTCACGTGCACCCACCAAATAAAGCCGACTCTCACCAAATAAAGACGACTCTCACAACATGCACCCTTCCATCCACTAAAAATACGCCAACTCTTACCCTGAGAGTTGCGCCCCCAGTTTCCACCAAAATAAAAATGCCGACCCTCACACTGAGAGCCGCGCATTCTTCATACAAAATTTGCACTTCCTGCATTCACCATCATGATATCTCTCTATCTAGAAATCTTCATATGCCAATAAAAAATATGGGCTATGCTAAAAAAGAGAGAAGAGAAAAGCCAAGGGGCATGAGAAAAATAAACTAGAAAAAAATCCAAATACCCGTTCAAAAAAAATGATGATGATTATGTAGCCCATATCTCTCCAAAAGTTTTGTTTCATCTAATAAAAGAGAGTCATGATGCATTGAGTGCCAAAAATAATTAGAGATAGGTTTCCACCATACTCATTTTCCACACACTTCCACATCTCAATCAAGGTATATGACTTGTATTTCCTTGTGGTCCGGTCTTTGACTCAGCAATACAAGTGAGGTAAGTATGCCCCTTTTTTTACCTGCCCAAAACTCCACTCTCAGCCTTAGTGGTAGGATATAAAAGGCAACACTACAATGCCTTTGGTGAGGTAATCATACACATTGAGTGATTGAGAGAATCATTCGAGGAACTTGTTTTATTTTGCAAAAGTTCATAAAACCTCCAGATAGATGGTCTATCAAAGAATGAATGATTGGTGCATCTGTTATAACCATTCTATCTTGCAACCACCCAAGAACTTGAGATGCTACAAACCCCATAAGCAATCAAGGTAAAGAGTAGATAGAATGCCAACTTATTTAAATTGTGAAGGAATGTTTTGTTACAAGCATGGCACTTATGAATTATATCAGCATTGCAGCAACTCCTGATCAAAAACCATACTTAGCTATTTGCTTAGGATGAGCAAAGGTTAAGCTTGGGGGTCTTGTTGGCGGTCCTTATGGATCATTTCTAAACCGCCAACTTAGACTAAAAACAAGGAAGACAATCATATTCTAGCACATATGCCTTTATTACTAACAAGTTCCACTTGTACCCCTAGTATTCATATTCTACAGGTTTTTGGTATAACAAGTGGAAATACACAACATCATGGAGAAAGCGCAAAAGCAAAAGAGGAATTCAGCAAATGCGCAAACAAGAATAATGAAGAAGCCCACCTTCGGTGCATACCTGGGCCTGATCGTAACCGCAAGAGAGGTCCAGGCCCAGGGAGGAACCGACCACCCAAAGGCGGTGGCCAGATAGCCCCACCAGGGGGGCAGGTCGACCCCGGGGACGGCCGTTCCCATAGTGGGCCCTTCCGGACCCAGTCTTCAGAGGCGGTGCTCTAGGCGGTTCTCCAAGGGCAGTTTCACCTCCTTCCAAACCTAGAAATGCCCGAACCGTCCTATCCTAGCTATAAATAGATTTGCTCCACCATTCTACACACACAAATCATTTTGGAGTCATTCATCTCACACCTCTCACTTGTATCTTTAGAGTAGTATTAGTAGTTTGTGAGCAAGGAAAAAGCTATCAAGGAGAGCTTGTCTCCTTGGAAGAAAGGGATCATCTCGGTATAAATACAATTCAGTTCTCTTCCATGAGCAAGTCCTTATCATATTTATATAATAATGCATATGAAATAGAGTATAGTTATTGAAACGACCTTGATTTCCGCGAAGGGAAATCCACAGTGTCGGAGTGTAATATGACCATTTAAATCACATTACCCGATAACAGTTGAATCCATAATCCATACATCGAACAAAAGAGTGCAAATAGAGGGAGTTACAATAACTTATTACATCGCCACAGGGCGGAATCAGAGTTCATGCAGCATAACAATAAAAGCTTGAGGTGCGGAAGCTATCTTCTTCTCTCCAACTTGAGCGTAGGCACGAAACCCTCAATCGCTGTACTCCCCAGATGAGTACTCACTCCTTGAACCTGAAACCAAATTTTCAGTACGATTTGTACTGGCCACACTCCCACCCTATGCATTGCTTTGTGGAAGTGGGTGCAAAAATAAGGGAATCTCAAAAGGAACCTATAAAGGCTGGGTTTTCCTATGCAATGTTCAAGTATATAAAACAAAAGTATAATAAACAAGTTTTAAACACAAACCCATTCCCTTCATCTATCTCCATCCATATCCGTAGCATCATCTCATCTCGTCTCCAACACCCTCTCAAACTCTGGTCGACAAGCCAACTCCCTCTTGGCTTGCCTCAGCGGCCTGCAGCCCTCAAACTGGCTCACGACCGGAAAACACACTCAGAGGAAGGTAGAACACTCCACTCACTAGTCCGGTGCATGCGAAACATAGGAAAGGTCCATAGCCGAAGATTCGGCATATGTATCGATCGATCAACCATACACTCTGTAGAGGTTTCACTAATCCACCAGATAACCATCATCGATGCATGTGCGCACCTAGGCAGATTCCGGGCGCCTACTGCCATAGGCAATGCCACTCTACCATCCAGCACTGGATCACTGGAACTGTGAAGAGAGCATGTATCCGCTCCCGAAGAGGATGCCATGCCATGTACCCACTCCCGAAGGGGGTGCCATGATCGTCTCGGTAGGGTGTTAGCTCCATCCCATGCATATACCTTCCTATCACTTCTCGCCTAGCAGTAGTGGCATCGACCTATCCAGCGGTTCGGCCGTCTCCCCCCCATGGAGAGCGAGTGGAAAGCAAGAGATTCCTAGGTCCGGATACCAGCGCAACAGTTCCTAGAATTGACCAAACCGAGATATCTTCATCAGGTTTATCTTTAACGTGCTACCACGGCACCTTCATCCCGGGCTCCACCTTTTCGAGGATCACACCCAAGGACCACCATCACATCTCAGTTAGCCCACCATAGGCTCCTCTCATGGGAATGTCCAGAACCATTTCCTGGCAAGACTTGCTCCAAAAGCTTGTCGTAGATCCCGGCTCGATCGACTCAACCCTCACCCTACTCCCTGCCGTAAGCTCCACCCCAAACCCGGATATAACATCATCAGCTCACATGCTCATCTGAAACATCAACTCACACATCCAGCCTGGCACCCTCTAGGCCTTCCCCGGGTTCATCACGTCGCATCAAAATGTAAGCGAGTGAAGTATAGAAATTATAAGTATAGCAGATAAGCAGGTGGCTATCATAACAGCGGTAAGCAGGTGATAGTTTACAACAAGGTAGGGCACATCAAATAAATACTCTATCATGCAGTCCTAGCACAGGCATAGCATTACAGCAACATGAATTTAAAGCACTAGCCATACTATAATTGCCATGCGTAATGGGATCTACGAGGTTGGATGGTGTGTGGCACCTCCACTGACGTAGCTGTCGGACTTCTCCTGGTAGTCACTGTCGTCAAGCTTGTCCTCGCTCGAGCCTGTAACGAGATTTAACGGTCGTGGAAGCGACCCCTATAGATTAGCACAAAGAATGAATGCAAAATAGAAGATCCAAATACACTCAAACATAGCCTAGATAGATAGGGCTCGATTTATAGAAAATTTGGATATGTGGATCATAATTTTCTGAGCTCGTATGAATTAGATATGAATTTTCAAAGATTTAACCATTTTCTGAAAAGAACAAGGGCTCGAGGGGTTACGGTCTCAAGGTTATGATCTCGAGGGGTATGCTCTCGAGGGGTACTGTCTCGAGGGTTAGACCTCGAGGGGTTACGGTCTCGACGGTTATGGTCTCGAGGATACGGTCTCAGGGTTACGGTCTCGAGGATACGCTCGCGAGGAGTATGCTCTCGAGGAGTTACGTCTCGGTCTCGAGGGATATGCTTTCGAGGGCATGCTCGAAGACGGAAAACTGCTCTGCTTCGACAGAGGGGCTCGGCTGGTTACGACGGGGTCAAAGATCCGGCGAGGGCTGCTCCAAGACTTCGCTAACCCGTGCATCGTCCTCGGGTCGCCAAGGCGAACACGAAGGTGGTCATCAAGTCGGGGGCATGGTTCTGGCGACGTGCTTTACGTCGGACAGCGCTCGAGGGTGACGGTTGTCAAACTCGAGGGTCGGTTGTCGAAGGGTCAAACTCGAGGGTGATGGTGCTCGAGGTGTCAAACTAGAGGGTCGGTTGTCGAAGGGTCGAACTCGAGGGTGACGATGCTCGAGGTGTCAAACTCAAGGGTCGGTTTGAGCGCGTGATCTGTCTCGAACGAGATCGGCTCGAACGCGGAGTTCTTCCTCGACGATCGGTGGCAGGGAGACCCTCGATTCCTGGTGCCACAAGGGATCTCCGGTGCCATTAACCCGCCCATCGGTTTCGGGACTTCTCGACGGTCAAGTTGACGGGCTTCAGGGTGGCAGCTTCACTTCCGTGTCGAGCTCGACGGCAGACGGTGGCTCGATGGCGACGGTGCTCGATGTACACTTCACACCGAGTCACTACAGCTCCAATTAGTGGCGTCGATGGACGGTTGGAGTCACGCAACGCCTGCTCGAGGTGCCGGCGGTGACCAAAACACACGGCGGAGTCCGCGCGGGCAGCAACTCCCACGGCGGAGCTTCGACAGGTCCTCGGTGCAGGGCAACGGCACTCCGAGAGGGTCCACGGTCTCCATCTTGCCCACTCGATGCAGCTCATCACGGCGGAGATTCACAGCTTCTTCCTGCTCCTCGAGGGTGGTCGATGGTGGCAGGAACGACGGTGAACGACGGCGTTCTGGAGCGGCAACGTACTGACACGTCGACGACAAGGTGGTTCGGGCCGATGCTCTGGTGAGGTAAACGCAGAGCTAGGGTGTGCACGGGGTCCGTCTCATCAAGGCGAGCGCGGATTCGGAAACAACGGAGGTCGAGGCTCAACAGAAAGGCGACTAGGTGATCTCACCACGGCGGAGCTTGGCGCGCGGCGATGAACTGGGCGGCTTCCGTTCCATCATCCTCCCGATGCCGTGGTCCAAGAGGCTCGGCTAGTCTCGTGTGTGTGCAGGTGTGTCCAGTGAGGTCGGTAGTGACCTGGGCCTACGCGCTCACGGCGGAGCGCCATGGCCAACAGCACGGCGGAGGGTTCGAGAGGGCGGCGATGGCGGTGCTCACCGACGGTCGAAGAGGATGGAGGTGCGGTACAAGTCCAAGCGGCTCCGGCTCGCGGTACTGCTCCTCCTTCCTGCCCTCGACGCAGCAGCAGCGGCTCCGAGTCGACGGTCTCCCTCCTCAGCTCCGGCGGCGGCGTCTTCTTCTTCCCCGACTCCTTCCTTCCCCTTTAGCTCTTCTCCAAACGAGGCTGGTAAGGTGGAATGGGGCTTCACCAGAGTGGTGGCGGCGATCTGGGAACCCTAGGGTGCCGGGGTGCTTGCTTTATAGGGCGGACGCGGTGGTAGGTAGTAGACGGACGGCCGATCACAGCTTTGCTTGATCGAGCGGTCAAGGGATGTCCAAGTCAGCAGCTGGGGTTCGAATTGGGTCCAGAGAACAGCGAGAGGGGGCTAGGTAACGCTGGGTGTTGAAGTTCATTACGGCGGCAGCGTTCCACTGCGGCGACAGCGCAGGTGCGCGCGCGCGGAGAATGTTGCCTGCGGCCGTGGGAACTTTACGCGGGCTGGTCGGTCCAGGTGGCTTGCGGGCCCGCGTCAATGCGGGGCGACACTGGATCGAGCGGTCGAGGGAGGTTGCTTAGGAGCGACGCCGGGGAACAGTGCTGACGCGAGCACGCGCGGCCGGTCGGGTGACCTCAGCGGGCGCGATGACACGTGGGTTCCACTTCGAGGCCCCATCGTCAGCGACTCCTTGGCAACAGAGGCTCGGTGCGGCGCGCGGACATGCGCGACTCTTGCTGGGCCGTCGGCCTGGTTGGGCCGCGCAGCGCGGGGTCGAGTGGCGAACGCAGGCGAGCGCGCAGGCCGGGTCGACGGGCGGCTCTTGCTGGGCCGTCGGCCTGGTTGGGCCACGCAGCGCGGGGTCGAGCGGCGAGCGCAGGCGAGCGCGCAGGCCGGGTCGACGGGCGGCTCTTGCTGGGCCGTCGGCCTGGTTGGGCCACGCAGCGCGGGGTCGAGCGGTGAGCAGGGGGTTCGAGCGGCGAGCGCGGGTTCGAGCGGCGAGCGCAGGGTCGAGCGGCGTGCGCGGGTGAGCGCGCGCAGGCCGGGTCGACGGGGCTGCTCGGGCCGGTCTCCTCCTTTTCTTTTCCTTTTTCATTTTCAAATATATTTTTATATATACTTATATATATATGGTGTGCTTATTTTGTGCAACAGAATAGTGAGCATACATGGCTCAAATAATGCTAGGGTATTATGCCCTTAATATTTATTTGTGAAAATAAATTTTCACAAATATTATGTTGTCATTTTTAATAATCAACACATAAACCAAATAAAAATCCAACTCACTCTTTTAATGCAACATGATGATTGAACTATTGAAACATTAAAATGTAACATGTGAACATAGAGCATGGTTATGAGATGTTAATTAATTTGCAACATGTGAATGCCATGCATGTCATGCTAGGGTTGATGCATATGTAAGGGGTAGATGATGACATGTCGCACCACATCACTCAGGGTTTTGTCGAAAAATTTTGTAGTTCAAATTTTTGGGTTGTTACAGTTATGATCATGTTATGAGCATAATATATGAGCTAGTACTTAGCTTATATATCGTGTTCTTGACTTGTTCGTCATTGTTCTTCATTGTTCATCAAGTTAGTATGAATAGAGGAAGAACTAGGGATGAGGTGATAGTTCATCATGCCTTCTTGGTTGCTCTTAACCTAGCCTGTCAATTCGAAGGGTTGGGGTTCGCGGGGGTTAGGAGTTGTTTCCAATTACACGGGCATGGTGCTTGGGTATGCAGAGATCGGTGAATATGTCGGTATCCCACGGGCAGAGGGGTAAGTGGGCAAGTGGTGACAGCCCTGTCCATGCCAAGCACTACCCCACGTTCGAATATTGAGTAGGAGTTTGTAAAGTCTCTATCAGCTGGCAGACCAGCTGCGGGGATCTCCCTATCGCCCCAGACTTAGTCCTGATGCTTGACATGCTAGTTAGATGTTTTGCTAACAGTTCTTTGCATGGTTATATATGAACAATGCCTGCTCTGTTTAGTTATATTCTTTTATTCTTTATTTATTTTTATCCTTGAGGTTGACCCAGATGTGTGTCCACTATCTTAAAATCATATCTTATTCCTATTTACTCTATGCCTAACATTGCACTCAATAAGTGATCATGTTTATACCACGCTTGATGCATATTGCCCTCCTATGGGAAATTACAAATTTGACACCTTTGAATACTCACATGTTGAAATGCTACAATGATAGTTCTATGTGCTTGCAGATTTATTCTTATTTCTTACTGAGCTATCAATTGGCGTACCTAAGTACCGTTACTTAAGGATTGTAATTCTTGTTGCACCCCAAGGCGCCATGCTGCAGTTTTGCATATCGTAAGTAATGACGGTTAGGAAGGCCAATCTGGCACTTCTAACTGTTATTACCATACTGCATTACCTAGGCCGACGCCGCTAAGTGCCAAGAGTTACCTTTCTGAAGTAATGATAGTTAGGGATGTCATCATACATTTCTAGTGCTATTGCTAAGGATGGACTCTTAGTCTATCTTTAGTAGTAATGCTAAGAAACACCAACAGATAGCTCGTCGGCACCTGTGTCCTCGGCACGAGGTACACGAATAAATTCCAGCCCATAGAACTTATTCTCGAACTTATGTATTTAAGCCACGTAGGCATCTATCTTCCCATGGATGACATCCCAGTCCTTGTTAACCTGATGAATGACTAGAGCAGAATCTTCGTACACCAGGAGCCATTTTTTACCCAGCTTGTTTGCAATGCGAAGGTCGTGCAGGGCAGCTTCATACTCAGCCACGTTGTTGGATGCCCTGAAGTGGATACGCAAGACGTAGTGGAGCCTGTCCTTGGACAGAGATATGAAGTAGACACCTGCTCTGATTCCATCAATATTCAAGGAACCATCGAAGTACATCTGTCAGTGATCGGTAGTTGTATTGGCCAGAGGCAGGTTGATGTCTGACCACTCCATGATGAAATTGACCAGGGCCTGGGATTTGACTGTCTTTCGACTATAAAATTTCAGCATGAACGCATAGAGTTCTAACGCATATTTGACAATATGGCTGCTGGCATCTCTGTTGCACTGGATGTCACCAAGTGGAGCTTCCGTAACCACTGTGATCTAATAAGCCTGGAAGTAGTGGAGGAGCTTCTGTTTGGTGATCAAGAGCATGTAGAGTAGCTTATGGACGTGGTAGTAACGTTGCTTAGTTTCAATCAGAACCTTGCTAACATACTAGATTGGGTGCTGTACATTATAGACGTGCCCAGGTTCCTCGCGCTCGACCACCATCATAGTACTGACCACGTTAGTCATAGCAGCTATGTAGAGGAGAAGCTCCTCGCCTGCTCGTGGGACCGTGAGTACCATGGGAGTCGCAAGGTACTCCTTGAGCTGCGTAAAAGCTTGGTGGGCTTCTTTCATCCACTCAAACTTTTCTTTGGCCTTGAGAAGTTTGAAAAAGGGGAGCCCTTTTTTGCCCATCCGTGAGATGTAGCGGCTCAGGGCCGCCATGCACCCGGTCAGTTTTTGTATGTTTTTGACGCACCATGGTGGTTGTAGATCCAACATGATTTTGACCTTCTCAGGATTGGGGTGTATGCCATCTTGACTGACCACGTTGCCCAGCAGGATCCTAGAAGGAACACCAAAGATGCACTTGTTGGGGTTCAGTTTCCATTGAAACATGTTGAGGGCCACAAAGGTTCGTTATGATTAGCTAGTTGGTGAGGCAATAGCTTACCAAGGATAGCTGGTCTGAGAGGATGATCAGCCACACTGGGACTGAGACACGGCCCAGACTCCTACGGGAGGCAGTAGTGGGGAATTTCCGCAATGGGAGAAAGCCTGACGGAGCAATGCCGTGTGGAGGTGGAAGGCCTACGGGTCGTCAACTTCTTTTCTTGGAGAAGACCCACAGAGGTTATCGACCAACGTATGGGATTCCTTGGTCTTCACCACCACATCATCTACATACGCCTTGACAAGGTCGTCGGCAATCTCATGATCGAGGCAGGCCTAGATGGCCTGCTGGTAGGTAGCTCTGGCATTCTTGAGGCCAAATGACATGGTCGCATAGCAGAAAGCACCGAAGGGGGTGATGAAGGTAGTCTTCTTCTGGTACTTCTTCTTGAGGGCTATTTGGTGATAACCTGAGTAGCAATCTAGGAAAGAGAGTAACTCACAACATGCAGTAGCATCTATGACCTCATTGATTCGAGGGAGATTAAAAGCCTGTTTAGGGCAGTGTTTGTTGAGATCGGTGTAATCAACGCACATTCTCCATTCATTATTATTTTTGAGTACAAGAATCGGATTGGCTAACCACTTCGGCACCTCTCTGATAAAGCCAACTGTAAGAAGCTTAGCTACTTTGACCCTAATGACTTCCTTGTGGTCATGAGTGAACCATCGCATTTTTTGCTTGATCGGCTTAACAGTCTTCGAGACGTCAAGCTAGTGCTCGGCCTTTTCCCTCAGAACACCTGGCATATCTGAGGGTTTCCACGCTAACACGCTGATGTGGTCCTGAAGGAACTGGATGAGCATGTCTTCCTATTTGGGGGGGAAGGGTAGCCCTGATCTTTGTGGTCTTCGAGGGATCGCCAGGGGTAAGCTCAACCAGCTTGTGCTTCTTGACCTTGTTGGAAGGGCACCGAGAAAAACTGATTGGGTCCTTGAGGTCCGTCGGGAGCGCTTTCTTTACCTCCAAGTTGGTGTGCTCCAGGACATGCTTCAGCTCCTCGAGCTCGGCTATTACATAGGCGTTGGTCTCATACTCCCGTGCCATGAAAACATTGCCACACCGGGACAGGATGCCCTGCTTGATTGGAAGCTTGAGCACAAGGTACCCATAGTGAGGGACAACTATGAACTTGGCAATCCCTAGTTGGCCGAGGATGGCATGGTAGATCCCCTCAAAGTCAGCCATAATGAAGTTGATGTGGTCAATATGGAAGTGTTGTTTTGTCCCGAACTTGACAGGCAGGGTGATCTACCCCAAGGGATACGAAGGCTTGCCCGGCATGATGCCCCAAAACAGAGAGTTGTAGGACTTGAGGTCCTCCGACTTTAGGCCAAGCTCCTTGAAAGCTGGGTAGAACAGGATGTTCAGGGTGCTACCTCCATCGACAAGCACTTTCTTGAACCATACGCCATCGATCATCGGGTGAAGGACCAGTGGAAACTAACCAGCATCGGGAAGTTTGGCCCACATATCGTTCCTGCTGAATGAGATGGGCTGCTCGGACCACATCGGCAATCTAACATCAGCAACGAGCCCATCGGACTGCTAGATGGATGCGATGGCCCACGTCAGTAGCTTCTTGTCTCGTGCATTCTCTACCCCAACCTTGCGCCAAAAAATGATAGCAGCAATGTTCTTCATGGGATCCCTGTAGGCGTGTCATGGATTGGGGTCTTGGGGTTCTTCCTCATCGACGTTGTCCTGTTGGACAACATTCTTGCCCTTGTATTTGGGGGCCAGACGAGGTTTCTTGTTGGCGGTGATCTTAAGTGCATCCACCAAAACTTTGCACTCGCCCAGCGTATGGCCATTGCCAGGGTGGCGAGGGCAGTCCTAGCTAAGGTTGATGGACTCATTGTCGTGCTCCTGCTTTTGTCCCTTTACCGCGTTGACGGACTCATCATTGCGGTTGTGATTGCGTCGACCACCATTGTAACCTTCCCGACCATGGCACTTAAATGAGCGGTTGTCGTCCTGCTGGTCAGGATCATGGTTGCCATGACGATTTTCGTGGTGATCAGGGCAGCGCTCGGGCCAGCGATCCTGATCACTGTCATGGTCTCGGTCATCGTCGTGGAGGTGGTTACGGTTGGATGGGTCGACATCACCTTCGTTCAGCCCATCGTCGAGGTGGGCATATCTGTTGGCGATGGCGAGGAGCACTTCCATGGTCTTTGTTTACTTAAGAAGAAACTTCTTTTGGACATCCAGACTGTGTGGTTGGACCAGACTGGCAATGAAGAGATTGATTCCTTCTGCTAGGGAGACATCGGTCACATGATTCCACATATTGGAGAAACGCCAGATGTACTATCGCAGCGATTTCCTTGGTCGATGATGCACCTATGCCAAGGCATACTTGGTGCTCGGCTTAATGTAGGTTGGCTTGAAGTTGTCCACGAACATCTGGCAGCGTTGATCCCAGCTATGGATGGACCCAGCGCGCTAGCATAGTAGCCAAGAGGTAGCAACATTGCTCAGAACTACTGAGAGATAGTTGTCCATAACATATTCGTCGCCACCGGCTGCTCGGATAGCCACCTCGTACAACATGATCCAGTGCTCGGGATCATCATTCCCGTCATACATCCTGATGCCGCCGATTTGGAAGCTCTTAGGCTAGACCATGGCCTTGAGTCATTCTAAGAACGGCACTGGTCCGCTCATGTGCCGGCGAGCACGGTAACATTCGTTGAGGCATTCACAAAGATCAAGGTCTTGAGGCTGCTCAACTTCCTGCTTGGCTCGGTGGTTATCGCGTCACTGGTTAGCACACTGGTGATTCCATCGTTGGTGGTTACCCCGTGGAGCAGCGTCTTGGGAATCCCCATGGGAATCATCCCACGGGTTATCGTCAGCGTTCCCCTGGTGAGGCTACTCAGGGGGAGGGTTGTGTGTTCCATGATTGAACGAGTTATCGGCGCCACTCTCTGTAGGTTGGTGGCGACGACTATGATTACGCTAGGATCATCGTGACCGGTATGACATGGCCAAGGAACCGGCAGAGCGAAGCCGGTTAACCTACTCTTCGGCGGCGATCAAGAAATCACGGATCGCTTTGACCCCAGGTGTGTTTGGGGAAGGGTGTTGAGTCAATCCATGGCCACAGTGATGTTGGCCATGGGAGCCTCATGGACAGGTTGATCCCCACCATGTCGAACTCGCCGTGAAGATTTCGGTGGAGGCGGCGCTGCCGAGGACCGTTTACTGCATCGTTGCCACCGTTCGCAGCACCGCTTGCTACTCCAGGAGTTTTCACCGTGCTCGATCGTGATTGTGCTCTTCCTTCTCCTACCTTGCCTGATCCATTTTGTTCAGAACAGGCAACTCGTCGACGCTGACCATAAACACTGTACCATCGAACCCAGGCGGGTACTCAGGGAAGTCCAGTGCCATATCCATGGCCTGGGGCTGGTGTACTGGTGTAGTTGGGATCTCTTCCTCACCGCGCTCCTGACCCCGGACCTCAGGACTCTCTTCGTCAGAGAGGAGATACTCGGTGTAGTCGAAGGAGATGGAGGGTGGTCTGTCGAGCCATGCGAGCAGATTGGACACGGTGCTATTTTCTGAAGCGGTGCCTATAGATGTATTATTGAGCTCCTTCAGGGTCACCATGTTGACCACTGGTCTTGGGTCCTTGGGAACCAAAATCCTAGATGGATCTAGGTCCAAGAGGTGGTCGTCACATTGCACAGGGGTAATTTGTAGGTTCCTCATGTAAGATGCGACTGCATTGTCTAACCCATGTGGGAAGATGGCTCGACTGCCTAGAGCAGGAGCATTTGGATCTGCCTGTGCTGGACGACAGGTGGTGGTTGCTACGTACGGCACTGTTGCCTCTATTGTGCTTAGGACGTAGCCTGATCCTGGATGGGATGCAATGGCTGGTAGCATGGTTTAGAAGACCACGTCGACATTGGTGCACGTCAATGAACTCGTCCAGCCTGACCGGGGACGGAGCATGTGCAGTGGCCAAATTTGGATCTGGTCGATGCTGACGATGGACCTGGTTGACAGGCCCTTGCCACTGCTGCTGGTTGGGAGTTGCACCGCCCTGATGAACAGGAGGTGATGCTCGGCTCACAGCCAGATTAGGATCCTGGCGATGCGGGTGGATGGCTTGGCCCGTGCGGCCTTACCGACGTGGTTGGTTGTAGTTAGGGATGCCCTGCTGGCGAGCAAGGGGCGGTGCTCGGGCCGTAGGTAGATTTAGATCTGCATGGCCTGAGTGGCCGGTGCTGTTCATACGCCCGCACCGACGTGAAGGAAGAGGGGTGAAATCTAGATCTTGATGAATCGCGCATGAGCGGACTCCACGTAATCTAGGATCTCGACCAGACCTGCTCCCTACCGATCGATCAGCTCGATCAGATCAGAGTTGTCGATGTGCCTCCTCTGGTAGCGAGGAAGGGTTGGTGTGGCAATTGGTGCAGGCAGTAGTGGGGCTGCTGCACTGCTCCTTGTGATCATGATGGACGTCATCGCACCGGAGGTCTAGGTGAATGCTTCGATAGTGAGGGTGAGGCCCGCCTCGAAGTCCATGGATGCAAGCAAGGAAACCATCTGGTTCGCTATTGGTGTTTCTTAGCGTCACTACTAAAGATGGACTAAAAGCCCATCCCTAGCAATGATACTAGAAACGTGTGTTGACATCCTAAACCACCATTACTTCAGAAAGGTAACTCTCGGCCCTTAATGACACTGGCCTAGGTAATGCAGTCTGGTAATAATAGTTAGAAGTGCCTGATTGGCCTTCCTAACCGTCATTACTTACGATATGCAAAACTGAAGCACGACGCCTTAGGGTGCAACAAGAATTATAGTCCTTAGGTAATGGTACTTAGGTACGCTAATCATAATAGCTCAGTATAGATAAATCCGCAAGCGCGCATTGTAGCATTTCAACCCGTGAGTATTTAGAGGTGTCGTATTTATAATTTCCCATAGGAGGGCAAGATGAATGCATCTAGCTTTGGTATAAACATGATCACTTATTGAGTGCATAGGTATAAATAACATAGGCAGGGATAAATCATGGTTCAAAGATAGTGGACACACATCTGAGCCAACCTCAATGATAAAAGAGAAATAAAGAATAAAAGAATACATCTAACTGAGAAGGCATTGGTCTTATACAGCTATGCAAAGAACTGTTAGTAAACATCTAACTAGCATGTCTGGCATCAGGACTAAGTCTGGGATGACAGGGAGATCCCCACAGCTGGTCTGCCAGCCGATAGAGACTTTACGAACTCCTACTCAATACCTGAACATGGGGGAGTGCTTGGGATGGACAGGGCTGTCACCACCTGCCCACCTACCCCTCTGCCTGTGGGACACCGACATATCCGCTGATCTCTGCATACCCGGGCACCACGCCTATGTAATTGGAAACAACTCCAAACCCCCTAGGACCCCACCCCTTCGGATTGACAGGCTAGGTTAAGAGCAACTGAGAAGGCACGATGAACCGTCACCTCATCCCTAGTTTTTCCTCTATTCATACTAAGTCGATGAACGATAAAGAACAATGATGAACATGTCAAGAACATAACACATAAACTATATGCTAGTTCATATATCATGATCATTACATGAACAAGACTATACTCTAGTTCATATGCATTGCTATATAAATAAGATAAGAACTTGAACTTGGAAGAGACTGCATTGTATTCATATCGAGGTGTTCTTCTTCTTCCAAGGAGACAAGCTCTCCTTGCTAGCTCTTGCCTTGCTCTACTACAAAAACTAATCTAAAGAATACAAGTGAGAGGTGAGGTTAGTGGCTCCAAATGATGGTGTGTTCCTTGAGTGAAGGAAGGAGGCCTCTTTTTATAGCTTGAGAGGAGGGGGCTCTATGCAAAAGGGACCATCCTCACATGGAAGGATCCCAAACTGACCTCCAAAGGGCGATTTCCACTTATCATCTGTGTCATTCATAGGTGGGACCATCCTTGGGGAACCGTCCTACGAACCGCCAAAGAAGACTGGGCCCGGGAGGCCCCACCAGGGGTGACCGGTCCTGGGTGCGGCTGGTCCCATAGTGGGCCCTTTTGGCCACCATCTTTTCTGAGCATGTAGGCCTCATCATTAGCTTCGTTTTGCCTGGTGGATCTCCCAAATCGGAGTTTGGATGAGTGAGTTATGGCCAAATTACTCAGGCCTACTCGTGCAGTCCTAAATTGCACTCGAACTTATATATCTTTTTATTGGGAGCTCCAAATGAGGGGAATAATATATGCATTTCGCTCAGCTCGATGAGCCCGTCGTAATGGTGTTCTCTATTTCACTATTTGAGATACTTTTATTTGATGAAAATATAATATTCCTGCAAAACATGTGAGAGCACCATGGGTTTCTATCATTTTATAATTTTATTGGCGGTATAAAATGTGATTTAAGGACCGCCAAAAAATCCCCCACACTTAGTCCTTTGCTCATCCTCGAGTAAAGGTTTTGAAGGACTAAGCGGGTTTATCTCCTTGATTTGAAATCTACATACAAGTTATTCCAAGCTTCACCTCAACCTGTGAACTTCCAAGTGCCTACCAAGTCATCTTGGAAAATTGAAAAATGGAATAGCCTGGATTCAAATCTTTTTACTCGTATCCCTGCTCAGAAACTTGGGTTTTTTTGTAAAGTTTTGAAAACATAAAGATATCAGTTGTTGAATGAACGATTCTCTCAAGTCGCTCATATATTTGTAAATGATTCCTCGCCAAGACATATATAGGGGTTGCCTTCACTTGATCATCCTACCTCTAAAAGGTTTATCTGGAGCTTTAGGTAGGGACGAAGATTCTAAGGCACACTTACCTTGCATGTATTGTCAAGTCAAATCCCAGACCTTACCGGTGGGAAGCGTCATACTCTTAGATCAGAAATGTGCATGTGTGTGAAAAAAATATGGTGGATATTTATGGTGTCTATCCTAATTCTACTATGCTCTTAAAAACACATCTCCCTTCTTATTAGGACTCAGAAAAGTTTTCTATGAGGGCATGGGCTATCCTTATTCTCCCTTCTTTTTTTTCTTCCACCTTTTCTTTTCTCTCTTTTTTGTATCTATTTTTTTACTTTTTTCATGTGTCTATTCTTCTTCATCATCCTTCTCTCTTTTTTTTTTCTTTTTCACCTTTTGAATGATAGCCTCATGCCTCTATTTGCAAATAAAAATTCAAGGGAGATGTGAACAAGGATTCAGAGCACTTATTTCAATGAACCTAACAAGAATATTTTTGGTTCACTCCCAGTGTATGTGTAGAACATTTTTGGGTGGATCAAAAGTGGAAGGTATATTTTGCGCCTACTCCCAGGGTAGGAGTAGTGTAATATTTTGGTGGATGGATGAATAAAATTTATGCGCGACTCTCAGTTGTAAGAGTTGGCAACTTGATTTGTGGGTGCGTGAATTCTGATCTTGGGAGCATGAAACTTCTCTCAACAGGGGTCACAAAATTTGACCAAACTTAACACAAAGTAAGAGGCATATGTGAAAGGTTTTGTCATGAAATATCATATATGGCCTTGGTAGGTATTTGCATATCATTCAAGGAACATGCTATTTTGATTTTTTTTATAAAATAAGTCCCAAGTTCTTTGCAAGAAATGAACAAGCGTCAAGTCACCCTACTATATCTTATTCATCAATCACTTAGACAAAATGGGGTCCCTATGATAAGTGTTCATAAGTAGTAGCAATATTGGCAAGGAATAAAGAGTATGCAAACTTTAATCACAGGATGACATGGAGATGGAGCATCAAAAGTTTTGTCTTTTCAAAAGTGTCTAATGTTAAATTGCAAAACTTTGAAAGGAGCAAGGGTAGAGTTGCACAAACCACCATTGAAGATGAAGGCACTGATGGAAGTCGTTTGTCTTGTCCTTCTGTACGATGGGTTGCTCGATGTGTTGTGCAATGTGTTGGGGAGACTTCAAGTTTGTTTTGAGTTATGCTTGAGGATCTCCCCCACACTTATTTTGTACATGTTTTTATTATAACAAAGAAAACAAAAACAAGAGGGACTACACCAGGCAAGAGTCTTATTGGCTAAAAGATCAAGGAAACAAAATTTTATTAGTTATTTTTATTTTATTAAAAACTTGTTCAACCAACTTTTATTTAAGCTCAAGCAACGCTGAGATAAAAGATACAACGAAAACATAGCCAAGATTTATCTTCATATCAGATTACTTCCATTGTTACATTAACAACTCAAAGTTCATTAATTAAAATTCAACACCATATCAAATTTTGATCAAAGAAGGCCATATTAACCTAAACACCATGCTTAATTTAAAAGGATTTATGCATGTATCGTATATGTACTGTATACGAATACACCCAAACCAGAGAATAAAACATAGCGTAGGAAGCATGAATTTGAATGATCATATGAAAAACAAATGAGCGAAGGGGTTGGTGAACATTTATTACCTTTTGCATACCTGAGTGTTCTTATCGACAGCATATGTGGATTTCTTTGAAGATGCTACACCGATGGCGTGGTCGTACCAGCTCCAACTCAGGTGAACCATCAGGCCAGATCACATACACAACTAGTGTATATGGACCTTGGGCCTTATTGGTAGCAAAAGTGTAAAGGAGGAGACTCCTTCTTTTTATTATTATTTTTTTTATTATATATATTTTTTTCTATATCTCTGATGCATTTTTTCAACTCTTTCTTTTATATTTTTTCTTTTTTTTAAAGGTAACTACCGAGGACCTTCGGTAAGGGCTCAACATTTATAGTCTGTTGGCAAGACTTCCTCCTCTTCATTGCTCTGCAGCTGCATGAACAAACTCAAGAGAATTCTCGGGTTGCCTCGGGATTTTTCCCGTATTGTTGACAGGAATAGAAGCAGCAATTTGTGCAAACTGGGTTTCTATTATTTTATTAAAACTCAGTTGATGTTTAACAAAAGAAGACAGAGTTTCAAGTTTAGCTTTTATAGATTCAAATATTTTATCATTGAAGAAAAGTCTTTTAGCAAGATATGCATTAAACTTAGTTTGCTCTAAAACAAAGTTTCTCAAGGAAGGTTGATTGAAATTCAAATTGAAATTTGAATTGAGATTGTTACCTTGCGGGTGGTTCTAGATGTTCCACCCATTATTACCTTGTTGTTGATGTTGGCGAAACCCGTTGTTGACGTAGAGTGCTTCTTTCTGGGTAAGTCCTAAACGGAGCACAGGCTCGATCGGGTTGAGGGACATTGAGAACCACTAGTCTGCAGACACTTCTGGGTGGCAAGTCGATTGCGCAGTCCCCAGGTAAGTCCTAGACGGAGCACAGGGTCGATCGGGTCGAGGGACACCGAGAACCACTGGTCTGCAAACACTTATGGGTGGCAAGTCAATTGCGCAGCCCCAGGTAAGTCCTAGATAAGCACAGGCTCGATCGAGTCGAGGAACACCGAGAACCGCTGGTCCGCAAACACTTCTGGTTGGCAAGTAGAATAACCTATTTGGTACTATTACTAAACCGTGCGGTGCATGTCGTGTGTCGCACGTCTTCATCTGGGCTACGCCATCTTTGATTGTACGGCCCAAGTACTCAGCAATACAATACTCAGAGATGCAGGACGTAGGGTATCACTACCGAAAATCCATTCTTTGCCGAGTGTCGCAGGCTTTGCCGAGTACCAAAACATGGGCACTCGGCAAAGCCAGCCCCTTTGCCGAGTGCCAGACTCAGGCACTCGGCAAAGGCCTTCTTTGCCGAGTGCCATGGGAGGCACTCAGCAAAGGTTTTTTATTTTTTTTGAATTTTGATTTCAAATTTTGTCTGTAGTCCTTCTATGTTGTATACAAGCACATGTTTGAATTTGGGATATTTTTATAACTTTTTGCTATATTTCATAAATTTATTTTGTTTACTTGTATTTTTCTTAAAAAAGTAAATTTGAACTGCAGGTGCATGAAATAATAAAATCTAGCCATTCAAAAAATTATATTCATGTTGGAGAGTGTATTTTGAGGCCGTATCCAGGAACTCACCCAAAATTTTGAACACCTTGTTCATGAAGCATGACCATCTAGTTACGGGAGAAATGTTTTTTAATTATATAAAATGCAAAAATCACAAAACTTGGTGAGGTGTCATCTCATCGCATGTGAAGGCCGTGGTAAAAAATTAAGAATGTTTCGAGCAAGTTGTGACGTCGGATGCCTAAAACCCATACATTTTCACATGTGAAATAAGATATCACATGTGGAGATATCCTGGTTTATAAGCATCGCACGTGACAACGTGCACAAAATATTCTAATTTTTTTATCACGGCCTTCACATACTATATAATGACATCTTAACAAGTTTCATGATTTTTGGACTTCGTTTGCATTTTATATAATTGAAAAACACTTTTTCGCAACTGGATGGTCATGTTTCGTGAATAAGGAGTTTAAAATTTTGAGTGAGTTCCTCGATACGGCCTCAAAATACCCTCTCTAACATGAAAATAATTTTTAAATTACTATATTTTATTATTTCATGCACATGCTGTTCAAATTTACTTTTTTAAGAAAAATTCAAGTAAACAAAATTAATTTAAATAATATAGAAAAAATATAGAAAAAATTTCAAATTCGAACATATGATTCAATACAATATATAAGGACTATAGAAAAAATTTGAAATCAAAATTCAAAAAGTTTGAAATCAAGATTCAAATAAAAATATATTTAAGCTTCAAAAATTAAAAATAAAAAAGCTGATTTGCCGAGAGCCCCCATCTGGGCTATCGGTAAATCGGCCCGGCGGCCCACAAAAGGCCCCGCGGCCCACTCTCTCTCACTCCTATAAAAACTACAACCTAACCCTAATTCCTCCCCCACACCCTCTCCCGGCCGCGGCCTCTCCCACTCCCCTCTCCCCATCTCTCTCAGCGAGGGGCGGCGGGGCACGGCGCCCCGCGCGCTCTGGGCAAGGGGCGGCGGTGCTCGGCGGCCCGCGCGCTCCCGCGAGGAGCGGTGAGGCTCGGCGGCCCGCGCGCTCCCGGCGAAGGGCGACGGAGCTCGGTGGCCAGCGTGCTCCCACAAGGAGCGGCGGGGCTTGGCGGCCCGCGCTCTCCAGCGAGGACTGGCGGGACTCGGCGACCGCGCGCTCCCGGTGAGGGGCGGCGGGGCTTGGCGCCCGCGCGCTCCCGGCGAGGGACGGCGGGGCACGGCGGCTCGCGCGCTCCCGGCGAGGGGCAGTCGAGCTCCGCGGCCCGAGCGCTCCCGCGAGGAGCGGCGGGGCTCAGCGACCGGGAGCGGCGGCGGCGTGGCGGCCAGCGCGCGGCCGGGAGCGGCGGCGCGGCGGCCAGCTCGCACGGCCGGGAGCGGCGGCGATGGGCACGGCGGGCGGGCCCTGCTGATGGGCTTGGATGGCTTTTCTTTTTTTATTTTTTTAGGAAATGTTTGCTGAGTACGAGCCACGTTTGCAGTCGGCAGAGACATGTCGGCAAAGATTTTGACGGCAAAGAAGTCTTTGCCGACTACAAACGTGGCTCGTACTCAGCAAAGCCTTTGCCAAGTGTAAATAAGGCTTTGCCGAGTGCTGATGGCACTCGGTAAAGAAGACGATTCCGATAGTGTATTATGCACCTCGTGGCCCTAACCTAGATAAACCCTGGTTGTTTGTCTTGCGTCTCACCTCTGGTTGGTAGGTCCTAGCGCACCCTCACCGATCATCTACTACCGTGGGCAGCCCTGTGGTAGACTGTCGAGGAGATATCGTCGACAAGATGTCTATTAGGAACGAGAGATAGCTCACAAACCCACATATGAACTTCAGAATCCAACATTTGTACAACTGAATCTTTGAATGGAAGAACAAAAATAATGACCGTTGCAGCAAACATGGATTAATCTATCCAAACTAAATAGGCATATCGGTAAGGAAACACATTTGCTGCATAAATTATAGAGCCTAGCATGTCAACCACGCAGAATTATAGAAACCATAATTTAGCCTGTTGGCTGATGACTGGAAAGCTAAAATAAACAAAGAATAAATAGGCTTCAGCAGGGGAGAGGGTCAGGTCCAGTTAGATACTTGCAGCTGCGTCATCTGCTCAGTTCTCAATGGCATGCAATTCAGAAAACGTAGAACGTCATTCATTTCATCAGCTCTCAATTCACAGAGTGGAACCTGTTTCCATATCTACATGTATGCACTTATAATTATTCTGTTCCAAATATAAACTAATAGCCGGTACCTTTCACACAGCATAAAGGGAAGAGAAGGGGCGGGCATACCGATTGGGTGCCGGACCAACGAAGACCTGAGCCCGTGGTGTGTGGCTGAACCGAACTTCAGACAGCTGGAGAGGAGATACAGAGACACAAATCAAAAGCTGCAGAAGGAAACTGAACTGAACTTGAACTGAACTTGCTCAAACTTATGAATTTGCTACAAGAATGATATGTTCCTGAATCTAGACTCAGTTGCCAAATTTAGTTCATGCAACATTGATTATCGTTTGCTATGTTAGTATTTTCTTTTGCAGTACACAACAAATATTTTTTTCTACTCTTTCTCTGTCTGCAGACAATTGAAAAAGTGGTACGTAGGTCGACAGCACCGGATGCCTAATGCCTTCGCAGACGGCTGGGTTGGAGCAGGGCGGCGGCAACTAGACGGCGGTCTGGGGTGGTGGCTTGATGGGACCAGTGCGGGAGGCCTGGGCCGGATGCGACTGGGGCGGGTGTCGGCGTCGACGAGGCAGGGGCCGGTAGGCGGCTCCCGGACGCCTCCGTAGACGGGGCAGTATGTGCGACGGCGGCGTGATTTGGCCGCTGGGAGCGTCGTCCTCGACAGGGTCGGGCCTGGAGATGGCGGCGTCAGCGTCGGCGTGGGGCTGGGTGGCGGCCTCGCCGGGATAGGACCGGCGCAACGCCTTCCACAGGAGGAGGGCGGCCGACGGCAACTGCCTTGCGGCGACTATGGAAAACTGTCGACGATGGGTGAGGTGCCTGGCGTGAAGGACCATGGGCCGGTCCGGCTGAGCCTGTGGTGTGGCGTCTTCCAGGTGTCGAGCCGGTAACCGTCCGCACGCAGCCGAAGCGCTCTCCGTACCGGAGCCGGAGGACGGCCATCGGGGGAGACCGGGAGAGGAGGTGCGCCGGATCACTTTTAGGAGGTGGACAAAGGCGGCGTTGGCCCCTGGAACGCGACGTCCTCGCTGGATCCCGCACGACACGCCGGCACGACGGGCAGGGGCGCTGGCTGCGAGACATGCTGCTCCGGCGACTGGGGATCGAGGGAGCCCCGGCGGCAAGACATGCTGCTGCGGCGACAGGAGATCGAGGGAGCGCCGGCGTGATGGGCGGGGGCGGCGGTTGCGAGACGTGCTGCTCCGGCGACTTGAGATCGACGGGGCACCGAGGAAGGTCAAGGCTGTGGAGCTCGGAGGTCGGGCTCAGCAACCGGTGCGGCGTGGGCGTGGGCGAGAGTCGTGCGTGGGGTGGGGCCGAGGTCAGCGTCGAGGGGCGGGGGCTGGTAGTGCGACGCGGCTCGGCAACCGCGCTGCGGCGGGGGCGCTTTGGTGGGAGTGTGCGCGAGGCCGGGGTGGGCCTGGGTAGTTTCGCGGAGCCATTAGCGCCGAGGAGTCATTAGCGGGGTTAAAATGATATGATCTGGCTCTTTTTAGGAGTAAGATAAAGGAAGCATTTTATTAACTCATGACAATTACATAAGTTGAGACAATTATTTTGAGATCACTTTGGACCTCTGTATTGAAGCACACGGCCTATATATGAAAAGTTATTTTCTGGACAAAACAGACACCTTAGTGATTATCAATCTATAGAGTAGACCGCTACCCATATGCTTGGGTAAAAAATTCCTTGGCATTGCTCCATTTTGCCTGGTAAAGTTATGTATATATATATCATATTAGATATCAAATCATATGCTACATAGTTGTCAAAAAAAATGATATGCTACATATATACCTTCTACGCACAGCTGCATGCACCTCGATCGCCGTCCCCCACGTGAACGTTCAGGCTTCAGAATATTCATGAGAGCGAAAGCGTGTTATCATTTCCTCGGAAAAGAAAGACTTTGCAAGTTGCATTGCTCCATTTTGCTTGGTAAAGTTATGTATATATATCATATTAGATATCAAATGATATGCTACATATATACCTTCCACGCACCTGGATGTTTGCTTGCTGCATGCACCTCGATCGCCGTCCCCCACGTGAACGTTCAGGCTTCAGAATATACATGAGAGCGAAAGCGTGTTATCATTTTCTCGGAAAAGAAAGACTTGCAAGTTGCATACAGCATAAATAGACACCTAGCCTTCCAGGGCATTTCCCAGCTTGAAAAGAAAGAATGAAAGATTGCTAGTGTCTTTATTTTTAGGGCAACTTCGGGCGATCAAAAGTTTGATCTCACCTGCATTTCATTCCATAGATGTTCGGCAAGTCAAGTGGTGGAAGGGCACTAGAGCAAATCATCATACAAATAGTTAAAGATATACAATAGGGAGGAGAGAAAAAAATACAACAACACATAAACTGAAACAAACACAACACAACAAAAACAGCTGGGATAATCCTAGGCTTGATCTGCAAGACGCCAACCGACCATCAATTTGTGCTCCCGCCGAACAACATACTCGTCGTTTCACCGTAGCCTTTGTGCCCTGCATCGCTCCTCGTAACTACGCCGCTCCACTGCTGCCCTCCACCTAAGATGCGAAACTGTGAAATGGGAATGAACAGTTGAATGGGGACTAAGAGCAGTGATGAGCACGCAAGCGCAGGATCACCGAACACAACGACCTCCTTTGAGAATGATGGAGCCACCTCCACGCATCCGGGCCCACGTATCACCATTCAACGCCATTCACGGGGAGGAAGCCATAAAGGGGAATGGCGACAGCGGTGGAATCACCACCCGGCATACGATATTATGGAACCACCAAGGAGAGCGCCGACGGAGCAGAGACGCCAGAAGAAGACGCTCGTCGAAGCGACGGCAACGGCTAGCAGCCATGCCAGTCTAGCCCAATAGGGGAACAGGAGAAAGAGGCACAAAGAGGTGGGGAAAACAAGGAGCAAGGTGGCGCAAGGGGGTGGCCATGACGGAAACACAGGCATGCTTTTTGTGCCAATGCCTTCAACAAGGAAATGATGTCCGAGGACGTCAACATCGATGTTTGCAGCACCAAGCTCTAAGGGCTTTCACCTCGAGACCTGCAGATAGCGAGCCAAGGTTGGAAAGAGCACCGGCCGAGGCTATATGCAGGGCAGGGCATGACAACCTTGAGCACTCCAATGGCGCCTTCAGGAAGGGGAATAGCATCCGCAAATGCCATCATCATTGTGAGAGCTCTTAGGGGGACTTTCGTCCTAGGGATGGTGCCTGTGCCCGCCCACTTGCCTTCCACGGCATTGTAGGCGGCTCCAACATGGTTGAAATCTTTAGCAACGCCCCCACGAGGGAAATGACGTGCAGAAGTGCCGTCGTCGCTGGCCTGGAGGTTGTAGAGAAACACCCAAGCTCAGGTTTTCACCCTGATTTCGCATGCCTACAAGGCAGGCAATAGCGCGAGACCGCTACCCAGCCCTCCATGCACCGCAGCGGCAGGGCTGCCCTGGCTGCGGCAGGGCCACCGCCGACTGCACGGCCCCTGGCCCACAAACCAAGGTCGTCAGAGGGGTGGAGCCTTGAGGTGTTTTCCTAGGGGTGCTGCCACAAGAAAATCCGCCCTTGCCTCTTGACACCCAGGTGGGAACCACTGCTGGCCGCCACCCGCACGCGCACAGGCGCGCGGACCGGAGAGCAGTCATTAGACCAGGCCGGGGCTGGGGGGGAGGGGGTCGACGCCCACCCAGCCGCGCGTGGCCGTAGCCAAACGGACATAGGCGCAGACCGCATCCGCGCCAGTGAACAGGGCCTCACCCCCATTCCCAAGCGCACACGGGGGATGGCCCTACTGTAAGGTCCTAGATGGCTAGGGGTGAATAGTCTATTAAAAATCTACAAACCACAAGATAAAACTTGATTAGTATAATAAATGGCATAAACACGGTCTCAAATAGAGCTTGTTGATTGAATATGTTCTATTCTTCCTCTCAACAACACCATTGGAGAGTGGAGTGTACTTGGCCGAGAATTGATGTCCAATTCTAAAGTTATCACAAAGGTCATCAATTCTTGTATTCTTGAACTCACTCTCATTGTCACTTCTTATCTTCTTGATCTTGATTTCAAAATCATTGTGAACTCTCTTGATAAATGTCTTGAATGTGTCAAATACTTCACTCTTGTCACTAAGAAATAACATCCATGTGAATCTTATGAAATCATCAACAATGATAAATCCATATTTGTTGCCTCCAATGCTAAAATATGTTGTTGGTCCAAATAGATCCATATGCAACAACTCAAATGCTTTGCATGTACTCATTGTGCTCTTCTCTGGATGTGCACTTCCAACTTGCTTCCCGGCTTGACAAGTACTACAAAGTCAATCCTTTTCAAATTCAACATCTTTCAAGCCATTGACTAGATCAT
Organism: Bothriochloa decipiens; assembly: GCA_023333625.1. NCBI lineage: Eukaryota > Viridiplantae > Streptophyta > Magnoliopsida > Poales > Poaceae > Bothriochloa > Bothriochloa decipiens. The sequence continues at coordinate 41,482,087 of CM041638.1, read as the reverse complement.
GACTCAATAGTTTCTTCAATTGTTTCATGCCAACATGACCAAGTCTTCTATTCCATAGCCAACCCATCCTAGATTTTGATATCAAACAAGTTGATAGAGATGTTTCACTAGCATTGAATTCAACTAGATAGAGGTCTCATATCTAAATCCTTTGAATATCATATTGGAACCATCCATGCTCACAACCTCAACATCATTTGGCCCAAATATACATTTGAAGCCTAGATCATAAATTTATGCCACCGAGAGAAGATTGAAATTCAAGCTTTGAGCTAGCAACACATTTGATATACTCATGTCAATTGATATTGCTATCTTTCCAAGTCCAATGACCTTGCTTCTCTTGTTATTTCCAAATGTGATAGAATCAACACTACTATGATTATCATTGATAGAATAAAATATTCTTGATGTACCAGTCATGTGTTGAGTGCACCCTCTATGAATGATCCAATGCCTTCCTCCGACCTTGTAATTCACCCTACAAGTAAATCAATGAGACTTAGGTACCCATACTTGCTTGGGTCCTTGTAGGTTAGTGACTAAGCTCTTTGGTACCCAAATTACCTTCTTCTTTGGGCCAACAATGGGTGTACCAACAAACCTAGCCTTCACACCCTTCTCACCCTTAGTAAGCACATAACAAGAATCAAAAGGTATAGCATTAACAACTTTCTTATTTTTGTTTATTTTATTACAATTACGCTCTAGGTGCCCAACTTGCTTGCATCTATAGCAACATTGACCATTGCTCTTCACAAAGCTAGGCTTTGGAGTTGCAAAGGCCTTCTTGCCTTTCTTGGGGGTGTAGCCTAGTCCCTCTTTGTTGAGAGAAAACCTTTGGCTGCCAAGCACTTTAGCAAACGGGCCTCACCACCATAGGCTTTGCCAATGGCGTGAATGAGCTCATCCACTTCTCTCTTGAGAGTCTCATTCTCAACCACTAGATGCATCATCACTACTAGTAGAGGTGGAGTGGGTTGTTGTGGATGAAGAGCTACAAGAAGGGTTAGCACTTAAGATGATAATGGGTTGATAAAAATATTCATCAATTATATCACATGTTATACCTATATCACATGATGTAACAACCTTCTCATTTGCTTGTTGCTCTAGAAGCAATGAGTGAGCTTTTTCAAGCTTAGAATGAGCATCACTAAGTTTCTCATGGTCTTCCACTAGACACTCATGAGTGGTTTTAAGCTCACTAAGGGCTTTCTCAAGTATTGCTACTTTCATTGAAAGCTTCTTACACTATTTGTCCTTAGCAATAGCAATATCTCTAGTTTGTTCCACCAAGTCATAGAGTTGTTCCTTAGGTGGTTCATCATCATTTTCATTATCATTATCATGAGCATATTCCATCTAACTCTCATCATCACTATCATCATATATTACCTTATTTCCTTAGCCATGAAGCAAGAGTGTGATGAAAAGAATAGTGAAGGCTTCTTGTTGATAGCAATAGAAGCCAAAGCCTTGTTGGAAGATTCTTCTTCCTCTTCATCATCACTCTCCCAAGTGACCACAAAGGCACCAGCCTTGCCCTTCTTGAGAGTCATTCTTGCTTCTCTCTTCTTCTTCTCAAACTTGTCCCTCTTGTTGTTGTTCTTCTTCTTGTCAAAGGGACATTCGGCTTGTAGATGTTTGGTGCTATCATAGTTGAAGCACTTCCTTTGTTGTTCATTGCTCTTAGAGTTATCAAATCACTTCTTAAAGCCTCTTCTCTTGATGAACATGTGGCCCATCTTCTTGACCATAAGAGCTAGTGCATCATCATCAATCTCAAAGTCTCCCTCTTCGCCATTGTCATCTTCCTCTTCAATGATGGGAGCTTTGCCCTTAGAAGAAGTGGCCTTGAATGCCATGGTTGGCTTCTTATTTTCTTCCTCCTTCTTGTCAACATCCTTGTCATACTTGTCAAAGGTTAATACCTCTCTAAGCAAATCATTTAGCTTTGTTGTATCAAGCCCATCTCTTTGTAGCATCATGATCAACATCTTGAATCTCCTGAGCAAGCTCATCAAGAATTTGACACAAAAATCTTGGTCTTGTGTCTTATATCCCAAACTCTTGAGATCATTTACAATCACTTATAGGCGATGAAACATCTCTAAAATGGTTTCATTATCCTTCTTCTTGAAGTTCTCAAACTCACTTTTAAGGCCATAGAGCTTGGTACTCTTCACAACCTTGGTGCCCTCGTAAGTTTCACTCAATCTTGTCCACACCTCATGAGCAAATTCCAAATCCTTGATGCCCTCAAATTTCTTTGTGTCAATACCATCATAAATAGTATTGAGAGCCATTCTATTGCATGCTCTATTTGCTCTATCTTCATCGGTGAGATTATCGGGGTTGACGATAACATAATCATTCTCGGTGACCTCCAGCACTCTCTCATGAATAGAACCAAGGTGCATACTCATATTTCTCTTACAATGATCAAAAGAACTAATGCCATCAAAGAAAGGTAGTTTGCCCATAACATGATTGAACATAATTTGAGCCATCTTTCAACACCAAAGGATGTTAAGCCTTGTAAAAATGGTGACCATGGCTCTGATACCATGTGTAAGGTCCTAGATGGCTAGAGGGGGGTGAATAGCCTATTAAAAAATCTACAAATCACTAGACAAAACTTGATTAGTATAACAAATGGCATAAACATGGTTTTACCTAGCCTAGATGGTGAGCAAGCCTCCTAATGACAAGTCTAGTATATCTCATGATCTCTATATCTCACAAGGGCTATGTCATTACTATCTACACTAATGAGCAAGCTAGAAAAACTAATTCTACACAAGCTACACAAGATATTCTAAAAAGTAAATACAAGAGATAGGATGGTGATATTATACCGATGATGAAGAAAAATTATTACCAATCACCAAGATGATAATCAATTAATCATAAGAGGCAAAAATATATATATCAATGAAGAATCAATCACCAAAAGACAAGAGGATGACAAAATTGTTTTATTCACCTGGTGTTCACTTGTGCACCGACAAGCTACGTCATCGGTTGTGTCGACTAACACCTAGATGGTTCTTTGGTGTGACCCTCAAGACACTTGCCCCTCAAGGCACTCCCCCACAAGGGAACTACAAGACACCACTCTCAAGCGAGGTAACTCAATGACACGCTCAATGTATTAGAGTTGCTTTTGGCGCTCCACCAAGGACAAGCACAAAAACCTGTTACAATCAACTAGAGGTGGGCAAGAACAATCACCAACTCTTCCCAACACCTCCAACAATCCTCCAAGCCAGCTAGGAGCGATGCTCTCCAAGAATAACAAGAAATCCACTAGCCAAACGACTCATAAGTTCCACTACATGAATCAACTCATGCAATGCACTTCGAATCACCTCAATCTCACTCAAGATTAGCAATCAAGCAAGAGAGATGAGTAGGAGGGAGAAGCTTCAGCTCAAATGATGCTCAAGAATGAAAGAATGGGCGAGAGACATCCCCAAGGGCCGGCCACCACCTATTTATAAGCCATCCAACCGAGCTAGCCGTTACCCTCAAAAATAGCCGTTGTCGCGTCCGGTGCTTTACATAATCACGCCCCAAAGAAACAAACTGAAATGGCCGAGACACATACCGTCGGACGCGCCTTACGTTTTTATCATGCAGAAAGTCATTTTAAACTAGCCGTTGGCCAGACCAATGGACGCGTCCAACGCAACGCGTCGGACGTAGCTCCCTGGCATCCGCCGACCAGCTCAAAGTCGCAGTTCTCTCTGAGTCGCATTCGGAGCCCATCAAATGTGTCCGACGCTCCGTAGCACTCCGCATTCGTCGCCGTTCAAACTTTCGCGCCCAAAGGATGCCATTTCAATCAATGCCTCCAGACACGAACGACAGTGTCCGACACCTCGCGTCTAACTCGTCCGACGCCTGGACTCAGCTCGGCCCGTAGCCCTTCAACATGTTGGACACGCCCCCGGCGTCCGACGCTCCACAACTCAGCTTCTGACGCTTGTAAAAAATGCATTTTCAAGCCGTCATTCACGCTATCTCACCCACCTTTTCAAATGTACCAACACCACCAACTGTACATCTCCATGTGCATGTGAGTTAGCATTTTCCAAATATTTTTCAAAGGATTTTCAATCGCACACTAGATCCTAATGCATTGACATGAATTATTGATCTAGTGGCACTCATGAACCGAATTACCGAAGACTTTTCCTCTTCATAGTTCGGCTATCGATCCTAAACCACGCACATCCTCTATGGTGTCTTGAGTGCGAAAACAAAATGGCCCTATATGTTATACCTTTGCCTTGAGCCCATTTTGCTTTTCCATCAAACGTGAAGCCTTCACATGACATGTGACAATCCATGTCATCATGCAACCGTCTTGGTTCATCGATCTCGATCTTACTTGCTCTTCACCGTTGGTTGGTCCATCGGCGCCAAGTCTTGCGTCGCACGGTCCTTCGCTTCGAAACCTCAACTTGCCATTCACACTTCCAACCGGTCCATCAAGCCTAGTCCTCATCTTAATCTTCACCTTTGGTTCACATGACTCCATGTCATGACTCATCCATTGAGCTTCACTTGGCACAGATTACCTTTTCTAAATCATCCACTTAGAAACAAGGTTAGTCCTAAGGTTTTATCAATTAGCTAAAACCAAACCGGGGACTTTCACCTGCCTAGGGGCGCGCCGCCCGGGGCGCAGATCCAGTGCGGGCCTCGCCAAATCCGGCCCCCAAGGGCATGGATCTGGCTCGCCTCCAGCCGCCGGCCAAGCCTTGTCACCAAACTCCAGAAGATAGGTAGGGGGTGGAAGGAGATGGGGCACATGAGGGAGAATGGCGTGAGGGTTGGCCTTGTTGGGCTCCTCCGCGGGTCACCGCCGCCGCTGCCAGGGCGGCGGCGGTGGCCGAAGAACGCCGAGGGCGAGGGGGCTCGGCGGCGGAGGGGGCGAGTCGCCCCCGGATCGCCTCGTACGGAGACGACGCGGGGCGGGGGGGGGGGCAGGAGGAAGGAATTCGTTGCCAGTTGGGTTTAAAAGATTAGTTTCAGGCATTATCTCGTACTCCAAGTTCCAGGGGGGAAGATATGCATCCATGTAAAAGGCACTCAACTCAATCCTGAGTTGGAGACCAAGCAAATGCAATCCGATTCTGCTCTCTCGTCAGGCCGTCCCTGTCCAATAATCTGTAACATTTTGATCCGCTCAGGCCATCAAAATGACTTTTTTCTATCCTCTTGGAAAGCTGGAATCTCTCAAGGAAAAGCTACATCTGCAGCAAGAGGCTAGGGTCTAGCTAGGGAGCACGACGTCCCGTTGGCTAACGTCCACTGGGCAAAGGTTGGGGCACCGGTCACCGGTGCCATTTTTTCCACGAATTGACTTGCGCTTCCATACGACGTATTGGACGGTTAGTTAGTACGCCACCTTGCTGACGCAGAGGTGGGATTTTATAAAATCATTTTCAAACCCTGAGAATAACAAAAAAATCGCAAGTACATATATATGAACTGGAATTTGTTATTTTTATATTACTAGCAGTTGACAACTAAATTTTTCAAAAAGGAGTTGATTGTCAAAATGTTACACACACAAGAGGAATTGTCCAAACCAACTAAGCCAGTTTTGGTAACTTTGTCAAAATATAAAATGGACTCCACCATTGTATTCCTCTTGTCAAAAAGATCCGAAAACAAATAGAAAACATCTAATTTGGATTCGAATAAAGAAAATGCAACTTCGAAAAAAATCACCCTGCAGAGACCGACTTAGACATTTTTAATGGAGTGCACGGTGTGCACGCATCTTGCACACCTGATTGTGTTAAAACTCCATTTTTTTCTTATGAATACATGCCGGGTAACCGGGTCTTTAAACAAAAATATACCAGCTGCCCCGACCGGTTGGTTAAGAGCAAGAGAATTCTGAAACGTCTTGCCTGTTGTCATTAGAAAGGCAGGGAGGAAAAGGTTATGCGTTATGTTCCTGGGAAATATCCAAGCACGTGTCCTCTGAACAATGATTGACCAAGCGGTTTCCTTTTGTCGTCAGAAAAAAAAAAAAGATTGAAATGTGACTGAGATGAATACAGTACAGTGTGCTTAATTTGTTCATGTAGAGAAGGAAAACAAATAAGTTTTGAGTGCATTGAGCTACATACACCGATCAGTTACACTCCACCTAAAGACATCAGATATATATACATATACATGCAAAAGAGGACCACCGTAGCAAAACTCTTTAATTTTTATTTGGGTTCCATGATCAAATTTGGATTCTATATTTCAAAAAAATGGGCACTATAAGAAGTTGCGTGGTCAAATTTGGTTTCCATATTTCAAATAATTGAGCAAATAAATTGACGGCCATGAAAAGTAAATGTAAAATCCTTATGTCCTAGAAACTTTAGCCTCACTGACTTTGTAGATGCGCATCATTCTTGGATTAAAAGAAAATGTCGTTGCAGGGGAAAAAGGGCTTCGTCTTTGTGCCGTAGCAAGATAAATGATGCCTTTCTTTTCAAGTTGGCATAATGCATGCATGTAGGTGATTAGACGTTCCATTCTTTATAAGAGATACTCATAGTCATTTCATTCAAAACAACTTGATATTTTAGTTTTATTTTAACCAAACTATATTAAGGTTGCCTAATTTATAGAGAAAATTATCAGCATTTATAATGTCAAATAGGTTTACTATAAAAATATGTTCCATGATTATTCTAATGATACTTAGTTGGTAATATAAGCATTATTTTAGTATTCTGTTGTATTTATTTGGTTAAAAGATAGTTAATTTGAACCTATGACAAAACTAAAACATCAAGTTTTGGAACGGAGATAGTGGCATATACCTCGTAGGACCCGACAACTGCAAAAAAAAAAAAAGAACTGGGGAATTAATATGAGTTTTTAAGTTCCACATGTCTCTATGGGAAGCCATTTTGCTGCTAGATAAGACATATTACGAGTTCTCTATGGGAAGCCATTTTTAAGTTCTCTACATGAACAAATTAAGCACACAGAGATAGGGGGCAAGCCTTTTTTAAATGCATACAGTTTCTATAGTTAAATTGGGCCAGTCCTTTTTTTTAAATATGGTTGGACCTCAAAAAGGAATAATCTCATTTCTTACTTTGCCTCTAGATATGATTTATACCATCATCGTAAGAAAATATGAGACAAATGTGTATATCGTGTCATTGTGATTGTTGTGACCTATGGCCCTGTAGTTGTGTCATTGTTGTGATATATTACGATTGAGGCCAATGAGGGACCTATACAAGTCAGATAGGTGGTTTGGCATCTTAGGACGCCCTTAATGGATTGACAAGACTCGATTCATTTACAGGACTTCCACATAGAAGAGAGAAGCGGCTACCGCTAGGGCTGGTGAGAGCCACTAACATGCATACCCATGTTGAGTGGGCCCACCATGTGATAAAAATGGTAGGACCCGAATGACTACGGAAAAGAAGAAAAATAAAAATAGGGAATTAATATGAGTTTTAAGTTCCACATGTCTCTGTGGAAGCCATTTTGCTGCACGATAAGATTAGTCACGGAGACAAGGGGCAAGACCCCTAAGTGCATACATTTTCTCAATAGTTAAAATTTTACAAGTCTTTTTTTTTAAAAATATGGTTGGACCTAAAAAAGCGAATAATCTCATTTCTGGATTTGCCTCTAGATATGATTTATACCATTGTCTTAAAATATGAGGCACATATGTATATTGTGTCGTTGTCATATATTACAATTCAGGGAATTAGGGACCTATAGACCTGTAGTTGTGTCATTGTTATGATATATTACGAGTGAGGCCAATGAGGGACCTATACAAGTTAGATATGCAGTTTGGCATCTTAGCATCCTTAATGGATCAACAAGACTCGATCAATTTACAAGACTTACACACAGAAGAGAGAAGAGCAGCTACTGCTGGATGGTGAGAGCCACTAACATGCATGCCCATGCTAAGTGGGCCCACCTTGTGATCTAGCATGAGGCAAAGAGAAAGGTTTGTGGTTGGGCACAAAATTTGGCCGCCACCACCGAGGCAGAGCTCAGTGAGCCACCGTCAAGGATGAGGCGGGTGTGAAGTAAAGCATAGTTGTTTGTCGGCAAGGGAAAGGTAAGGTGGATGGACAAAGAGACCTATGTTGTCAAGTGTGGGACTATGGTACATCACTAACATTGATGGACTAAATCGAAGTTCGAGTCACTACTCACTAGATAGGAGGGTTGACCGAGACCGAGACCAGGAGAAGTAACTAGTGGAGGCACGACGTTAGCAAGTGAGGGGGAACCTTGGTCAATGAGGGTGGTGTGGATGCACATCACCATAGGGGTGGGTTGCGTCGAAGCTCAACAAACGGAGGGGATGATGAAGCTTGGAGGAGATAGTGAGTATTTAACAAACCACCAACATGTAGACCCCATTGATTTGGAAAATTATGTTTTAGATTTACTATTGGACATGTAATCTATGTACCATGATTTACTACTACCTCCATATTGGTTATTTATGTTATTTTGGACAAGGATTAGGTCAAATATTGAGACTATAAATCATGAATTAATTTAAAGTTGTTTGAGTCTTGAAATATGATAACCATATGAACAGATTTGTCTTGAAAAATACTTTTAAAACATATATATTATTTTTTAATAAATATATTTATAAATAAGTCAAAGTTATGTTTTAGAGGTTGTGCCGTTGTCCAAAATGTCTTCTTTAGTAACCTGGAGGGAGCATATCCTACATGGATACCGGCATACCGCCATGGCGCCATAGTGAGCAATAATACTGTCTTTTGTTGTGCGAGGAGGTTGTAATTGTAATAATGTAATTGCATACATGTCTTTACAGTGAGCTGTATTAATTGTGCCAAACTTAACGGGCCTTAATAATCTAGCTAGCTTGATCTTGGTGGTGATACGGGAAAAAAATTCAATGCAGACGGCCTGTACGATCGCACTGTGTAGACCACCAGTCAAAAGTTGACACGTGTCCAGCCTTCCCAGTCATATATTGACACCTGTGCACCTAACTCGTGTGCTCCTCTCCATCCGCCTGGCTCATCTCATAAACCATGAAACGCATTAACAGCTGATCGTGAGATTAACTGCTTCGCCACGTATCTCTCATCCGTGCTAGGCCTACACGCTGCTTCCGTACAGGCCGCCTGCATCAAATTTTGATACGTGCCATATTTTGATACGTGCCATATTCTTGAGGGATAATGATGGGAAAGCTGCTTAACCTAGGCCTTGTTTAGTTTTTGAATTGGGGTTAGAATTTTTGTATCAGAATTTCTGTACCATTTTGTTTGTATTTAGTAAAAATTATTTAAATTTTGACTAATTAGGTTTAAAATGTTCGTCTCGCAAAGTACAATCAAATTATGCAATTAGATTTTGATTTCATCTATATTTAGTACTTCATGCATGTGCCTGTATTTTAATATAATGGGGAATCTTTTTTTTGCATAGTGCTAAATGTTAAAATTAGGAGGAAACTAAACAAGCCCTATTACGGGTGCGGCCGGTGTGCGTCCTGTGTAAGCTATTACCCATTATGGCAAGTGATTTGACATGCCTGCATTGCCGTCTTCTTCATCCTTTCCGACCACGCACAGCCTAGAAGGTCCTTTATATTTGCCCCCTCCAAAATAAATTCCTCGAACTAGCACGACCGTCCTTGACTATATGCAACGTGTTCTGATCTTGTTCACCTTTAGCATCATGCATCGTCAGTATACCGTGATTTTGTTCGCGAAGCTTTAGTTGATGCGGCAGCAGATGGGTCGGATAGGTGACCAGCACCAGCTGCCAGCAATGAAGAATGAAGAATATCAGGCGATCGAACATTAATTACTGCAGTATATGCGCAAGAAACACCCGTCTGCCTGAGCAAATCTCAGTGCATATATATGCACAATTGCACCACATACACTGTGGAAACTAAAAGGGTGACCATATACATGAGAACAAGTAAACGCATATATATATACACATGTGTGTCGATCTGACTTGCGCTTGATTGGCAGACAAGCTCTCGACAGATTAATTAGTTGGAGCCCAAGCAAGACGCGACGGGAATTGATTGAGAAGAGCTAAGCAGCTAGCTGCGTGCTTAAGATTCAGATAGAGACGGGACGACAGATCAAGAGATCGCGTTAGAAACATTACGCATAATGCATGGTTACGCATGCAACAGTAAGGCAGGTCATCAGCAACTAAGTTTACCGTCTACGTGCAACGTACGTACATGCGTCTGGTCTCCAATAGGCAGATGCTAGCCACGCTGCTTTGGCCGGGGGGTCATCAAAAGCGCGGTCAAAAGCGAGCGAGCGATGCAATGGTCCTCCAACACTATGCATATACCGGGCGTGTTATCAGGTCCACACAAGAAGATAGAGAAAAGGACTCAAGATTCTATGGGCGGGCCCTGTGCTAGCAGACTCAGCCAGCAACAAAAGCTATAGCTAGCGTAGGAGTATGGCATTGCGCATAGCCACACAGCAGTAAACCTCAGCTATCTCGTCGCCCAATAACAAATCCCGGCCACTAGCATGTTGTAACTGATGCTGCTAGAGTGCTAGTCCTGCAGACGAGCTTGACATACTCCTATATAAACTGGGTATCGGCTGTGGGACAAGTATGCAAAACCAACACCAACCAGCAGTAGCTGGCCGGTGTACATTAGTTCCAGCAGCAAGTACATAGAGTACAAGGTAGCAAACACATCTATCTCGATCGGACTCCTCTGTTCTCGAGAGCAAGTTGTAGCAGTTGAGAGCTAGCTAGCTAGGGATTTTATCAGACGACGACATGGCCGGCAGGGAAAGGGAGCCGCTGGTGCTTGGTAGGGTGGTGGACGACGTGCTGGACCCTTTCGTCCGGACCACCAACCTCAGGGTCAGCTACGGCACCAGGACCGTATCCAACGGCTGCGAGCTCAAGCCGTCCATGGTGGTGAACCAGCCCAGGGTCGACGTCGGGGGACCCGACATGAGGACCTTGTACACCCTCGTACGTATATATCATACATCGTTTTCCCCTCACATGAATATTATTGGAACACATGCAGCATAATAGCTTATGTATAATAATAGTCTTTTTTGAGCTCCTGATGCCATGCATGCTTGGTTCTTCAGGTGATGGTCGACCCGGACGCTCCGAGCCCAAGCGACCCAAACCTTAGGGAGTATCTGCACTGGTAATTGAAAATACTCACCCTGTAAACCCGATCATCCCTGCTTTCATTCTACTGAACGAATTACTCCTATACTAGTTGTGCACCATATATATGGTAAAACCTATTATCATCATATGGTCGGATTGATCATATATTAATTCGTATCCCTCTCGATATTTATACTGTCTTCTTCACGCAGGCTGGTCACGGATATTCCGGGAACTACTGGGGCAGCATTTGGTGAGTGTAGACGCATGTCACTCCGCCCTATCACAGACTGTCTGTCTGTCTATACTACCCTGTCCACAGAAACTTTTTTTTTTTTTGAAGATCAAGAAAAACTTTTTATTGCATATATAGTGTTACACTTGTCAGTCGGTTATATATCGGGACGTACAAATTAATTGCTCCCTTAAGGTTTCTAAAAGAAGTCATTTTGAACATGACTTCAGTCAAACATTGGGATTTGTATCATGAATAAAGTTGTTGAGTTTGAAAAATATAAAAAACATGTCAATAGATTTGTCTTAAAAAATACTTTCATAAAATTATACACATATCAATTTTAATAAATATTTTTAATAAAAATAAGAAGTCAATGCTTTGGAGAATGCACCAGATTTCAAAACTACCTTTTTTAGTAACATGGAGGGAGTATTTGTCATTACACACATAATTAAGCTACTAGACCTGTCATATAACGAATTAAGAGTTTCTACATTTTAGGTGGCAACAATCTTGTACAACGAATTAGTATAACTAAAAGAACAACTTACAAGAGATAATTTATTTTACAATTTTTTCTATAGTTAAACAATGATAAAATGAAAATTTATTTTACAGTTTTTTTCTATTGTCAAACAATGATAAAATGATATAATGACCAAAGAAAGACCAACACAGAAAGTTAGGTACGCGAAATATAGGAGAAGTGATTAAGTAATCTAATTATACATAAGACGTTTTGTTATATACTTATTAGTTATGCTAAAAGTCAAAACCTCGTAACAGAGAGAGATGTATTCATGCGCATATATATGATTCAAATAACACTGTTACGGTGGCATGCTTGCAGGGCAAGAGGTGATGAGCTACGAGAGCCCACGGCCGACCATAGGGATCCACCGCTTCGTGCTGGTGCTGTTCCAGCAGCCGGGGCGTCAGACGGTGTACGCTCCGGGGTGGCGCCAGAACTTCAACACCAGGGACTTCGCCGAGCTCTACAACCTGGGCCCTCCCGTTGCTGCCGTCTACTTCAACTGCCAGCGTGAGGCCGGCTCTGGGGGAAGGAGGATCTACTCATGAATCACCTGCCACTACGTACACTACGTACTCCCAGCGACGACCTGCATATACGTAGTCAACTATAGCTAGAATGAACAATATATTTACGTAGTGTATGACTCTGTGTGTCGTCGTAGTGCAGTGGCTGCTTTGCATTGCTAGCAGCACTGACCAGGCAGCATATACGTACGTACTTGCTTGCATTGGCGATCGACGACGTGCATACACACACGTATGACTGTAAACAATGAGCGGCTAGTAGAAGCAGCTAGCTAGAGGCCGGCGACGAGCCGTAGCTTAGCAACACATATCATATGCATGCATATATGCCATACTAGCTAGCTGCCTAGCTAGCCGCGTACGTATATATTGTAGTGTAGTATTATGTATAGCTAGGCCGGTGCACATTCATAAATGTGTACCATATATATGCTTGTGCATGGGAGATAAAACAGCATAACTACATGGCATAGACTGGTAATTAGTTAAGATGCTTATCATGCATCTCCCTAGCAAGCTACTGTACTTGGTACTTGGTGTAATATATATAATAAGTCGTCAGTGGAATATACACATATTGTATAATCTATCTATCTATATACTGTAAAAGAGCGAAGAAATTGATAAATACGCATCACCTAAGAATTCATACCCATCTTATGTTTTAGCCGTTAGATGTAACTTAAGATCTTAATCTAAAGGATATTAGACCTCCTTATCTCCTAACAGGTGAGCCATCCCGTAAAATATAAGATTTGTTTATGTTACTGCTATTCAATTCTCTAGCCACGTTGTTTCTTTTTTCACCCTCACATATTCTGCCCGCCCGCATACGTTGCGCGTCGGTGATCTCCTTCCTCTATCTTTTTTCCTCTGCCAAGCCCCTCTTCATCCGAGCGCAGATCGTCACGTCTCTTTTTCTTTTTTTTTAGAAAAGGGATGGTCACGTCTCTGGACTGCGTAGGTTAGGCCCTCCACGGGGCTCGGTGCCAGCGACGGCAGTAGCAGCGGCATTGAGGTATATAGCTGGCTGCTGATCCTCTCAAGATCCGCTCCCGGGCAGATTCTGGCTACAGGTATCGTCGAATGAAGGGGCTGGGGCAGGGGTGCGGCCGCTACCGCCGTCCCTCTGGTCCCTTAGCCAGGCCGCCCATTGATGTGCCGGCGACCATGCAACGGCAGGATTCCTTGTACATGGCCGCAACAAGCAGAGGCGCCGGCGTGAACCACGTTGTTCAATATATATTGCACTACCGCAAGCTTGTTTGTAGTACGTGTATATATACATATGGACGTCAACACATGAACACATGTCTGCCTTGTATCCTCCACGATCACATACTGATCGATGATTTGTGTGTATGTATTGTGATACCGACCAACACCAGGTAGAGGCAAACGCGTAGGCCTCGGCAAGCCAGGCACAGGGCTTCCCCGCCTTCCCTTTTGTACAAGCTATGTTCTCGTGTCTGCTGAGATCAAAGACAGGGCAACAACTTTAGAGAAGGATACATAAAGTTTGCTACGCCGGACTCGGCACCAGGGGAGCTTCAGCCTCCTTCATTACTCATCAGGTAATAAATCTCTTTTTTATTAGCCAAAGATTGATCACCATGGGTTTTTGTCCTTCCGCGTTCTTCGTGGCTGGACTGCTGGAGTTGTGCTGATACGGCATCTAGGTGTCACGCATCCAACCAGTCCATGCCAGCGAATTCGCCAATACTATACTCATATTCACATGCACATCGAGCAGGCGCAGGTACAAATCTTTGTTCTCCGCTCAGTTCAGTTAAGGCCTTTGTCATTGTGATAACAAAAAAAAAATTAGGACGTAGCAAAGGCGTATTAATAAGATCGTCAATTCTGTTTTGCAAAGTGAAAATTTTGATAGCAGACTGGTTTGTGATGCTCAATAAAAAGATGAGAGGGGATTTGATGCAATCCGTACTGTTGTCCTTTACATGGTTGACGTATGGAAATCACTTGGTGTGAAAATGGACAAGGTGTAGTTCCTATTGTCCTCTGAAGAAATATTCAAGCGGCCAAATGAAATGAATATTGGCCGAAAGCAGTTGGTCATTGGAATGGATGATGCTGGTTCTGAATTCTTTAGTAAGAAGGGTATGCCAGAATTATGACCTTAATTTCAAGGGGTATTGCAATTTCTTATCATGATTTTATTTTCCTATAGTTATAGTTATTCTTTATCTGTTAATCTAAGCAGGTGGTCATTGAAATGGATGTTGCTGGTTCCGAATTCATTAGTAAGAAGAGTATGCAAGAATTATGACCTTAATTTCAAGGGGTATTGCAATTTCTTATCATGATTTTATTTTCCTATAGTTATAGTTATTCTCTATATGTTAATCTATAGTATTTTATAATATTAACGTGTACTCACTTTCTTGGCCAGGACAATGATGGTTCAAACAACTTCTCAGTTGATAGCCTGAAAGATCTCGAGTCCTTTGTTTCTCTCTGCTCTATTCGGTTGGTATAGTAATTTTATTTTTGACTTTTTTTTTTGCAATAAACTTTGAATCCAGTTTTAGCAAACTTGGGGACCTGACTCGTGCTCAGTTCACGACACAGTATACGTGGAAATTAAGTTTTATAGAGAGAAATAGAAACAATGATATTAGATGTGAATTTAATAAAATGAAGTAAAAAACATATATAGATAGCTAGCATTCTCTTGTGATGTTCTAGGTAAAAAAGGGCATACGAATGTACCAACCGTAAGCATATTGTTGATTGGGAAACAAGCGCTTTGCATATTATATTTATATTACTCTTTCCACAACAAACATTTTTATGACCCAATGCTTTTTATTTGACATAATCTTTACGCTATTTACATCAGTTAAAGTTGATTATTAGTCCACACATAATAATTGTTAGAAAGCTACTTAAGAGTCTATGTGCATCATGGAGTAATCCAGAGTAGAAATATTTCAGAGTCCGTCATAAAGTAGAAATACTTTTGAGAGATATTTTAAATTTTGTATTTTCTATTTTGAAAAACTTTTAAAAAAACACGTGCATTTACACTAGTATATACTAATCAGCTAGCTTTTGTGTGGAGAAATCATCATCAGTGTTGGTATATTTATGGCATGAATCTATATATTAGTATATACACATTGTCATTAGGGTCCCGGCTGGCCCTTCCATTATGGATCACGCAAGCACACTTAATTTGAACGTACTACACCGCCAGCCGGCCGGCTTGCTGGGCACGCAGAATGATGCAGCGCGGCTGTTGGGTCTTGTAGCATTATTATTCGCTGAATAACCATAGTACTAGTAATATATGTAGGTAATACGTACAATCCACGTCAGTAGCGTGGTGATACACTGCTCTACTATATACTAATAATAATAATGCTACACACCTAGTGGTCGCGCGTATCTAGCAAGGTGTGCGAGCAGCGATGCCACACACCTAGGCTCATCGAAGATACTTATATACCAGCTGGCACCGGCCGGTTGGTTAAGAGCAAGAGAATTCTGAAACGTCTTGCCTGTTTTTTTAAATTTAGGGATTCCTCATTCCCATTCACAATTGGACAGAAATACGGCAGCAACGAGAGTTTTAAGAGAAAAACAAAAGAAGACCCCTAGACCGAGGGTGCGGGAAGACCTAGGACGCCCACTCCACTAAGAGTTTTGCCAACCTAACCGGCCCTATTACATGATGCGTTTAACCGTCAACGCAAAAGCAGAAGATCACCAGCACTGTTGGGATCACGCTGACAGAACATTCACCGTCAACGCAAAAGAACGCATTGCATGAAAGGTAAACATTGCCAAGCGGAAACAACACTACGGAAGCTGGTGACTGCCCAGATAGCCACCTCACCTTGTACTTCGTCCTTCTTCTCCAATCTTCTTCAGAACTTGGACCCTCCAGCAGTGTAATTACCTTGGCCGCCTGCATTGGAGCGCTTGGATTTCTTAGTTGCCAGCATCTTCGCAGCAATCTTGAGCATCTAGTTGACTCCCTCCTCGATTGCTTCTTTATCCAGCTCAGGTAATATTAGAAAGGCAGGGGGAAAAGAAAGGTTATGCCTTATGTTCCTGGGAAATAATAAACCGGCACGTATCCTTTTGTCCAAGCGGCACGTGTTCTGAAACAATGATTGACCAAGCGGTTCCCTTTTGTCGTCAGAAAAAAAAAAGATTGAAATGTGACTGAGATGAATACAGTACAGTGTGCTTAATTTGTTCATGTAGAGAAGGAAAACAAATAAGTTTTGAGTGCATTGAGCTATCAGTTACACCCAATTAAAGGCATCACATACACATGTATGTTAATTAATTTTATATCTGGGTGATCAATTTTGGTTTCCATATTTCAAAAAATTGGGCATACAATTTTTTTTGCGAAAGAAAATTGGGCATATAATTGAAGGCCAGGAAAAGTAAATGTAAAATCCTTATGTCCTCGAAACTTTATCCTTACTGACCCGTAGATGCGCATCATTCTTGGATAAAAAGAAAATGTCGATGCAGGGGAAAAGGGCTTCGTCTTTGTGCCGTAGCAAGATAAATGATGCCGTTCTTTTCAAGGTCAGCATAATGCATGCGTCACATGGTTTTTTTTTCCTTTCTTGTCATTGCACTCTTTGTTGTCTAAGTTGGAAAAATTTGTGTCCTAGGTTCCCAAAGAACACATGATTTTTCTTATCCCTGGAAATCACGTGTTTCTTATGTAAAAAACGCACATGTGTTGGTTTCTCCTAAAACACTCTAAGTGTTCAATAGGCAAGCACTTTTTTATTCACTACTCCAGTCGGCTCTATCACCGCCGGCGCTCAACCACTACCACTGCCGGAATCTGTTCCAGCAGTGGCCAAGCGGCAGTGATGTGGGGGGCACATCGCTGCCGGAAAATTGCGGCCGGCAGTAATGTATATACCACACTGCCGGCTCGTAGCACTCTCCGGCGGTGATATTGGCTCACAACACTGCCGGACCGTTATGCAAGCCGACAATGTTGTCTTTGCCAACACTGGCGGACTGCTGATCGAACTATCAACACTGCCGGCATGTTGTTCAGGCCAACAGTGTTGACTTAGTCAACACTGCCGGCTTTTTGCACAAGCCGCCAATATTGTTATTTTTTCTGATTTTTTTATTTTATTTTAAACATAATTTATAATTTATAATAACTTTATTTAATATTTTAATTTACTTTAGATGTCATAATGCTACTAAAGTTCTCCATCAACGATATAAATACAATACAAATATCTGATACGCTTACATTCAAATGTTCGATACAAGATCTTCAACAACAACATAAAAAAAGAAATTATGACACCAGACGTTTGAGGTCCTTTTCTGAAACCTGGTCCCTCCACACCTGAGCTTTTGCAATTGAAAACTGGCCTCTTTTTGAAAAGACACATAACAAGAGGAACTCTGCCAGCTCACTTTGAACTCCCTTGATCTCGAATTGACTCAGCCTTTGGTGATTATTTTTCTTGCGCTGTCGTTTCAAAAAGAAGGAGGCAAAGCTTGAATTAGTACACCATATTTTATATTTGATAATAGAAATAAATGAAATGAGCATTATACTCATAACTTGATCTGGCTCTTTCGTAGCGTACCCAATATAACGGAACATGGCCCACATGACATAGAACCCACACTCATTGTTGGCATTCGGCTGTCGTAGGTACGGGATGTGGGTCATTTCAACAATGTTGAATGGTATTTGCGTCCCACCTCTATGATTTTCTCCGAACTCTGTGAAAAATTATAATAAATAGCTAAAAGGGAAATCACTAGAAAAAGATATATATGATCATAGCAATATGGTGTCGTTAGCATCACTTACTTATTGAGCAGTTGCACTAGTGGCTGCAGTTCCTCGAGTGGCTTCTTCTTCGAGTCCCACACCTAAATCTCATTGTGGCGAAGATCGACACAACGAGGGCGTAATGGTCGCTACAATCAAAAAAGTGTAAGTAACGAATAATATGGACAAAAAAGAATCATAAAAACCACTGGTCAAGAACACATACTTGAAGTTGTAGGGTAGAAGTATGTGGGTTTTCTTTTTATCCATGAAATCTTCAAAAAATTTTACTAATATCTCTATCACTGCCTCCACACCGGAATATCCTACTTTGTCGAGGCAGGTCTGATCATCGACTCAGACGGGGTCTAAGAAGACTAAGTGCTGCCATGCGAGCTTTACGATGCAATATTGTGCACCTAACGTTCAGTGGCATTTCGTAGAACACCTCAGGGGCAGGGAGAAGGGTACCTACCACGTGGCCGGGGAATGCTTGCGTCCGTGCGCTCCTAATGTTCGTGACCTACAAGAAGAAGAGGACAGTGCCCTCGTTTACTAGAGCAGCCGGTGGAGTTAGCGGTAGTGGTGCTGCTCGTCGGTGCGCCAAAGTTCTGGCTCTGGGAGGGGGAAGCAGTGGTGCACCGACCACAGGCGGCAGTGAAGCGGGCGTCAGGGGCACGGACTGGTGGCGACACTCGTCGGTGACGAAGAGGAAGACAGGGTTCCATGTCGGCGGTGCTCCTCGACAGCATTGCGGGGGTGGCAGACGGCGTTGGCGCAGCGCGGTGCTCCGGCAGGGTGGGGGAATGGCGCATTCAGGGTTCAAAGACTTAGCCAAAATTTTAGATCGGGCGCCCTCCCCTTTTATACCTACCTGCCTTCACTGCCAGCGCCTATCTAGCGCCGGCAGTGATGACGCACATCACTGCCGGTTCCTACCACCCCCAGGCAGTGATGAAGGGGTGGCTCGTAGGTGTTAAGTAGGTTAACTTACCCATTCATTACGAACATCCCTCCATAGCATAGCGGTTAAGGCCTCCGGCTCTGGCACCCGCGACCTGCGTTTGAATCTTGGCGGGCAAAATTTTTAGACTTTTTTGTTTATTTTCAAATTATCCTAACCTTTCGTTATAATTAAATGAAATACATTGTCTAACACTATTCCTTTCCTAGCGTAGTGGTTAAGATCGTTGGCACTAGCCCCCACAACCCGCGCTCGAGTCCTGGCCGAGGCACTATTAGATTTTTTTCAAAAACATGCATAATATACCTTTGTGAAGCATGTAGACACTGCCTATGCCAGAATGCCTTGAATTTTTTGGTAGTAATGCAAAACCAAATTATGACCCTACACAAGATATTAGATTTTTTCGAGAATTATTTGAATTACTATAATTTTTCTGTGCTTAGCGAGATAAAATATGATGAATAACATAATTAAAATGCAAATTTTTGAGCCAACCTCCATAGAATCATGTCTCCAATTGCACAAGGGACCTTATGTAGAAGTTTGGTATCATTCTAGATCTTTTTATTGATACACTTAGTTCAACCTATAATTACTTGATGAAGTCGCGCAAAAATTCAATTAAACCGTGGAAAGTAGCAAACCATTCCAGAAAAATCTCAAAGTTGGTGAATGCTTCTTATGTGGCATGAGAAAGCATAAAAAAAGTTTTAGACCAATACGACACCAACCCCAGAATCACTGAGAACCTAAGTGTATAGTCATGGTTCGAGTAAAGGCTCCATATACCTCTGTGAAGCATGTAGACAGTGCCTATGTCGAAATGCCTTGAATTTTTTTTGTAGTAATGTGAAATTATGATCTCACACATGATATTAGGTTTTTTTAGAATTATTTGAATTACTATAATTTTCTTTGTGCTTAGTGAGACAAAATATGGTGAACTATATAATTAAAAAGCAAAATTTTAAGCCAACCTCTAAAGAATCCTGTCTCCTATGGCATAAGAGACCTAGTGTAGAAGTTTGTCACCATTCCAGATCTTTTTAGGGATACACTTAGCTCAACCTATAATTAATTGGTAAAGTCACGCAAAAATTCAATTAAACCGCGGAAAGTAGCAAACCATTTTAGAAAAATCTCAAAGTTGGTGAATGCTTCAAATGTGGAAGGAGAAAGCCTAAGAAAAAGTTTCAGACCAAGAAAAAGTTTTAGACCAATACAACACCAGAATGTATATGAACCCCAGAATCACTGAGAACCTAATTGTATAGTCATGATTCGAGTAAAGGCTCCATATACCTTTGTGAAGCATATAGACAGTGTCTATGTCGGATTGCCTTAAAATTTTTTGGTAGTAATGTGAACCCAAATTATAATCTCACATAAGATATTAGGTTTTTCTTAGAATTATTTGAATTACTATAATTTTATTTTTGTTTAGTGAGACAAAATATGCTGAACTACATAATTAAAAATACAAAATTTTAAGCCAACCTCCATAGAATCCTGTCTCCTATGGCACAAGAGACCCAGTGTAAAAGTTTGGCACCATTCCGGGTCTTTTTAGGGGTAGACTTAGTTCAACCTATAATTACTTGGTAAAGTCACGCAGAAATTCAATTAAACCACGAAAAGTAGCAAACCATTTCAGAAAAATCTCAAAGTTGGTGAATGCTTCATATGTGGCATGAGAAAGCCTAAGAAATTGTTTCAGACCAATACGACACCGGAATGTAGAATTTGAGTTAAATAATGAAACACATAATAAATATAAATTATAATTAAAACCAAATTAAACGACAACCTTGCAAACCAAACAAACTAATCACTAATCACTTTCATGTGATTCACTCTCTTCAGGGGATCAGGCCATTCACTTCGACCCACCTATCTACAAATATGTGCCAGTTTTGGTCTCTGGTCGTGTATCCCCTCTCAGTATCGATAGAGTGCAGTGCCCGTATGATTGCACCTTCTCGGGCCACGTGAGACAAAAAGAATGGTTGACCATAGATAGAACCTACCGAAACTTCACTGTCGTGGTGAGTGAACCTTATGCCGAACTGTTTGCCATCAATAGTATCCTGGCCAGTGGTGTCAACCCAATCATAGTTGAAATAATCTATAGCTTGGTTAAGAATGGCCATCAAGCCACATGAAGAATGGCTAACATCCTGAAGCGTAACCTGCAAGTGGCAGAAATAAAGATAATATTATTACGTTAGTAAATAACAAATAATATGTATGACAGAATTATCAATATAAGCTGATTTTACCACATCAAGAGTGTTGTTTTGCATGCTACATTCGCTAAATGTAACAGCAGTGTAACCAGGGTAGTATGAGAAATCAGTCACATTATATCCTATATGTCGAAATGCGTCTAAACAGACGCCAACTGCAGATTGCTGGGCGCTCCTCATGGATGCGTCCGGTGTCCCCCTTTGGTGAATAGTGGTCACGCCTCCTCGAAGGGATGGTAAAACTAATTTCACACTGCCAGGTCTGAGCATTGGGAACAGGGAGCGTGACCACGTCGAAGTGCTCAGCAAGGAACAAGGAAAGTGCATCATATAGCCATCCTGCGGGCTCCATCCACTGCGACATAAAAATAAAATGCAATAATCATATTAAACTAATTATACTTATTTATATTAGCATAAAAAATAAAAGATGTTGAAAATTAGAGACACTGTTATACTTAAATTATTTATATCAAAAATGAAATTAGAGACTTGAACACCATTGTAGCTCCAAACAATGTGTCAACACCTAATAATATTGTAAATAATCTACTCTACTCCTAACATGAACTAATTCGAGCATCATATACTAACAATCATCTTGATCAAACTATAAATTGGCCATGGATTTCAAACTGGATGATTATATTTAGACATCAACCTAGCTTCTTGGATGATGGATTCCCCACAAAGTGGTAGGAAGCCTTGCACAAAGTCCCCACCGAAATTGCTCTCTAGGATGGAGGAAGAACAAGAATGACAATCAAGCAATGTAGCCATCAAATCAATGGTAATTAAGCAAGAAAATCAAAGGAGTGGATGCTTGTGACTAACCTTGAAGCAAAAGGATCAAGCCATTCTTCAAAATCCAACTTTTAGCTCATAGTTTTCAGCAGTCGCAACAATTGAGAAATTGGCCCGCGCGAGCTCCTGTGTTCTCTGGAATGGAGTGAGGAGGAAGGAGAGGAAGGTACAAGCCTTTTTGTGGTGTCAGGAAGTCACTGCCGGACCAAACCAAGAGCCGACAGTGTTGAGGTACCTTCACTGTCGGCTTATGCCACAAGCCGGCAGTGATACGAGTCCGAGATATCACTGCCGGGTCGTGTCTCGAGCCGGCAGTAATGTGACTCATCACTGCCGGTGCCTGCGCTCCCTGGTGCAAGTCTTGTCTGTCAGGAAGTTGCACCGGCAGTGAAGACTCGTCACTGCTGGTCACCATATTTCAGTAGTGATGAGGCCGGTGGTGATAGAGCAATCTGTAGTAGTGATCGTTATGACCCTTTTTTCCTCCCTTCCAACAACCTTGACGGTGGCAAGGAGGAATGGTTAGTCCACCTACTCTCCAAATCTGGGGTAGTCTCCTCTTCCAACCTCCTTATCCTACACTCCATCTTGATGGTGGTATAGAAGATATTGGTGGTGGAGTATGTTGGAATATAATTAAGTAAATTGTTCACCTCCCCTCATCAGCTTAAGACTTTGCATTGAATTGATTGACGCATGCCATTTAATATGATATCAAAGTCAGAGGTCTCGAGTTTGAATCCTGGTTTAGCACATAAATAAAACAATTGTTGCTTGCTCCTATTAGATGGAGGCCTGAGGGGGGACTTCATGTGAGGGAGAGTGTTGGAATATAAGTTAACTACCCACCACTCCCCATCACCTTAAGCTTTTTGTGTTGAATTGGTTAGTGAATGCAACTTAATTAACAGAAGAGGCGTCGATGGCGACTAGGCGTGTAATGGTGAGCCGATATATTTGATCTTTGGCATCGATAGCGACTAAGCATGTCTAGGTGAATTGGTGAGCCAATATATTTGATCTTTGTATCGGTGGTCTGTAGATTCCGGCCATTTCATTTTGTGGCACACAGGAGAACACTAGTAATTGTATCAAGCAAATTCTCTATGGTTGTAGTTGTAGTTGGAAGAATATGTTGATATATAGGTGGTTTTGAGTTATACGTTATGTCCAAGATTTTAAGGTTCTTAAAGCATCTTTTATCTCATTATTCTTTCTTACCTTCTTATTTCTATTTAAGGCGCTTCCTTTTTTTTCTAACACCTTGTTGTAGAAGTTGGAACATTGTTACATGCAGCTTCCTTCCTTCATCTAAGGGCTTATTTGGTAAAGCTCCATGTGATTCTGATTTTCTAAGAGAAGTGATTCTCTTTGATTCTTTAGTATAAACTCTCAAAATTCTATCATGATGGTGAATCAATTTAGGAAATACTATATTTTCAACTCGTAGCCTCTTAATCATTTCAGAGAACCACTTCACAAAATCACTAAAGAATTACTTCTCTCTGAAAAAAATATTTAGCAAAGCTCGTACTGGATTCAGCAGAGAATAAAGAAGCCATTGGGGCTCAGACAAAAGGGCCTAAAAGAATTCTTGCTTCTCCATCAAATCCATCAAGTACTTGACGGTGTGTGAAATTATACAAGCGGTCACGCGTGCAAAGGCTTCTTAGTAAGAGGAAATAATACCAGTAACAAAACTTCAAAACTTCATAATAATCAATGGTAAAAAATTGTTTGCCTCTCTAGTAACACAAATTGAAAACCATTAAATAACTGCTCCCTCAAATTACAAGTTATTTTGTTTTTATTTATCTATTCTGGTATGTATCTAAGCATATCTTTACCTAATTATAAATTACAAAAATTTCAGTCTGCCCAATGTTTTCTTCCGCTCGTTGGTTGGTGACTGTGTCCGTGTGGATCATGGAGTCCTAATTCATGTTAGAAGGGATGGAGAAAAGATTAAAAAGTAATACAGGGTTCAAATGTTAAGATATATAAGAGATAAAAAAGGTGGAAGCTGGACCTTAATTATTTTTAAAATATATCATGGTTTTTATGCAAAATGTTCAAATTTGAAAACCAGCTATCTTGCAAAATTTATCAAAAATCATAAAAAAATCATAAAAAGCCAGATCAGTTTTGTTAGTTCCATAAAGATGTGATGTATCCATAGATCTAATGAATATTGTTAGATTACACTTTTATCTATAAGTTAAAATATTTTTATAACTAAATAATTACCGAAGGAAAAATATACCAAGTGTCACTTTTTTCTTTTGCACACTTTTTTTTCTTACCGTGTCCTATATATTGACAACTAACAATAAGGGTCACGCTCGTGGAGTGCAATACACTGACTCGGGGAGACTGTCGTCACTGTGTGTATTAAAAGTGACTCGGGCAAATCGTGGACGCAGGCGCAACTGTTGCTGCTGTTGGCGTTTCTTAGCATCACTACTAAAGATAGACTATAAATTCACCCTTAATAATAATACTAGAAACGTGTGTTGACATTTCTAACCACCATTACTTCAGAAAGATAACCCTTGGCCCTTAATGGCGTCGGCCTAGGTAATGCAGTCTGGTAATAACAGTTAGAAGTGCCAAATTGGCCTTCCTAACCGTCATTACTTACGATATGCAAAACTGTAGCACGGCGCCATGGGGTGCAACAAGAATTACAATCCTTAAGTAACGGTACTTAAGTACGCCAATCGATAGCTCAGTAAGAAATAAGAATAAATCTACAAGCGCATAGAACTATCATTGTAGCATTTCAACCCATGAGTATTCAAGGGTATCATATTTATATTTTCCCATAGGAGAACAATATGCATCAAGCGTGGTGTAAACATGATTACTTATTAAGTGCAATGGTAGGCATAGAGTAAACAGGAATAAGACACATGATTTCAAGATAGTGGACACACTTCTGGGACAACTCAAGGATAAAAGAGAAATAAAGAATAAAAGAATATAACTAAACAGAGCAGGCATTGGTCATATATAACTATGCAAAGAACTGTTAGTAAAATATCTAACTAGTATGTCTAGCATTAGGACTAAATCTGGGATGATAGGGAGATCCCCACAGTTGATCTGCCAGCCGATAGAGACTTTACGAACTCCGACTCAATATCTGAACATGAGGGAATGCTTGGGATGGACAGGTCTATCACCACCTGCCCACCTACCCCTCTGCCCGTGGGATACCGACATATTCGCCGATCTCCGCATACCCGAGCACCATGCCCGTGTATTTGGAAACAACTCTTAACCCCCATGGACCCCAACCCTTCGGATTGACAGGCTAGGTTAAGAGCAACAAACAAGGTACGATGAACCATCACCTCATCCCTAGTTCTTCTTCTATTCATACTAATTCGATGAACGATGAAGAACAAAGATGAACTAGTCAAGAACATAATACATAAACTATATACTAGCTCATATATGCTCATAACATGATCATAACTATACTCTAGTTCATATGCATGATTATATAAATATGATAAGAACTTGCTCATGGAAGAAAACCAAATTGTATTCATACCAAGATGATCCTTTTCTTCTAAGGAGACAAGCTTTCCTTGATAGCTCTTGCCTTGCTCACAAATTACTAGAACTACTCTAAAGATACAAGTGAGAGGTGTGAGGTGAATGACTCCAAAATGATGCGTGTGTTAAGAATGGTGGAGCACCATCTATTTATAGCTAGGATAGGACGGTTCGGGCGTCTTGAGGTTTGGAAGGAGGTGAAACCGCCCTTGGGGAATGGCCTAGAGCACCGCCTATAAAGGATGGGCCTAGGAGGGCCCACTGGGGGAACGGCCGCCCCGGGACCGGCCGCCCCCCTGGTGCCGCCATCTGGCCACCGCCTTCGGGTGGTCGGTTCCTCCCTGGGCCTGGACCTCTCCTGTGGTTACGATCAGGCCCAGGTATGCACCGAAGGTGGGCTTCTTCATTATTCTTGTTTGCGCATTTGCTGAATTCGTCTTTTGCTTTTGCGCTTTCTTCATGGTGTTGCGTATTTCCACTTTTTGCACCATAAAACCTGCAAAACATGAATGCTAGGGTACAAGTGAAACTTGTCAGTAGTAAAGGCTTATGTGCTAGAATATGATTGTCTTTCTTCTTTTTAGTCTAAGTTGGCGGTATAGAAATGATCCATAAGGACCACCAACAGCTGCCTGTCCGAACACTAAAGGCGTAGCTGCCATAAGACGTCAGCATGGGGTTGTCAATACTCCACGTGTGCAGGCATGTCGGAGCTCAAGACTTAGTAGTGCGTTGCGACCTCGACAAGACCGTGCTCAAGTCGCTAATACCGTGGTGGTCACGGTCCGATAAGTTGGACATCTACCGACCTGCATCGCTGATCGAGGGCCTCGTCTTTACCCAAGAGGTTATCTCAATCTCTAGCCTCGTCCTTATCCAGGGATACGCCAGCCAAGGAAGCGAGCGAGGAGTTCATACTCCAAAGTCAAGAACTGCCCGATGACGATAGGTATGATCGAGTAAAATACTTTACCTGGTTTATTTATAGTATATTAATCACAACCAATAAATTATTTTTTCATTATCAATAAAATAAGAAACCTTCTCATGCTACGTCATATAAGTATAAAATGGACTATATAATATTCAATCTGTATATATAGTTTATACTAGAAAAGGTTGGACGTTAATTTACGATAATGCTACATCGTTCTAATTGCTCCTTGTAGTTTATATATTATATCAATTTTAATACGTATTAGAACAGATAACACGATCATTATACTTATATAAATCTCTAAATCGCTGTCCATGTAACCACTGAGCAAATTGTCCGACCCGGTGAAACGCACGGACATATTTTGCTAGTTATCTAAATGCATAGTAATATGGACGTAGAAGAAAAGCCTAAATGACTTAAGTTTGGAACGGATTGAGTAAAATAGAAGGATAAGAAATGAGCTAGCGCAAGAATAAGATGTCACACTATGGCAGCATGCATTCATACGATCACTCACGAGCTCCGCCACCATCTCGTCGTGTCCTCCTCCGACAGGAACATCGTCGTCGCTCCGGTGGCTCCGGCTCTGGCCACGTTGTCTTCAAACACAACCGCACCCGAAGCAACCTGACCCGTAGAATTTGCCGCGCGGCCGGCGACCGTGCCACTGCCTCTGCCCCAGAAGCTCGTGCCTTCGGCGCCGGCAGCCACCACTGCGGCGCGCGCGGCCGCGGAGTCCTTCCCGGTGAGCCTTTGCACGACGTCCTTGAAGTTGGTCACGTCCGTGCTCACTTCCCTCGTGACGATGTGCTTCACCTTCACCTGCGGCCGACGCTGGTGCGTCGTCGGCCGCGGCCCGCCGGCCGCCCTGGTGGTGGTGGCTTCCGCGCGCGGGAGCCGGCAGCGGCAGCCCCCACGAAGCCCTGCCGCCACCGCCGCTTCTCGGTTGGCCTTGTTCCACGTCGGGTAGTTAGGCTAGGCTAGCTCGATCTAGGCTACGCTCACCGCAATAGCTGCTTCTTCGCGTTGTCCCCTGCCTGCTGCAGTGTTGAATATCAGAATATATGCTTTATTTGTATATATAGGTAAGTCAGTCTGTGGTGATCAACTGATCATGGTTTGACCGCCACTGGATGCTTGTAGTAGTCGTTATTTTGTAGCGATGATAGCGAGAGAGATCCACGGGGAGGGAGGGAAAGGTCGCAGCGTGCGATGGAAGAAGAAGCAACTGGCGAATCGGCGTTGAATATGGAGACGACAACGGGACTGGTCGTCAACCGTCAGTGGAATAGTCGCCTAGTTCTAGTTTCAGAATTTTCTTCTCGTGCATGAAACATCCATGCAACGGCCTGCATGAAAATAAAAATGTCAGTACTACTGGTAGTATATATACTCTCGGGTCGGGAGCATCCATCAGGTTGGTGGGTCTCTCTCTGTTATATACATGCATGGTAAAATTTTATTCATGCTTAAATTGATCTCTCATCTCTTCGCAAACGAAGTTTGGATGGGAAGGTAGAAATACAGTAGCATACAAGAGAAGATCGATTATATATATTATAATATAATATTTCTTCCGTTCTAATTTATAAATCGTTTGATTTTTTTTTATCGTTTGATTTTTTTTTTTTTTTGTTACATGATTGAGGCCGCGTCTAATTCGCGAACGTTCACCACGAAGGGGAACGCACGAACGATCCGACAGCTGACTGCTTTCCATTTTCGAAAATAAAGAAATCCCACCTGTTTCCATGTTTGGCAAAGCGGACCCGAACGTCCCCCCTGTCCCGTTTTGCGCATTCTATTTCTCTTTTACTTTTTTGTTTCACGCCCTTTAGTTTTACATATAAAAACTTCAAATTTATTTTTGACCAAAAAGCTATCATGTATAAATTAGACTAACTGTAACATTAGTTAAAGGAGAAACTTAATAGCTATAAGTTAAAGATTTTTTGTCAACAAAATATACATTTTCTTGGGGGGGTTTTCGGTAGACGTTTTTTTTCTCTCTTAACATCCTAATCATTCGGGACATGGGAATAGGGATAATAAAGGGTGGGGGAGCAAATAAAAGTAACTTTTATTACCTATAATATAGAAAAAATCTCATAATACAATGCAAACATACAAAAACATCAGATGGATACATAATAAGTTTTATAAAAATTGAGCTAGTACGAAAATATGAGGATCTCTATATAACAATGACATTGAACATTCTTCTGTCTTGAGGAACTCTATAATCATGACATGGAACGTGCATCTATCTTCAATTCAAAGGCCTCTGCAAACATATTTTCGTATTGAAAATAACATAAAGTTAGCACATGAAAACACGATTTGCTGTATTTTAGTTGTAAGAAATATTATTATTTTTATTTTAGCCAACATGCATAAAACATAAAGTATAAACTCTGTACAATAAGTCAATGAAAAGTGGGAACGACTTAGCTATTATACACATGAAAACACAAGTTAAATGCACAACTATTTACAATAGTTAATCAATTTAAGTTAGATAGTCTACACTTAAACTCTAGTTTACATACATAACTTTGTATACTAACTCTGAGCAGAAAACAAAGACCACATAGAACAAATGTATTTAGCACAGAAAATATTGGCAAAGCGCAATTTATTCAAGAAAATCATAACAAAAATTAAGTCTAAAAAGAAAATTGTACCTCGTAGTTTTTGCTTAGCTATGTGGAAAGATTGATACCCTGGGAAGTTACAAATGCGTCAAAGATAAAGATTCCATGAGAGACAAAAACCATAACTGTAGGGAAAAAATAAGAAAAATATTACATGTTGCTGAGCTATATCACATATTGCAGGCAACAATATTTGATTCGCCTAATGAATGCACAAATAATAAGTCAAAGCTTCACGAATGGGCTTTGCATGTTCCTGCATAACATAGAAAAGTTAGAAAATATTTTGTCAACTAATCTCAAGCCATAGGAATATCTTCTCATTTAAATGAGTGCATTTATAGTTGGACTTGACAAATTTTAAAAACTACATAGTATAATAACTAATTTAATGCACTTAGCACAAAGTAACACCTCTATGAAATAAAGTTGAGTCTGACCGTCATAAGATTTCAGTATTTCAACAAATACTCCACTGTCATTTCTCATTTGTACAAAAGATAATAGATAGTGATTTATTATTTGAAATGTTAATATTTCAAAGGTTTAACATAAGATTTATTATATTCCACTAAAAAAGGGAAATGATAATGACAAAATAACTACCCTTACAGAACTAATAAAATCGAATTTAAAAGAGGGACATGTCTGACAGAAAAAAGAGGAAATCTAAGGTTAATAAATTTAAGTTTTGAGTTATCTCAGTAACTTATTGAAGAGAAGTTGTATTCTTAAGTTTAGTAAGTTTTAACAAAGCCTTATGTACAGAACAGTTTAAGTTTCAGCGTAAAGTTATCTCACTAACTTACTTTTGTTAACTTTGATGACTAAGTTAGCAATGCCATTTGTACAATACAGAAGTTATCTAACTAACTTGTTGTTGAAGCTAAGTTATATTGTTAATTTTAATGTCTAAATTTGAACAATGTCTTACCTAAGAACACGAGTATGAAAGTTCAACTATGTAACTTAGAAACAAAAGCAAAACATTTTTTAAGTTTTACCTTAGAGTTATCTCACTAACTTATTTTGTTAACATTGATGACTAAGTTATGGCAATTCCTTATGTACAAATACAGAAGTAATCAAATAAACTTTTTGAAGCTAAGTTATATTGTTAACTTTAATGGCTAATAATTACTTAATATTATCAACAAAGCAAAATAAGTACAACACAAGTTTTAAGGTAGAACTTAGCATGCAACTCATACATACTAACTTCCAAAATAAGTTCATTACAAAAGTTATAACCTCATAATCAAACATAAAAGTCATGACTATTAAATTGAACAAGTTTCAAATCAAACTTAACCATACAGGTTATAGACAGGTAATTCAACAAACAAGTTATACCGAGTAGCTCGAACGCCTACTCAAACAAACTAATTACCAACTAAACTTAACCATACATGTTGTAGACTTGGGTTACTCACATAGACATCAGAATTGGCATCTTCGCCACAGTCACTCCCATCACTGTCATGTTCATCACTGAAACTTAAAACAGATAAAATCCAAAAACACAATTATTACCTCATTCTCAGAAGACTTCAGCTCATCACTTAATCCAGCCTTTTTAGGTTTAGCAGAACTTTTTCCCTCATCAGCCATCTGTAACCATAATATATTTCATTTTAAAAATAAGAAACGTGTTCATTATTTATGTACGGTCAGGAATAAGACAATACTAGATTTCATTTTTCCACAACAATTGCAAAATGCAAAACATACAGAATTCATTTTATTGGAGTAAGCTTCAAATCATCGTATGCAGCAGTAAATCTCTCCTTAAACACCTCATCAAACAACAATTTTATCTCATAAATCATCATTCAGCTTTGATTTATTTAACCCTTTTTAGTTGCATGGTCGACACATCTTTAGCAAGTAACCAATGAACAAGGGTCACATATATATCAATATATATTCATTTTATGAAAAAAGAGGAGGGATGGCCATGGATTGATCCATTGATCCACTCTACTTGCACCTAACTCTCCGGTTTGCCTAGGCCATTGATCCATTGATCCAACAAAAAATCATGTCTGTTAGCTAATGAAGCTAGCTCAAAGGCATGCCACAAAAGGTGGCAATTCAATATCAATTCTCCAAAGCCTCGTATGGAAATCAACATCTGTAAGACTACGACAAGTCATCTGTTGGTAAAATAGCTACTCAACTTACCTAGTCAGCTAAAAAATCACTGGACACCATGCTTGTACCCACAATTCACCTTGCTCTGATTTTGATAGGCAATTGCTGTAACTCCTATAATTGAAAGATGTGGACTACTTAGGTACTTACTAGATACTGCAACTCTCATATGACCATCACTAAATTGACTAGAGAGCAGATTAGTTATTCAAACATCTTTTCGAGAAACCAAAACTGTTAATGACCACAATATGCTCCCAAAGAAGTATATAATCCAACAGCCACTTTAAGGACATGGAAGCAGAATCACCAGGTCAATATATGTTTTGTGATATTAACAGAATACTAAACTACACTATCAGTCACAGGCCACACAAAACTTATCACATTTGTATCCGCATTCATTAGCCAATATCCGAAAAAACAACACCCACAAACCAGAAAACTCAATTTGAGCAGCAAAACATGAGGTCGCCAGCATTCTATCAAATTTGTTGGCCTCGCTCCACACCATAAAAAATGTACCCATAACACAACCAGCCACACCATTTCGCATCAAACACAGGAAAAAAAATCCCTAGAACAAGGTGGCACATAGGTGGAACATATTCCTCAAACTAGCCCTCTCTGCCACCCCAAGATCATCACCCACCTCCACCATAAGTCCACAACACGAGCAGCCAGCGTTGAGCAGGACAGTAGTCTCCAATCTAGACAAGCAGTTACATCTTCCCTACTGAAGAATCGTATCGAGCAACCACCGGGCGGGGCAGGCTAACCGAACCGCACGACATCACAGCACAACCACAGCAGCAAGGGATACGAGCGAAGAAGGAAACGACTGCCAACCACCACGCACCCACAACACAAGTTGCATCTGGGCGGCAAGGCGAAGAGGGGAAGGAGGAGACAGGAGAGGGATTGCGGTTACCTGCGCTGCCGGGAGCCTACTCTCCGATCCGGTGGGTGGAGGTGGGGGTCAGCGGGGAGAAGAGGAACGACGCTGCTCTTCCCCCGTTGTCCTGATCTGAGCGTTTAGGGTGGGCTTGCCGCCGCTCGTAGCCGCCGGGTGGAGGTGGGAGTCGGCAGGGAGAAGAGGCCGACGCCGGCGCGGGGAGCCGCGCACGGCACCAGATCCGGATGCTGATGCGGAACGCCGCTGCACTTCCGATGTAGTCCTGATCTGAGCGATTCGGGCGGAATGGCACCTGCTCCGAGCCGGCGGGTGGAGGTGAGGGTAGGAGAGAGAAGAGGCCGATGCCGGCGCGGGAGGGGGGCGCACAGCAGAGGAGGCGATGAACCACCGGCGGCCGCCTAGGGCAGGAGCGACATGAGGAAGAAGCTGAAATGGAAGGGCGGAGGAAGGAGGGGAATATTTCGGGCAGGAAACGGCGACGTCGACTGGCGAGTCACGTGCGGCACAGAAAAGCGAAGTGAACGAGAACACTGGTCGGATCGTTCGCTCGGAAGGCAACGAGTGAACGACCGTGAAAATGGAATTGCATGTAAAAAAAATCAAACGACTTAAATTGAAACAGAAGGAGTATTTTATTAGGCTGTATTTTAGAAACTTCTATATCAATTATTCTAAGTGCTACATCAAGTTGTTTCTATACAGCTATACGCAATCACATGTGAGTGCTGAATGAAATACATGTTTGATTTACCCCCTAAAGTTTATCACATTTAGTGATAAAAATGCCAAATACCCCCAATAAAGTTTAGAAAACCTAGGGACTATTTGGTTTCACCCCAATCTAAAAATTTTAGTCACTTGTAGCCATTAAAATGTTAAACTTATCTAAAAGGGTCACTAAAATTTAGTGGCTTTAGTAACCAAAGTTTATAGGGGATACCCCTAAATATTTCCACCTCAGACTGTCCGTCCGCCCGCATTAATTAGATGTAATATGAACTTTATTTAATGCTTTAGTGGCCTTCAGTGAATAGAACTAAAACATGGTGCTACTAAACTTATAGTATATATGACCACTATTGAAACCAAACAGGTCCAGTCAACAAGGGGTAGCTAAAAATAACTAAAGCGTCCATATATAGGGATAGCTAGTTTTAGTTTGTGGTCTTTGATGTATAGAATTAAACAGGAGGTCATTAAACTTTAGAGAGGGTCAAGCTTTTTTAGGTGTGAGATGAACCAAACAGTCGTTAGCTAAAAAGGATCAGCGTCGCCGTTACCTTTTCCAGAGAGAAGCAAGATTATGCGTGTGCTGACATATATAGAAACATGAGTGGGCCGGGGAATTCTGAACCGTTTTAACGACTCCGCCACTCCAATGCAATGCGAGGTCGTACGGTCGTCGACGAAGCTAGCAGCACGGAACGGACGGCCCAGCAGCACCCCGATTTCCTTGGACGGAACGGCGCCGCATTCCGACGACGATACCTAGCGGAATGACCACACGGCGGCGACGACGACGACGACGGCACTGCTAGCAACCGGCCGGTTTCCTCTCGATCGACACGTCCGTACGGCACACGGCCGCGCGCGCGCGTGGCGAGGACGAGGAATTGGCGGGCGCACGACGCGACAAGAGCATAGATCGCAGCACACACAGTGGCGGTAAATGGTAAAGAAGGATGAACGGAGAAGCAACAACACCGCCCCG
The DNA here is from genome assembly GCA_023333625.1 of Bothriochloa decipiens. NCBI lineage: Eukaryota > Viridiplantae > Streptophyta > Magnoliopsida > Poales > Poaceae > Bothriochloa > Bothriochloa decipiens. The sequence goes on along the minus strand of CM041638.1, from coordinate 41,447,844 downwards.
TAACGTTCAACATCATGAATGGGACTCTATTTAGTGGTTAGACAGATCAGTGTGGAACGCTGTTCACAAGGATCGTATCTATATTCTAGATCTTTTGTAGAAAAAATTGGATACACGCTCGCCTGTGTTGGTGTTGCGTATGTATGGACACAAATTTGTGTGTACGTGTGCTGAGAATGTGAAGTGTGGGTGGACCTCCAAATTGTGGCCTCGTTCAGCAGGTCCAGAGCTGGTTGATTTTTACAGAACGACGGGCTTGCTCAAATTAAACCTACCTGCCGAACGAGGTCTCCTGATAAGAAAAAAATAACGTCCAACATCACCAAGATCTTATTCCTCGTCCGAGCCAAAGCAGGGCGTCGTTTCCCGGCCTGGTCTGATTTATTACCTATTTACCTCACCTGACAATTGGTACACCGTACGGTGTACATACATGTGCCACGTGCGTCGTTGTCAGGCGCCTTGTTATGTCAAACCCGTGAGAGAAGAAATCAGAGGAGATCACGGCAGATCGGCGGCCGGCCTCCAGAGTCCTGGCATAATGGCATTGGCGGCACACATGTCGACCGGCGCCGACCCGCGCACGAGTGCCGCGCCGGGCGCGCTGCTGGGAAGCCAGCCGGATCCATACACAGGCAGAGTCGCGTGGGCCGAGTCTCATCTTTTCCCACGGCCTCATGCTGGGCTGGCTGAACTTTCTCAAAAGGGTTGGCTGGACCTTCAAGCGTACGGGAAAGCCCATTTCCGGGCTCCAACTGCCGGACTGCCCCGATAGTCAGCACTACACTACTACTACGTTCGTTTTTTTTTTTTTGTTTCTCAAAAAAAAACCTCATTTCTTTGCTATATGTAAAAGAAGGCAGTACTACCACCCTTCTTAAAAGTAGATATTTTTAGATAATATATAGGAACATTTTCCAGACTTTACACACACCTGAATTCAAATTTTAAGTATATATGATCAAGGTTTTTGATATCCATGTGGATACGGATAATCCGTAGAATGAGTGAACATATGAGATCGACAAAATCCAGCACGACAATCTAGCCTATTTAGATCGCATTTAGATTGTTTCAACTATTTATTATAATCACAACATGAATGCTTATTTAGTTGTGCAAGTTAAATATACGAGCGAGCCCTAAACTTAATTATCTGGGATGTCACTTAGGTCTATGAATATTAAAAATGTCTTTGTAGTAGGTACTTAAACTTGTTATAAAATGGTGCACTGTGGTGTTCGATATTTGTAATTTGTGAAAAACTGCCGTTGAGGTCGAGACTTCAACAAACCCACTAAATTGAAGACTTGGCTTGATTGGCAGGTTTATTTAAGACTCCACCAAGATTTTTGAGTCGAGTTTTTCAACGAGACCGCCTCCCCAAGAGAGTCGAAGACTTCACTATAGGCAAACGCTACAAGACCTTCATATACATTTCATGGGAAGACAAGGTCTCCTGGCATGATTCTCAAAGCTCGTGTGCTGTTCCTATTCTACCCTCGCACGTTCCAAAAAATGTACTAGGTAGGTGAGAGCAGTATAGTAGTTATGGTAACTTTACAATTAACTGTTTTGATATTTTTTTAATAACGGATTGTTCTCAGCAACTATAATGTTTACATGATTTGGAAAAGAGCTCAAAAGAGGCTTAGATACTTAATAATTATGAAACATAGATTGGTGTCGACAGAGAATTTTCTTAGTATTTAGGTATTTATATTCAAAATATCAAAGGGGCCTATCAAGAACTTTAAAAATTGTAAAATAAATATTAGGGATTGGTTTGAGTTGCGCTATATCTATCAAAGAGTATACAATAATGATAGATTTGGTGAATCAAATCCCTCGTTTAATAATAAACTGTGTTAACTTACCATAACAACAACTCAATTCCTATGAAAATCCTATAGTAAAATTCCTATAGGATAGAACGTACACAGGGCCTACACATTAACTTAAGCATACTCCTTTTTTATTGCATTATATACATAATAGTTAAAGACGCAAGCACTCGTACATAAGTACATCAAAAAATTGAGCAATATATTTTGGCATCATGCATGAAGTCACCATGTATAAAAATTCAAAACCAGATTTGATTTATATGCCTTGTACTACATGAAAGAATGTTCGGCTGATGCTGATTTGTTGTGCGAGAAAAACATTGATTCATGGCTGAATAAGTTTAACTTATTGCTCTTCCTCAAACACGAGGTTATTAAGTAACCCTGACATCTCTTGCATGCATTACATTTTTTAGATTCTTCAGTTTGTTTTTTCTTCAATAAAGGAAGCATTTTATTAACCCAACATAATTACATCGAGTTGATACAACCCTTTTGAGATCACTTCCGGTCTATAAAAAGCACACGGTCCATGAAAAGTTTTATTTTCTTAGTGACTATACAGACACGGTCCATGTGACTCGGTAAAAAATTCCTTGACCACGTGCTCCATTTTGCTTGGTAAAGTTATGATATATATCATATTTTTTTGTGAGTATATATATATATATACCTTCCACGCACCTGGATGTTTGCAAGCTGCATGCACCTCGCCGTCCCCCACGTGAAAGTTCAGGCTTCAGAATATTCATGAGAGCGAAAGCGTGTTATCATTTCCTCCGAAAAGAAAGACTTGCAAGTTGTAAACAGCATAAACGGACACCTGGCCTTCCAGGGCATTTCCCAGCTTGAAAGAAAGAATGAAAGATTGCTAGTTGCAGGCATTATCTCGTACTCCAAGTTCCAGGGGGGAAGATATGCATCCATGTAAAAGGCACTGAACTCAATCCTGAGTTGGAGGCCAAGCAAATGCAATCCGATTCTGCTCTCTCGTCACGCCGTCCCTGTCCAATAATCTGTAACATTTTGATCCGCTCAGGCCATCAAAATGCCGTTTTTTCTATCCTCTTGGAAAGCTGGAATCTCTCAAGGAAAGCTACACCCTGCAGGCTGCAGCAAGAGGCTAGGGACGACTACGTCCAGTTGGCTAATGGCCGCTGGATAAAGGCTAGGGCACCGGTGCCATTTTTTCCACGAATTGACTTGCGCGTCCATACGCGTATTGGAAGGTTAGTTAGGGCAGCACATGCTAAGAGGGACGAATAAAAAATATGTTTGGTTGGCTCTCTTGTGTTGACACATGGTCAAGTAAACTGTGCTCTGACACAACTATTTTTTTATAACGCTCGCACCAGTTGTTTAAACTCTGGCTTTTGATGTCGCAACACTATAATCTGTTGCACTTGCTTTCCTTCTTTCTCTCTCCTCAAAACACCTCTTTAGACAATACGTTAGAGCTGCTCTTAGTACGCCACCTTGCTGACATAGAGGTGGGACTGTAAAATCCTTTTTAAAACTCATACGAGAATAACAAAAATCTTTTTTCACATGTAGGTAAATATGAACTGGAATTTGTTATTTTTATATTACTAGCCGTTGACAACTGAAATTGTCAAAATGTTACACATTATTTTGACCAAGACGAATTGTCCAATTAATTTTTGTAGCAGCCCAAACCAACTAGCCAGTTTGGTAACTTTTTCAAAATATAAGATGGAACAACCGTTGTATTCCTCTTGTCAAAAAGATCCAAAAACAAATAGAAAATGTCTAATTTAGACTTTGAATAAATATAATGCAACTTAAAAACAATAGAGTTCACCATCATTTTCTTCTCTTCGAGATGACTAAAAAACATATATAGAATGTTTTATTTGGAGTTCGAGTAAATTGCACCATAGGTACCTAATTATTGGATGATTCCCAGATAGATACTCTAACTAAAAAACATAACAACTGGGTACTAGGTCTTTTGTTCTTGCTCATCAACGGTACTGTCATGGCCACGCAGGTGCCAGCAGCTAACGTGGACAGGCCACATGGATTGATGGCTTGCCATTTTGCGAAAAACCCCCGCTGGAACTACTCTCTCACCTCATTCTCCTTCTTCGTCTGGCGGAGTGATTTCAGCGGAACAAAGGCACATCGGCGTCGGGGAGAGAGGCGGGAACCATCCCGCGGCGAGGTCCTCCACACGCCGTTGTTGTACGAGGTGCTAGGGAGCAATTTCAGTGGGGGTGGGGGGTGTTCCGCAAAATGGCCAAGCCGTCGATCCAGGTGGCATGTCCATGTCCGCAGATGGCGCCTGCGTGGCCACGGTAGTACCGTTGATGAGCAAAAACAAAAGATCCAGTACCCAGTTGTTACGTTTTTTTTAGTTAGAGTACCTATGTGAGAATCATCCAATAGGTTAGACACCTACAACGCAATTTACTCATGGAGTTCAAATGAGAAAATTTGCTTCTGGGAAGATTTACCCTCGCAGAAACCAGCTAAGCTAGTTTTGGCGGTCCAGATCAAGTCATATTTTGACATGATTTGCAAGGGTTATCATATACATATAATAAGATAAGTTTCTGACCTATGTGTCAACTATTAATTTTTTTTATCAATCCTCTAAATAATCTGACATATGAGATTTTCATCTGTACCATGCATTTCGCAAAATGAATGCATCATATGAACGTCTCATCATGGCACCTTATACTACATGGCAATGTGGCACACATGCAAGTCATCTAGTAGCTCTTGAAATGATGAAATGCCTTATGCTGCGGGCACTCAGTTTTGTCCAGCGTGACTTGATGTAGCCTTTGTGACTTGATGTAGCCTTGTAGGGCTGTTCCTTTTGGCGACAAAGATGGATTGTTATGTATCATCACGTCATAGTGGTCGTGCGTATCTAGCAAGGTGTGCGAGCAGCGATGCGACACACCTAGGCTCATCGAATCGAATGAACATACTTATATACCAGCTGGCCCCGACCTGTTGTTTAAGAGCAAGAGAATTCTGAAACGTCTTGCCTGTGTTGTCATTAGAAAGGCAGGAGAAAAAAAAGGTTATGCCTTATGTTCCTGGGAAATAATAATCCGGCACGTATCCTCTGAACAATGATTGACCAAGCGGTTCCCTTTTGTCGGCAGAAAAAAAAGATTGAAATGTAACTGAGATGAATACAGTACAGTGTGCTTAATTTGTTCACGTAGAGAGGAAAACAAATAAGTTTTGAGCGCATTGAGCTATCAGTTACACCCAATTAAAGGCATCAGATACACATGTATGTCAATTAATTTTTTATCTGGGTGATCAACTTTGGTTTCCATATTTCAAAAAATTGGGCATACAATTTTTTTTTTGCGAAAGAAAATTGGGCATATAATTGAAGGCTAGGAAAAGTAAATGTAAAATCCTTATGTCCTCGAAACTTTATCTTACTGACCTGTAGGTGCGCATCATTCTTGGATAAAAAGAAAATGTCGATGCAGGGGAAAAGGGCTTCGTCTTTGTGCCGTAGCAAGATAAATGATGCCTTTCTTTTCAAGGTCAGCATAATGCATGCATGTAGGTGATTAGACGTTCCATTCTTTATAAGAGATACTCATAGTCATTTCATACAAACCAACTTGATTTATTTTAATCAAATTATATTAGGATTGTCTAAATTTTTAGAGAAAATTATCAACATTTATAACGCTAAATAAGTTTAGTACAAAAATATGGTCTATGATTAATCTAATGATACTTAGTTGACAATATAAACATCATATTAGCATTTTGTTGTATTAATTTGGTTAAACTTTAGATAGTTAATTTGAACTTATGATAAAACTAAAACATCATTTTTTTTTTGGAACGGCAATAGTAACATATACCTAGTAGGACCCGAAAGACTACAGAAAAGAAGGAAAATAAAAATGGGAAGTTAATATGAGTTTTATGTTCCACATGTTTCAATGGGAAGACATTTTGCTACACGATAAGATTAATCACGGAGATAGGGGGCAAGATCCCCCACCCCCTAAGTGCATATAGTTTCTCTAGTTAAATTAAAAATTTGACCAATCTCTTTCTTTTTTAAAAAAAATATGGTTGGAATCTCAAAAAAAAAATGGTTGGACCTCAAAAGGGGAATAGTCTCACTTCTAGATCTGCCTATGGATATGATGATTTATACCATCGTTATAAAAAATATGAGGCGCATGTGTATATCACGTTATTGTGATACATTAAGATTTAGGGAATTAATATTAGTGACCTTTGGCCCTGTAGTTGTGTCATTGTCGTTGTGATATATGGAATGAGGGACCTATATACAGGTCAGATATGCGATTTGGCATCTTAGGACACCCTTAATGGATAAACAATTCTTGATCTATATACAAGACTTTCACGTAGAAGAGAGAAGCGTCTACCGCTAGGGCTGGTGAGAGCCACTTACATGCATACCCATGCTAAGCGGGACCCCATGTGATCTAGCATGAGGCAAGGAGAAAGGTGGTAGTTGTGGTTGGGGACAAAGTTAATTTATCTGCCGCCACCGAGGCAGAGCTCAGTGCGCCACTGTCGAGGATGAGGTGGGTGCGAAGTCAAGCATAGATGTTTGTCGGCAAGGGAAAGGTAAGGCGTGGCAAGGATACAGAGACATATACATGTTTTCAAGTGTGGGACTGTGATACACCAACATTGACGACCAAAGTTTGAGTCACTAGATAGGAAGGTTGGGACCGGGACCGAGACCAGGAGAAGTATGTAGCGAAGGCACAACATTAGCAAGAGAAGGGGAACCTTGGTGAATGATGGTGGTGTGATGCACATCACCAGAGGGGTGGGTCGCATCGACTCTCAACAAATGGAGTGATGTTTGATGTGCTGAATTGGAGTTGTTGGAAGGGATGATGAAGCTTGGAGGAGTGAGCATTTAAGAAACTACCAACATGTAGACCTCGTTGATTTGGAAAGTTATGATTTAGATCTACTAATGAACATGTAATCTATATACCATGATTTACTACTCTCTCCATACTAGTAGTTCAGGTTGGTTTGGACAAGGATAGGTCAAACATTGAGAAAGTAAATCATGAATTACTTGTTGTTTTAGTCTTAAATGTGATAACCATATATGGATAGATTTTCCTTGAAAAATACTTTTAAGAAACACGTATATCAGGTTTTAAATATTTTTATAAAAATGAAAAATCAAATTTATGCCTTGAAGACCGTGTACCTATCTAAAATGACTCCTTTTAGTAACCTGAAGGGAGTATATCCTACATGGATACCGCCCTGGCGCCATATATATAGTGAGCAATAATACTATCTTTTGTTGTTGGAGGAGGATGTAATAATGTAATTACATGCATTTCTTTAGAGTGAGTTATACTGTGCCAACTTAACGGACCTTATTAATCTAGCTAGCTTGATCTTGGTGGTGATACGTGCCATATTCTTGCGGGATAATGATGGGAAAGCTGCTTAACCTATTACGGGTGCAGCCGGGGTGCGTCCTGTGTAAGCTATTACCCATTATGGCAAGTGATCTGACATTCCTGCATTGCCGTCTCCTTCATCCTTTCCGACCACGCACACAGGCTAACAAGTTCCGATCCTTGGCCTCCAAAATAAATTCCTCTAGCTATCACGACCGTCCTCGACTATCCAACGTATTCTGATCTTGTTCACCTTTAGCATCATGCATCGTCACTAGTATACTATACCATGCGCCAAACAAAAAGGGCCACGCTTTAGTTTATGCTGCGGCATGCAGGACGATGGGGTCGGAAAGGTGACCAGCACCAGCTGGCAATGAAGAATGAAGAATATCAGGCGATCAAACATTATTGCAGTATATGCGCAAGAAACACCCTATGTTGTTGCCTGAGCAAATCTTAGTGCCTGCACAATTGCACACACACTAAAAAACTAGTAAAAGGGTGACCATATATACATGAACAAATAAAAACATATATGTGTCGATCTGACTTGCGCTTGATTGGCAGACATGCTCTCGACAGATTAGCTGGAGCCCAAGACGCAATGGAACATATAGCAGAGAGCACAGCAGCTGCGTGCTTAAGATTCAGATAGAGACGGGACGACAGACATTGATGAACGATAGAAACATTATGCAGGCATGGTCACGCATGCAACAGGCCGGCAGAGATCATCACAGCAATACTACGTCTAGCGTCTACGTGCAGCCTACGTTGTACATGCGGTCTCCAATAGGCAGGAGGAGCTAGAGATGCTTGCCACTGCTTTGGGACGGGGTTCGTCGCATCAAAAAAGCGTGCGATCCGGTGCAATTAATGGAACAATGGCCGGGCGATGCCCCCAACACTATACATATACCGCGCGTGTCATGAGGTCCACACATCAAGATAGAGAAAAGGAGACTCGATCGAGATTCTATGGGCCCTGTGCTAGCAGACTCATCCAGCAACAAAAGCTATACCTTAGATTGACTCCAGCATGCAGCGGATGTATATGGTGACCCAAACTCAGATTGCGCTGTGCAAAGTGTATTTAGGTGGGCAAAACGCCCTCCAACAGAGGAGGTAAATCCACATCTCATTTTGCATCGGGGCTAAGCCAGAATCTAAATATAGGTCTTCGCTTCGTCTTTTTACATCTCCGTGCAGGGCCCCACCACTATGAGATCCGTAGGAGCCTCTCTGGTCTAGCAGAGAGCAGCGGGAATGGCGTCTAGGCTGTGCCCCACACTTTTGGGTCTTCTTTTAAGCTCGATGCTGGAGCATGCAATGTTTTAGGTTCGTGACCTTTTCACTATAGATGTTCCAAACCACAAATGAGTCTATGTATGCTGTTGGAGATAGTCTTAGTATGGCTTTGCACATAGCCAACACAGTATGTAGTAAAACCTCAGCTATCTCATCACTCAATAACAAGTCCCCGCCAGTAGCTAGCAAGTTGTTGCTACTGCTAGCTGCTATTGCTAGCTGCTAGTCCTGCAGATGAGCTTGACACACTACTATATAAACTGGGCATCGGCTGTGGGACAAGTATGCAAACCAACAACAACCAGTAGCCAGCCGGTGCAAGTATAGAGTACAACGTAGCAAACACATCTATCGAGACTCCTGTTCTCGAGAGCAAGTTGCAGCAGTTGAGAGCTAGCTAGGGATTTTATCAGACGACGACATGGCCGGCAGGGAGCCGCTGGTGGTTGGTAGGGTGGTGGGCGACGTGCTGGACCCTTTCGTCCGCACTACCAACCTCAGGGTCAGCTACGGCACCAGGACCGTATCCAACGGCTGCGAGCTCAAGCCGTCCATGGTGGTGAACCAGCCCAGGGTCGAGGTCGGGGGACCCGACATGAGGACCTTCTACACCCTCGTACGTATATATCATCCATCGTTTTCTCCTCATGAATATTGGAACACATGCAGCATAATGTGGCTTATGTATATATATTAATAGTCTTGAGGCTCCTGATGCCATTCATGCTGCTGGTTCTTCACAGGTGATGGTCGACCCGGATGCTCCGAGCCCAAGCGACCCAAACCTTAGGGAGTATCTGCACTGGTAATTAAAAATACTCATCCTGTAGATTCGATCCTTGCTTTCACTCTATTGAATTATATATTATATACTAGTAGTTGTGCAGCATGTACAACTTTATTATCATCATATATAGTCGGATTGATCATATTCATTTCATATCATCCCTCTCCATCTTTATACTGTCTTGTTGACGCAGGCTGGTGACGGATATTCCGGGAACTACTGGGGCAGCATTTGGTGAGTGTATATGCATGGCACTACGCCCTGCCTTAGACGACTGTCTGTCTGTTCTGTCGATACAACCCTGTCCACACAAACTTTTTTTTTTGAACTGATCAAGACAAACTTTTTACTACATAGTGTTACACTTATCGGTCGGTTATATATAGAGACGTACAAATTAATTACTCCCTTCCGGTTCTTAAAAGAAGTCGTTTTGAACACCCAGATTTGAGTCAGATATTAGGAATATAAAACTGTACTACGGTGGCATGCTTGCAGGGCAAGAGGTGATCTGCTATGAGAGCCCACGGCCGACCATGGGGATCCACCGCTTCGTGCTGGTGCTGTTCCAGCAGCTGGGGCGTCAGACGGTGTACGCCCCGGGGTGGCGCCAGAACTTCAACACCAGGGACTTCGCCGAGCTCTACAACCTGGGCCCTCCCGTTGCTGCCGTCTACTTCAACTGCCAGCGTGAGGCCGGCTCTGGGGGAAGGAGGATCTACTCATGAATCACCTGCCACTACGTACACTACGTACTCCCAGCGACGACCTGCATATACGTAGTCAACTATAGCTAGAATGAACAATATATATTCGTAGCAGTGTATGACTCTGCGTCAGCGTCGTATTATTGCAGTGGCTGCTTTGCATTGGTAGCAGCATTGGCCAGGCAGCATGCATGCGTACTTGCTTGCATGTGTGTGCGTGCGTGCGTGCGTGTGTGTGTGTGTGTGTGTGTGTGTGTTGCTTGTAAACAATGAGCCGCTAGTGTAGAAGCAGCTAGAGGGCGACGAGCCGTAGCTTAGCAATACATATCATGGATGCATATATACCATAACTAGCCGCCTAGCTAGCTAGCCGCGTACGTATTATTGTGTGCATAGGCCGGTACACATGCATAAATGTGTATCATATATATTATGCTTGTGCTTATGAGATAAAACAGCATAATGTAACTAAATGACATAGATTGGTAATTAGTTAAGATGATGCATCTCCCTACTAGCTAGTAGCTACTATATATAGGTACTTGGTGTAATAAGCAGTCGTCAATGGAATATATACATTGTATAATATATACTAATCAGCTAGCTTTTGTACGTGTGGAGAAATCAGCAGTGTCGTTGGTATCTACATTTATCTAAAATTATAAATATAATACTATATACACATTGTCATAAGGGTCCCGGCCGGCCGGCCCTTCCATTATGGATCATGCAGGCACACTTAATTTGAACGTGCACCGCCTGCCGGCCGGCTTGCCGGGCACGCAGGATGATATATGCAGCGGCTGTTGGGTCTTGTAGCATTATTATTCGCTGAATAATCATATTACTAGTAATATATGGAGGTAATACAATCCTCGTCAAATAATTAACACAGACCTTATGCATAACAGTAGTTGCTACTATATACTTACATATATACTAATCCATTCCAGGTCAAACAACCAAAAAACTAGTAACGAAGGCTAGCGCTGCTAGCTAGTTTAATTAGGACCTCATTCATATAAGGCGATCGGTATTCGTATGATCGTATCTCGGAAATAATGTGGGAGATGCATGGTAAAGTGGTACGGTAACGGTACATATGCCGTCACGTGAGACTGGTGGGCGCAGCAGCCTTTTTCATAAAAACACACTCTAAGATGCATTCACCGGATGCCATCGCACGATAGATAACGTAGTACCTCTTCAGGAGCAGTCCACACCATGCGAGAGCAGAGAGATTCGTCGGCGGCAGCAATAAGAGAAGGTACTTGAAAGGCCGGCGGCGTTGCCTGGTACTGTGTGGTATCGTCGCCGCGCGCGTCGTCTCCGGTTCCGGTGTCCGGTGTGGTGTCGTCGTCGTCATGGCAACGACGACAAACAGGCCTGTGTCTTCCTTTCTTCCAGGCCTGCGGAGTACGCAGCCGGGCCAGCTCGCCATGCCTTATCGTACCGGCACGATATATGGCCAACAAGTCCGAAGACGACCGACCGAGGTCGAGCCTGAAGCCTGAGCTCGGCGAGTGGAGCGAGGGAACAGAGAAACAAGTTTTATGTCACCGCTTCTCTCACTGATATATGTCATACATAAAAAAAACCAATAACCAAATCAAATAAAAACTAGTTCATATTTCTTTTAGAGAAAAGAAAAACAAGTTCATATTCTGCCTGGTTTTCACAAGATAGCTACCTAGCTAGGCTTCACAATAGAGCTCCTTCACCACCCTAATTCCCTGCTCAATCTTTGTATTCAATTCCTGCTTCTCCAGCTCCTGGCACTCGTCAAGTCATCATCTCCTCTGCCTCCTGGTACGTACTGTACTCATCATCACTGAACACTGATGAGATGGTTTCATCAGAGCCATACGGCTAGGAAATTTCGCCTAACATACCGTGAAATTCTTGAGTGGTCCAGTCTGCAAAATCAGTAAGGCCACACGGACGAAACTCGCTGATTCAGCAGCCTCTACGTTATGCGCATCCACAGACCTTGCAAAAGCCTTGAATAGTTTGCAGTGCCGGCCCTATGGGAGGGGCACGAGGTGCGACGGCCGAGGGCCCAGGTGAGAGAGGGGCCCAAGCCCAGGTATCCTGTAATGCGCTTAGCTCGGTAGTGCAAATGCGCTTAGCTTTGTAGTGCAGAGTGAAGAGTGAAGAAATTGGCCTCTGTTTTGTTCGTTGTTCCCCTCTCATGAGTACGCCAGCAGCCAAAGAGACACTCGACTCCGACTCGAACTCGCGATGTGCATTGAGCTGTGCCGCCAGCTGCCGCAGGGACACGGAAATGGCGCACGGCAGCAGCAAGCTGGTGACCAGAGGACTCCAGGCTTGACTCACTGAGATGACAAGGCCATCAGCATCAGCCGATCGTCACTTCAGTCTTCAATTTTTTTCATTAGCCGATCAGATCAGGGCCTAGGTATTATTTTTTTGGTAGCTTTGAAATCCAATTAATTACCTATATAGTATTTCAGACTCTCTATACTTATCGATAATGTTAAATAAAAATTATGTCATTGGATATGTTTTCGTTTTGCAAGAAAATTTAGCGCCTATATATTATAAGATTTTATATATAGTTTTGAGGGGCTATTGTGACGAGTTTGCCAGAGGGTCCTCAAAATTCTAGGGCCGGCACTAATAGTTTGAAACGCCGAGCCTTCTCCTCTTCGTCTCGGTACGTCCGCCATACTCCTCCATCCAATCCGCGAACCTTGCCCTCATGGCTGCATCGTCCTCGTCGTCGGGGTCTTCGTGTAGGAGCGTCAGGCAGTCTTCGTCGTCAAGGACCAAGGCTGGCGCGCGGCTGCTTAGCTGTGTGTTTCATCCAGTACCCAGCTCCGGCAAATGCAGAGGAAGCAGCCACGGTCATGGCAGCGAAAGCGCCATCGTCTTGCGGTCCGTCCCTCCAAACGTGTAAACGCCGCCGTGCTCCACTCCCCGCCGCCGATGCCGAGCCTAGAGACCCCCTGTTGTGGCCTGGTAAAGGATGCTCGGCGAGTAACCGCCTCGGGTATCGTCATCGTCGTCTTCTTCATCTAGGATCAAGGCTGGCGGCTGCGGCTTATCTGTATGTTTCGTCCAGTACTAAACTCCGGCAAATGCAGAGGGGAAGCAGCCACTGTCATGGCAGCGAAAGCGCCATCGGCATGCGATCCGTCCCTCCAAACGTGTAAACGCCACCGTGCTCCACTCCCCGTCGCCGACGCCGAGCCTAGAGACCCCTGCTGTGGCCTGTAAAGGATGCTCGACGAGTAACCTGTGCCGTCTGGGCTGCAACGGGCACGGGCGCACGGCTATGTGTGCCACGGGATCCGACGAAAGCAGAGAGGGCCACGTCTAGGATAGATCTGTCAGAGAGCATAGCCATGCCAATCATAGAGCGCAGCGAGCTCATAGCCATTGCCTCTCCTCTGCGCCGCCGCCGACCCTGGTTTATGGGACTTCTGATACTTTACCACTTTTGAATTGGGCCTCATCGACCTTTATCTTGCTTGAGCCCAGCATGACCCATCCACCCGCCCATGGGTCCGCGCTGTACTTCGTAATAGGCCGGTCAGAAATGAGCCCATTTCTTGGGCCTGGGCCAGACAAAGGCCGTGTCACATTCCACGTTGCCTTCTCGCACCGTGGCGGCGCACGCACACGCCACTACACCAGAGAGTACGATGCGACGCGTCGACGCGACAGTCGAGGAACAGAACGCGCCGCACCGGCAACGAAACCAAGCCAAGCCACAGCCAAACTGCCTCATAACTTGCCCCAATTTATTTTTTAAAACAAATCAGGCAGAAGAGCTAAGAAGATAAGTTCAGACTGAGCACAACGTTATAACTAGGTGGCCACAACCACCGACGACAAGAACCACTTAAACAACAAAGGCACTACTACTACCAACAAGCTACTGACGACAATAAGAACAAAAGAAAGAAACAACCACAACAAAGATAAAACACCTACAACACATTACGAAGAGGCATGGCGACCTCTATCACAAGCTTCCAGAAGGCAAAACCTTTTAAACCCTTCAAAGATTTAATGAGGTCCGGCGGCAACAGTTCCTTCAAACAATCAACAACTTCTTGCATTGCATCATCGTCGAGCTTCCCATCCTTCCCAACAATGCCCAAATCATTTAACACACTGCATCGAACAAGATGAACACTTCGTGAAGCGAAGACTTATCGTAGGACTTGTGTCGATGTCTTGTTGTCACGGCAGGTGGTGAAGATGGGTGTATAGGAGGACATGTCACATCCTGCTCCATCTTAGTTGTGGCAGACGAAGATGTTACCTTTATCAGTGGATCCTCAATCTGCTGGGGGGTTCCTGTGTTGCCCTCAGCTATAAAATGCATGGGGGAGTCTTCGTTGGTGATGAGAAAGATTGGATCATCCATCACTTGAGGGACAACTTCCTCGTCATCGGATGCGTCCTCCACTAGAACAAAATCCTTAGTAGGGTGACAACATCTAGCAACATCTCCTCAGTAACAGTGGGGGCGTCCAATGACGCTGCAATGGCTTGCTCTATTATCTTCTCGCCAGTGATGGACTCTACACCAATTGCACATCTTTCCTCCCAAACTAAGGAGTCGGTAGACATGCAAGCCTCTACGAGAGAGGGGAGGATCACTCCCTCGGTGGCTTGCTCCATGGGCATCTTTTGACGAATCTCTGTGTCAACCACCTCATTTTCATCGGGCTTCAACACTGTGTGGGACTCCAACTCATCGATGACGGTGCTTGTTGTGTTCACATATGCACCCTCAGGCCTCGAGGAGTCTGAAGGTGTACATGCCAACACAAGAGAAGTGAGGACTGACGGTGTTGGCGAGCGACAAACTGGAGAACATGGGCCGAAGAGCTCAGACATGTTGGAAAAAGAAGTATGCTCGACACGTGGATCTGCAACCTCCAAATGGTTGGCCAAACATGCCAGCCACAACTTGATAGTAGAAGTCTCCTCCCTAAGGGGGCGCAACACTTCCTCCAAACAATCCACAACCAACTGTCGGAGCTCGAATCGCAAAGACTCTGTCATAGGCGCGACTATGCCCTGAGTCACAGAGTTGATGACAGTGTAGGGCGATAATCACTCAGCAGAGACATGGCCACGACATCAGCCCAACTCTTCGTCTGCTGAGGATGGTGGCAAGGTTGCACTGAAGAGGAGTTGACCCACAGTGTAGAAGGGATGGAGCGAAGATGGCAGTGCCGCTCCTTATGTCCTGGCTGGCGACATCGAATGCATCGAAAAGAATCCTTGCAGGAGCTGACTTGGTGATCTCGTGCAAGACAGCGATAGCATCTACCTCGAGCCCATCTCTTGAAGGCGATGCTCTGCTCTGACTCTGAAACACATGGCGGTGGCGATGGATGAAGGTCATCCCGATGCAAGCAACTCTTCGGTGAAGGAGTCATGGCCCTGTCGGCGACAAGAGGACCAAGTTGCAGTATGCAGCGTGGCCCCCAACGGCGAGCTTCCCTGGGGCGAGACGTCGAAGATGGTGGCACTCACATCACGGCTGCGTTGGTGTCGCGACCCTGTCGCAGGACGAACTACCACCTGGCGGTACCCCTCTGCCTTCTCTTCCCCGAGGTAGGCAGGTGAGGCCTCCTGGCGTAGATTCAGTGAAGCCCCTCCCTAGCGCGGGCAAGCGAGATCTCTCCGGTGCGGATCCGGTGAAGCTCCTCCTTGGTGCAGCAAGCGAGCCTTCCCCGACGCGGATCCGACGAAGACCCGAATCGGCGCAAGTAGGCGAGCTTCCCGGCGTGAATCCGGTGCAGGCAAGTGAGCTTCCCGGCGCAGATCCGATGCAAGCAGGTGAGCTATTCCCATGCAGCTTCTCTGGTGCCTGGCTGCTCACTCCTGGACGAGGCCCCTTCCCGGCGCGGTTCCGGTGACCCGGACGGCTTCCTGTGGGGTGCTCATCCCCGTGGAGGGCGGCGACGACAATAGGGGCTCAACCGGGAGAGGACAATAGGGACTGGATGGCCGGGCGGAGGCGTGTGGGCGAGCGGGCGGGCGGGCGGCCGCGTCGGGCGTGGGGCGGGCGAGCGGCGGTGGCGGCTGCAGCTAACAGCTCAAGTCTCATCCACAGTTTGCCATAACTTGCCCCAATTTAGAGTTGCAAAGTGGATGCTGTCGAATTGCAAGAAAGGCATCCTCCGACCTCAGGTTTTGGTTGGCGTCTTTGTTTTTTATATTGATCTGTTTATATGGACAGAGCTTATGTTGACATGGCAAGAATTGAGCTCTGTTAAATTGTCTGCCCACCAAGTAACATGTAATCAATTCAGATTCAATGAAAGACAATGAGTTCAGTGTTTCAGTGTCTTCTGTTTATTTACATATCTTTTTTTTTAAAGCATACCTGTATTAAACAGTAAGGAAAACAAATACAAACTGGTACAGGTACAAGTCAACACTAGAAAGAAAAGTCCCTAAGTAAACTAGATATTACACTAGAGCCCCTGAACCTTGTCTTCACAATCTTGTCGGAGACCTCAGACGCCCGCCGTCATCGAAGAAGGCGCCTTGGTCAATCCAGATCTGGAGAAGCCCCATCGCCCAAAGGCTTTGAAGAAAGCCGCAGTAGCCACCCGGCATGAAGGCCGGGATTAAGACGCCATAGAAAGAACATCGGCCGAGGCAACACCTCGAACTCCTCCGATCCTAGAACGTAGCTCGCCGTCGATGCAAGTCGCCAGAAAATCGAGCTCCATCCACAAACTAGCTTATTACCGGAGCACCCACAGCTGCAGCTGTACCCTTGACAAAAGAAAGAGCCCCAGGTCCACCGCCTCGCGAAGACGGTGGAACACCGATGAGCTCAGACTCCTACACATACCACCACAGCACCACGTGCTCATCATCGACACCAGAGAAAAGCGCCGCCGAGACGAGGAAGAACACAGGGGACCTTTATTCCATGGCGTCATCGCTGGCGCCGCCGGAAACCTAACCCTAGCCCTGCTAGGACCTAGCCTACACTGTTGAACAGAGCACCACCGTTCCCATTCACATCCAAAGGCCAGAAGGCCGCTGGAGGCAAAGGGAAACGACGACCTCGCCGGCAGGAGCACAAATCGTCTCTCTGTCGCCTCTCTCAATTGTAGCAAGGGGAGGATTTGAGAGAAAAGAAAATGTGTGTTTATTTACATATCTTGGTGTTGCATGAGATCAACTAATACAGTGTAGGGAGGGGCTCCTCAACACGCTTTTGCTTGTGCTCATAAGTCATAACCCCTCCTCGGCAGAATAATGCCATATCTTTTTCGTGCCAGCCAGCAATACAGGCCTTATATGGATATGTGTATTCTTACCTAGAGTACATGTACGTGACTGCATGGAGCCGGCTACTCCCATAACCTCTCATACCACGATGGAGGAATAGCGATACTAGTAGACACTACCGCCATGGCAAACGACCGGGAAGCCCTCTCCTGGCAGTGACGGATTTAGGCAAGAAACCTACATCTATTCGGGTGCTTTGATCATGTTCATGACCATCATGTATGTATGCATGTAAGCAGTGACGGAGTGAGGAACAAATTTTAGGAGGGGCCAATTTGCTTTCTGAACACCAATTTATACACAGATGCGAGAACAATTAGTCACTAATCACAAATTTGATGCTAACTAATACCATAGAAACCTAATAAATAAAATAGACTCTATCAAGTAAAAACTATCATTTCAACACACGATTGTTTTTTTTCGTACGACGGCTCCGGCCCTCCAACGGCCGGATCCGGACTCCCCTGGCCTAGACCGGGCGTTGGCCGTCGGTGGCGAGGGGCGGCAGGCGGCGGCCATGGTGGCGCGGTGGTGGAGCTCTGCGGTGGCGCTGCTGAGAGGCTCTCCCTCATTCTGTGGGGGCAGGGTGGAGGAGCGGCGCGTCAGTGGAGGTGGGGTGGTGTCCTGCTCGCGTGCGACTGCACGGAGCTTGGCAGGGGCGCCGGTCAGCGGCGGCTGGGGTGGCGGCCTGGGGTGGCTCACATCCTCGCCCAGCGGTAAGGTATTCCCCCTGGTCTCTCTACCTTGTACTCTGCTAGATGGGGGAACACACCGGCGAAAGCCATGCCGGATCTGCCGGCACGATGACGGCGGCGCCTCTGGGTGTCATTCCCCTCCTTGGAGGCGTTATCATAGTGTGTTTCCCCCACTCGGCCGGTTGCAGTAGGGCGCCGGCTGCGCCGTGGTGGTGTGGCCAGTAGCGGCTTGCTTGGTGGTGGTGGTGGCGTCGTGGTGGCGTGGCTGCATGTCGCCAAGCAGGCACGCCAGTGGCACCATGGTGGTGTAGCTGGAGCTCCTGGCTGCTGGACCAGGCGGATGGGGGCTTGGCTTGGTGCGTGGTGGCCGGCGTTGGACAATGGTGGTGGTGGTGTAGGAGATGGCAATGGTTGAAGAGGCTCGTGTCGATGACCCAATCCGACCGGGTAAGGCGATGGTCAGGGCGATGATCTACATCTCTAGTAGCTTGAGGTCCGTTTACATGGTACATTCTGATTCCAGTGGTGGCGAGTCAAAGATGGACAGTCTTGGTGTGGCTCGGTGGTTCTAAGTCACCCCCGACGGCGAAGCAAGCCCGGATCCTCGGAGAGTCCAGCGACAGGTTTGGCGTGGCCCCCGTGCGCTTCAAGGTGGTGAATCCAAGGAGTAGTAGTCCAGTGTTGAGGCTTGTGTCGATGTCCCAATCCGACCAGGCAAGGAGTTGAGTTGGTGCTGAGTTGCCTTGGAGGTCTGGAATCCGGTGCTATGTTTCGGTTTTTTAGGGTGGTTTGGTGCAACAGCGGTTCTTCGACGAGAGGTCCTGCATAGCAGTGGCCGCTTCGGTGGGGTATCGTGGGCTTCCCCTCTTTTGTTTGCCAATGATTGGTCATGGCTGGGAGATCAACGACCGTGTGTGCGTATCTTTGAAGATGTTCAGTTTCTTCGGCCAAGTTGTTAGTAGAGTTGTTATTCTTTCCCTAGTTGGGTCGATTTCGACCAAGTTGTTTAGTAGGGTCGTGTCGACCAAAATTTGTTTAGTAGTGGTTTCAGTGGTGACTTGGTACCTAAGTGTGCAAGTTGAGTAGGGTACCTTCCACAGTTGTATGGTTTTTCTAGCCCGGTTTTCAGTCAAAAAACTGGGCTGGCACTTGTCTTTTTCCTTTATTCGTCTAATAGAAATCACGACAAAAGCTTTTATCGTCCCTTCTAAAAAATTGTTTTTTATAAAAGAAATTTATAGAAAAGATTAATTATAATAAAAGTGATATGATGTCTATTGGTCTAGAGTAAGAAGAAAGTAATGTTTCCAATCAATCTGATTAATCTACAAAGCATAGCCCAAACTGGCCCTATCAGACCAGGTTTCCAATTAAACTGGCATGAGGCCCTTGAGCTCCTTCACCTCTCGCACTCCCTCCATATGTACATACATGCAAGCTGATTTGAAAAACTTCCTTCTCCATATTTATGTCCTATGGACTTCTTCAGGGCCAGCTCCCAATCCACAATACTAGCCTTCTCTAGTTCAAAGCAACCGCTACAAAGATTCTTGGTTGGTCTCTACGGGGCTTCACAAGACCAGTGGCGGTAGGGGCTTGCGCCCCCATCACACCACTAGATACATCTTTGCATGCTGACAGTTGCACCTCACTCGCCCGCGCCAAATCCATTAGCTGTGGTAACAGTGTACGGCTAGTGCCATGAGCATCATCAAACCAGGGAAATGACTCCATAGACAAGACTAGCCCCAGATCTCTAGCATGCATAGAGCATGACATGTGAATAAATAAACTAAAGATACAGGATGAGACATATTTAAAACAAGCTAATATAACTTATAATTTGAAATGGAGAAACTATATTTTGTTGATATGGCCAAAGATTGGAAGACATGCATATTACAAATGCAAAGGGATAAAAACATAAAACATGTACTTCAATGCTTAATGACAAGGAAGTTTATGCTATTTGATTTAAAGTCTATTTGTTCAATGAACCAGTGCTCTACTATTTATTCAAATGAGCACGCGACATCCATTTTCATTCAATCCTATTAATCTACAAAGCACAGCCCGAAAACCTTATGAAAAAAATCACGAATTGAGCAAATTCTCGTCTTAAAACCACTGCACATCAAACCCCAGTGAAATTGGTGCTCACTTTTAATCTACCCCCTCAGATCACTAATTGAAGAAAAAAAATCTACACTAGAAGCTTCAAATCTTTAAGACTCATGGGATACGTGGCGCGATGTGAAATCCTGGCATGGAGAATAGGAGGAGCAACCTAGAGCTCAGGCCATCCTTCGGCATCGATAGGGCTAGCGCACCAATGGCATTGAGCCTTTGCCCTGTCGCCTATGGGAAAAGTTTACTTTGTTAATGTGTGCAAAAGACTCAACAATTGCAGGTAGAAGAAGCTATAATAGGTAATGGTTGACTTCATTGTTTTGACAAGAAAAACCACCCTTCAGGAATGTACTTCTAGCGATATGTGTCCTGGCATGCACCAATTGTGAGATTTAAGGAGGAAAGGGGTCCTTTTTTAAAAGGAACAAGGCAAAAAGCTGCCTCTTATACTAAAACGGTGGAGAGAGAGGTCCATATTTCAATTGTTTTTCCTTCACTGTTCCAAGTATTGATTCATCAACATGTTATGTTATACACATGCAAAACAAATTGAACCGGTGGTTATCATGTTTTGAACTTGTTTCCTTTAATTGAAATATGTAATTGAATCGAGTGCTTTGTGTTCTTTGCACATGCTTTGTTGGGACATTGCTATATAAAATTGATGCTTATTTATTATCTCCACACATATCGCTCAAACCAGCAATGATGCTAAGATAAGGTAAATTGTATTGGTGATCTTAAAACGTCATGTTTTTTTTTGGAACAAAATCATGTTTTTTTATGCTTCTATTCTTTTATTTAGGCCTTGTCTGAGGTAGAAACGAACGTGTTGTGTTCAAATTCCGTGGCAACGCATGGATTTACAACTAGAACTTGCAACTAGAAAAGAGATCGATGGCTGATATATAGATTGCATATATGATATATAAAAGATCGATTAACCAAATCAAATGAAAACAATTTCATTCATATTGACTGGTTTTCACAAGATAGTTATGGTTCGCAATAGGGCTCCCCGCCCTTCCCAATCTTTGGATTCAATTCCTGGGCGTAGCTACAGATAGTACCAGGATGGCGTCGACATGGCACCGCCAATGGTGCTTTCCCAGTGCAGCTCCTGGTACTCATCACTGCTGATTTCACAGCACCGCAAAGTGGCAAGTTCTCGCTCGTTCCAGTCTGCAAGCTGAGTGAGGACATATCGGACGTGAGCCCCTGATAAAGCAGCCGCTGCGTTCTTCGCGTCCACACACCTTGCATAATCCTTGAATATTTCAAAACGGCTAGCCTCGTCGTCTTCATATTGATACGTCCGCCCATACTTCTTTCTAAAATCCGCAAACCTTGCCCTCATGGCGGAATCATCCTCCTTTTTCGCGTACGGGGCAGCGTACGCCTCGTCCTCCTCCTCCTCCTCTGTGTCCTCCTCCTCATCTATGGCGGGGTCTTCGTATAGGGTCAAGGGGTCTTCGTACGGTATCAAGGGTGGTTGCTCATCTGAACTTTTCATCCAATACCAAACTCCGGAAAACGCAGAGGAAGCAGCCACGGTCATAGCAGCGAAAGCGCGATCGGCATGCTGGTGCTTCGAAACCTGTAAACGCCGTGCTCTCCTCGCCTTCCGTGCCGCCGAGCCTAGAGCCCCCTGGTGCCTGGGCAACGGTAGCCGGCGACGGCGAGTAACTGTCCCGGGCAAGGACGGTCTACTGCGCCGTCTGGGCTGCGCACGGCTGCGTGTGCCGCGGGATCCGGAAAAACCAGGGAGGAGCACGTCAAGAATTGATCTGCCATCGACATTGAAGAGGGCGTTCTTCGAACCGTGTATTCCCGGCGAGGAAGACAAAGTCGCAGCGGCGCGCATAGCCTTGCGAACCATGGAACGAAGCGAGTCCATAGCCATTGCCTCCTTCTCGGCGCCGCAATTCCTCACCGGTGCCGCACTGCCACCGACGTCCTCGCCTCGCCCAAACTTTGTTTTAGGGCCAGGACTTTTTTTTTTTTTGAATTTAGGACCAGGACCTTTGAAGAAGAAGATGCGCCACATATATATGTCAGGAATCCTATATGTCACCGCTTCTGAACTGGGGCAGGCCTCATCCACCAGCCCACGGGCCCCTGAGCCCATCTCTTGGGCCTGGGCCGGACAGAGGCTTCGTCACATTGCTTCGCACCGCGGGCGGCGCACCCACCTCTTGAATCTGTCTCAAAAAAAAAAAAAAAAAAAACCCACCTCTTGGATCGCGCACACGCCACGACGCGAGAGCTGGTGAAGCGAACGCGCCGCCGGTAGCGAAAGAAGCCACGTCAAGCCAAAGCCATGGCGGCCAACCACCTCCGCCGCCTCGCCTCCGCTCTCTCCCACAGCCCCCAGCCTGCGGCTCCTCCCGCGTCCCACCTCCTCCGCGTTGCGCTCTCCAGCTCCGCTCCCTCCACGGGCCCGGCGCCGCAGCCTCCGACGGCGCCGCCAGAGGTCGCCAGGAAGGGGGAGGGAGAGGAAGTGGAAGCGGCGGAAGCCAAGGTCGCCGACGCTGAAGCGGGGAAGGAGGAGGATGAGGACTACAGCGGCGAGCACGTGAACAAGGCTACCGGCGAGATCGGCGGCCCGCGGGGGCCCGAGCCCACGAGGTACGGCGACTGGGAGCGCGGCGGCCGCTGCTCCGATTTCTGAACCGCGACGCCTCTAGCCGGCGAGGTGAGGTCGTCAGCGTGAGCAGGGGAATCTGGATATGGTCGTCCTGTTGGGTTTGTCATCTTTGTAAGATCGGCGTTAGAATTGCGTTTTGCCTTGCCTTGTGGGGAATAAACAGACTTGATAGTGCTGAGCACCTTGATGTCTTTGCTTGCATGCCTTGATTTTTCATCTCGTGCAGCTAGAGTGAACAGGTGCTGTTATTAGATTGCCTCGTCTTGGTTTGTCGCCAAACGTAATAAAACAATGGAACGCAGTGCACACATCATTGTGAATTTCACACAAGCAAAGGATGAAAGTTCCTTTCTTCCATATGGTTCCTAATTTGGAGTTACAAAGTGGATGCTGTCAAATTGCAAGCAAGGTAGTGTCTGCTAAGTATCTGTCGGTGTCTTTGTTTTTTTATCAATTGTTTTCACAGAGACAGAGCTCATGTTGACATGGCAGGAATTGAGCTAGAGCGAATTGAGATTACTGTCTGCAGCGTGTTCCAGATTGTGACTATTTGTAGCGTTGTTTCAGAATGGGGAACTGAAGACAGACTGTTGATAGTAGAGACCGTAGAGCGATAAGTAGTTCGTTTTGTCTTGATCATTCATTAGTTGGGTATTTAGCTGTGCTATCTGCAATGGCAAATCTGAGAGCCGACGTTTGATGTTTTTTTTTGCGTGACCTGAAGGCTGAAGCGTTTGTCCTTGCTCGTAGCCTGAACCGTTTGTATGGTATAATAAGGAATATGCTATGCCAACTTGCTCTTCCATATGTGTCCTTTCCCTGTGTGCCTTGCTTCAAATTTCATCCCCTGTTGGCACTTCCTTTGGTGAGACAATCTTATCCCTCCCAGTTGAAAGAAGTGAATTTTGGGTCACTTGCCCTCGCACTCCATCTCCATGCATGAAGGGACGCATTATGTGCTCATAGTTTACTATATGCATGAAAACAACAAAGTTACAGCAGTGGACAAATAGGAATACAAAACCATTTGTGTATTATTAGTGCTATGATACATCACTAGACCTCGCATAACTGCAAACGTCCATGAGTTCTATTAAAACATGGAATAGAGTATTCGCTCTATAACAACGCACACAAGTAAAATATAACAACACACAAATTAAGTGAATAAAATATACAAGATACATATGTTCCATTCCGCATGTGAGAAATGAGGCATCTAGAAGTTGCGGAAAAAAAAAATTGAGATCCAGCAGAAGTACCGTATATGGTACACGTTGTTGCACAGTCACCTAAATACGGTACGCTTTGTTGCACGGTCACCTAAACGATTGCGATTGGGGGATATAACGACCACATTATATGTTTTCATATGTGTTGGCACAAGTGCATACACACACATTAAACGTGCGCCGTTTTAACTCGTACTAGAGATTCGATATAACAGATAAAGAAAAGTTTTGCTCCCCGGTTCTACAAATTAAAATAGGGTTCTACTCCGTATGTATTAGCAATAGCAATGCTCTTTTTGAAAATAAATAAACAAACTTGCCAATGCATACACCACGTATTGGAAACTTTTTTTATTTCGACGACTTGACATGTCCTGTGATCCGTACATATTCTCCTAAAGTATGGTTGTGTACTCGTGCAAGTTTTGGATGTACTAGTTCGTTATGCCCAAGTCCACGGTGTTTTAATTTATCCGTTCTTATGTAAGCAGAGCAGGGAGCGCGGCGCAGGACAACTTGCTGCATGTTTTATCCCCTGTTGACAACTTGCTGCATCCATCGCTTGGTATACATCTCCCTTAACTTACCTCTCGCCAAAGGCATTGGCACTCGACTGCTGCCCTCCCCTCCGTTGCTCTCTCCTGATCTCTCAGGCCGTCGGAGAAGATGAAGCACCTGGTGGAGGTGGAGCCGGCGACGGCGACCGCCGGGCCGGCGTACCGGAGCGCGCTGGCGAAGGACGGACTCCTGCAGGCCCCGCCGGGGCTCCACAGCTGCTGGGACATCTTCCGGTGAGCGATCAGCATCCAGCTCAGCTCGATATGATCTTGCCGCTACCTCGATCTCTCCTCTACCCTTGTCAATCCTTCAGCTCGCCGGCCGGCCGGCCGGCAGCTGCTGCCATACCTTTTTTTTTTTTTTTTTTTTTTTGGCAAGGCAGGTGTTCTTGGTGTTGCCGCCTCTGCCATGCCACCTAGCTAGTGTACGCGTGCTTTGTCACTTTGTCAGCTAGCTAGCAGCTAGCAGATACTGTAATTCGACCCCATGCAGCATTTCAAATTCAACCGTAGCATGTGGATACATATGACATGATTTGTTTTGCTTGCTCATCACACCACTACCATACCCAGCATGCATGGTTTTTGCTAGGTCCAATCGATTGACCGATCTGTTTCTGGCTTGGCAGGACGTCCGTGGAGAAGTACCCCGACAACCAGATGCTGGGTCGTCGGAGAGTGGCCGACGGCAAGGTAACAAAGGGACTTCTTCCACCCCCTTGCTATAGCTAGCTAGAAAAAGTAGCTGGGAATTCATATGAGCATTTCTCCTTTTCACGCGCATTTACTTGTGGCCATTCTTGTCTAGAAGATAACGTACAACTACTATTCTTGCTTCTGTAGTAACAACCTATATAGCCGGCCGATTATCGTCGAAAGTGACATCCGGTTAATTAGCACCGTACCGGTAGTCAAACACTGGGAAATCGACAGTCGTCTGCTGACCAGACGACGGGGAGATAATTGTCTAGTTCAGTTGGTCATGGCATAGAACTAGTCAACAGCGCTTGCATACAGTAGTACTTTACTTCGTTCGTATTATTACACGCACAAAAATATATAATACTCCGTAGACAATATATACATTATATCTGATGTTCCTGTTAATACCAAGAAATTAAATATGAACACAGTGTGATGGGGTTTCAGTTGATATAATGGTTCTCTTCTAATAAACCTGCAGGCGGGCGAATACACGTGGGTGACTTACAAGGAAGTCTATGACGTTGTGATGAAGCTTGCAGCCTCCATTAGCAAATCCGGAATCAAGCAGGTAAGTAATAACAGCCACTGTTGAATCAAAAAATAAATAAAAACACACAGTACTGGTTCCATCTTCTAGCTATCTGCACAGCGATATTATACTGCCTGAACACAAGTACTCCATCATGGAGGCATGTCACCCACTACGTCAAAAACGAATTACCGCAGCGTTGTGTTTGGCGCTCCGCAACGGACGTCCTTGCTGTCCGCTGCGATAAATCGCCACGATTTACCGCAGCGGGCAACTTTTAAATACCGTAGCGGTCGCCTTAAGATGCCCGCTGCGGTAAATCAATTTACTACGGCGGGCGTCCAATAAGGCCCGCTACGATAAAGGCCACGGCCCAAAGACAGCCCAGCAAGGCCCCATAACAGTCATCATATAAATATAGGATCTAGGGTTTCACTCCCTCACTTATTCTCTTCTGGTCCAAAGCCGCCGCACACACTTCTCCGCGTCTGACTGTGTGAACCCGAGCGACCCCTTCTGCCTTCTCCCCCGAGCCACCCTTCTCCCCCGACCGACCCACTCCCATGGCGGCCGTCGCGCCCTGCCCACCCTCCATCGCTGCCTCCTACTCCATCCCTCCCCCTCACCAGCGAGCAGCGGCGCACGAGGCGCTCGGCCCGCGGCAGCGCTCGGCCTGCGCGGCGGCGCGCGAAGCGCTCGGCCCGCGACGGCGTCGGCGCGAGCGGCGCGACGACGCATTCAGAGGTATGTCTATTGGCCTTTCTCTCCTCTTTCAGTCTCTCTCAGTCCCTCACTCTCTTCCTCCCTCTCAGATCCGGCGGAGGTCTAGGGTTCAAGGCGGATCCGGGTGGCGGTGCGTCGATCTAGGTGGCTGCGGCGTGGATCCGGCGGCATCGTCCTCAGCGGTAGCGGATCCACGAGGACGCAGTTGGTGGTGGATCCGGCGAGCGGCTTATGGAGCAGCGGTGGGCGGGATCCGGCGTGCTCCTGGCGGCGGCGGGATCCCATGAGCTCCTGGTGGCGGCGGGCTCAGCAAGATCAGATCCAGCCCATGTGGGCTTTTTTGCTTTTTTTTGTTTTTTTCAGATTTCTTTACCGCAGCGGGCATCCTAATGTGCCCGCTGCGGTACTTGGGGTTTACGGCAGCGGTCACGAACGCCCGCTGCGGTGCTGCTGCCATTTATGCCCCCTGCACAAAAGCGTTTTGGCCCGCTGCGCAAAAGCGTTTCTGCAGTAGTGACCACTCACATAATCACATACAGGCAGGCATGCAGCATTGATGTGATTGTTCTTTTTAGTTGGATGCAATGACTGCTGAGAGATGACCTGCATCTCTCCAAGCTGTTCAAGTATTTCCTTTTTGTATCGCAATAGTAGTACTGGCCGGCTCAATATCATATCTGCAGACAGAACATGCATGGAATTATTTAAGAACCTGTGAGATGATAAGGCTATGGAGTAGTAGGAGTAACTTAGAAGGAACACTTTTAAACGGTGATCACTACTGGAAAGCGAAAATTCTTTGATGGTGCAATTACCATCAAGAAAATATAAAATACCGTCAGGAACTTGTAAATTCAATTCATTTGATGGTGCACCGCTAGGGAATAACTATCAGGTAAATGCTTGACAAATATAAACCAACAATAATTTTCTATGTGTGTTTTTCAGAAACCGTTAGGATAATATCAATTTTTCTGTGTATTTTCTAGAAAGCATCAAGATTATTCTATTTACGCTAATGATTTATATAGTAACCATAAAAAAATCAAAACAGAAATTTCAAATTTTCAGTAGTGATCGAATGAGTAGACGCCCCTTCTGTTTGAATATGGGCTGCTTGTTCTGCTACATCCGAGAAAGTCCACTGTTAGAATCGTCCGAAAAAAAGGTTGTTCCATCGATCAATAAAAATATATCCTAGTTGATTATTAGTGGTTACTCGTTTGGAGTACTAAGGAGTTGACTGAGATCAGGCGATGTCGGCACTTTTATACAACAGCAAGTTGGCATGATCTTTCTCTAATCCCAATCTGTTCGATCCAATTGATCAATCAAGTCAAACATACATATATCTAATGGTGAAGGGGTTTACCAAATTCAATTCAGGGTGAAACTTGCGGTATATACGGCGCAAACTGCCCCGAATGGATCATCAGCATGGAGGTAATAATATTATTGCCTTTGCAGTTAATTATTTTTTAAATTTCCTGCGCTGGGCCGCTGACTAAAATGGTGCACATTCTTTTTCTTGTGTGTATAATATGTGTTCAATCTTGTTTGGTGTAGGCTTGCAACGCGCTTGGGGTTTGCTGCGTTCCCCTCTACGATTCTCTCGGTAAATAAATAAATAAATTTGTCACTGATTAGCGTTCTTGTATGACAAATCAGACCAGAAAAACCAGTAGCAAGTTACTCCTCCGATCCAATCTTGTGTGTGTAGGTGCTGGGGCGGTGGAGTTTATCATTTGCCATGCCGAAATCCATATCGCGTTCGTGGAGGAAAAGAAGATCACAGAGGTAGGGCAGCTTGCTCAGTCATTTATTACTTGCTGTATTATCCAACAATTTTAATGTTGGTAACTTGGTGTGTAATTCATTTACGAGTGTTTAATGGTTATTAAATAAGCTAACATGATATAATAATAATATAAAAAAAGTAAAAAAAATACTGGGATGAAACATATTTTCAGAATGTTTCCAACAGATGACAATCTTGAAAATCTGAGACATGAAACTCTTGTTGACCTGATATAAAAAGAAAAAAAAAACTCTACCTTAGACGTGCTCCTATGGGCCACAGAATCACGTTAGGCCTCGGCAGGCCGTAATGAGATTGGCCCAACAAAAGCTTTACCCAGCATTCGGCCCGATCAGAGTGTGCGTTTCGTACCGGGCGTCGTCGGTGACGTCGCGCCGGCGCCGGCGCCGTCGCCGTGAGCCCCAAAGCCACCCGCACGGGGCACGTGATTGCCGCGCCGCCGCGATGGCGCCGCAGCGGTTTGCCTTGTCCCGTCATCCCGTGAGAGAGGTGAGGGCGACAGGTTCTCCCCTGCCGGCGGTCCCCGCGCAGCCTGACCGCGAGTGCTCTGGGTCGACGAACTGAAACAGCGGGATGGAATCTGATCTGCAGGTATTGGATTTTCCCCATTCTTACTCCAATTTTCCAATATCCTTCGCAACAGATCGAAACATATTTTTTACGAAATTGGTTTTCGAGGAAATGTGCGCGTAGTGATTATTGCAGTGTAGAATTATTTTCTAGACTAGCTCTTTAGTTGGTTTATTTATATTTGACCCTATCATGTTTGTTGATTATACTTTTAATGATGACAGCTCCTGAAAACTTGTCACGCCACTTCGAAGTATCTGAAAAGTAAGTACCTCCATAACATGATGTTGATTGGTTACATGGTTCATCACTGTAGGACTCATGGTTTTTCTTTTGCTTCATTTACCAGCTGTCATAAGCTTTGGAGGAGTCACAAATGACCAGAAAGATGAAGCTAAAAAACATGCCCTGTTCATTTTCTCTTGGGAGGAATTCCTAATCACGGTAAGCATTGGGCTTCTTCAGCTTACTCTGTAGATTACAGGTATTCCAGTAGAATGTTATTACCATAAGTGCTTCATGACACCTTTTTTTTTTTCTAGGTAAAATAATCTATACTACTTACCAAAGTGACTGAACAAATCTGACCAATTTTTTCCTTATTTGTATCTTATTATTATTCTTGGATGGCTAGTTTCATGTGCTAAAGGTATTCGCGGACAGATATGTGAAGAACCACATCCCGAATGAGGAGGGAAGTCAACATATCAGCAAAATATAAAACTACATGCCAAGAACAAAGACTAGCACGTACTAACTATAGCAACTGTTTTCAAACTTGTGCAGATATCTCATATCTTTTACAGAGTGGAGTTTATATACATATTTGTGCCTCCCTTTTTATACCTGGACTAGAAGGCTAGCTAGAACTCCATAGTAAACATTTATTGCAATGGCTAAAACTAATTTTACCAACTGGGGTTACATATTATACGATAGAAGTTTCTATTGCTTCCATAATTTTCCTACCATGTTGTACTAGGAAAAAAGATAAAACTTGTGCGAGCACTTGGTGCTTTCTAGTGTTGAACTTGGTACACAAAACAATTTGCATATATCACTCAAGTAAATCTCATGCTACTGACCTATCATATGATGCGCAAACTCTTGACTACCTTGTATGTTTATAGGGTGGCTCTCATAATTTTGATCTCCCTGAAAAGAAGAGATCTGACATCTGTACAATAATGTATACAAGTGGCACAACGGGAGACCCTAAAGGAGTTATGATATCAAACGAAAGCCTTCTTGTAAATATCGTGGGTCCTGGTTCTGTAATTCAGTATATTGGTGAAGTTGTAAGTACAATCTCAAATTTTCTTGATGGAAGAACTCTGATGGCCATTTGCATAGAGCTCATGTGGGTTGCTCTCCACTCTTATTGCAGTTAGATCAAGATGATGTCTATTTGTCATATCTTCCGCTAGCCCATGTCTTTGATAGAATGTTTGAAGAAGTGTTCATTTACCATGGATCAAAAATTGGATTTTGGCGTGGGGTATGGTTCTTGGGTACTCCTTGTGTCCTTGCTGACCTTTAGGCAATAATGCATATTGATATTTGTATTATGTATCTGTAGGATGTCAAACTATTGGTTGATGACATTTCAGCTCTAAAACCAACAGTATTTTGTGCTGTTCCACGTGTGCTGGACAGGATATATTCAGGTAAATTTTAAATGTCAAATGTTAGCACATGAATGTTTAGCTGATCAGTTGTTTTGTATGTATATTAACTGATTGCATTTAGTTGCCTATAAAGTAAGCTGGATTACAATTATTTTCTGGGAGTAAATATCTCTCTAATTGATTCAATACCTAGATATATCCCCGTTCTGTTATGTCATCATGTTTTGATTACAATCTTTCTTGTGATTCCCTATTTCCAAAGGCACTCATAAAATTCATGTTACAGCTGACACATACCCAAAACTGTTTGCAGTAGTCCTTTGTATAGGTTGATCCGTTGATTGTCAGTTTACTTTAAGCAGAGATAGTTGTAGTTTTAAACAAATAGAGATCACGTAAGATGGACTTCAAGTGGAAGATTACATGTAATTTATTCCTGTGATTTCCCTCTTCTGTGGAATTAGCTGATGTCTGATGCATTTATTATGTTTATGCAGGTCTTACAGCTAGGATTTCGTCTGGTGGTATACTGAAGAAAACTTTATTCAACATTGCTTATAAGATGTAAGTGTGCATGCAGTTAATTCTCATTACTATTTTTTTGTGAGCAGTACTCAATACTTACAGGATGGCCACTTAGATTCTTACGGTGTTCTTGTCATGTCATTCCACATTGTTTTGATTCTATTGCTTTCTTAATTTTTACTGTATCATGCCTTTGCATTCTGTAAACTATTACATGCCCGATTCAATTTTTGAGTTACTCAAAATTAGAATATCACCAGGAAACTGGACAACATGAGGAGAGGAATTAAACATGAGAAGGCAGCCCCATTCTTTGACAAATTAGTTTTCAGTAAGGTACAAGTTGATAACTCAATAGCAACATTTTAGTAACCTATCAGATGTAATTGAAAATGCTGGTGCAGCTTTGGCAGTATGTTGTTATTCTAACTTAATGTTTATCTTTAAGGTGAAAGAAAGGCTTGGTGGAAAATTAAGATTTATTGTATCTGGAGGAGCCCCTCTAGCTGTACCAGTGGAAGAATTTTTGAGGGTTGTGACATGTGCTTATGTTATTCAAGGCTATGGTATGGATCTTCAATGCTTGCTTAGTATATGTAGCACCTGAGGACATAATTTTTCTGCGATGTGTGGATTGGTTCTTTTAGATAATACTGTGCATGTTTCAATGTTTAGGACTGACGGAAACTTGTGCGGGATCTGTAATTTCGATACCAAATGAATACTCCATGCTTGGGACTGTTGGTTCACCTGTTCCACATATAGATATACGCCTCGAGTCAGTTCCAGAGATGGGTTATGATGCTTTGTCTAGTGTACCACGTGGAGAGATATGCATAAGGGGAAGTGTTCTGTTCTCTGGATACTACAAAAGAGAGGACCTTGTGCAGGAAGTCATGATTGATGGCTGGTTTCACACTGGTTAGTTATTTCCTTAACTTCAACAGTGTGCCAATTAACCATTTACATAGGTGGACATCATGAGTTTATCTTGTAAATAATGTTTCTAATTAAAATTGTCTTTGTGATGCAGGAGATATTGGTGAATGGCAACCAGATGGATCCTTAAAAGTGATTGATAGAAAGAAGAATATTTTCAAGCTTTCGCAGGGGGAATACGTTGCAGTGGAAAATCTAGAGAATGTATACGGCGTTCTTCAAGATATAGATTCAGTATGTAACAAACTCAATGAAAAATGCACTTTCTTTACAATTTTTCATGTTGCAACAGAAATTTTTATATTCATTTCTCCCATACTCATTATGGTGCTTGTGGAAAGAATTATCTATTTCTTCTTAATATAATGATATGCAGCTCTCT
Organism: Bothriochloa decipiens; assembly: GCA_023333625.1. Taxonomy (NCBI): domain Eukaryota; kingdom Viridiplantae; phylum Streptophyta; class Magnoliopsida; order Poales; family Poaceae; genus Bothriochloa; species Bothriochloa decipiens. Next base: position 41,415,383 of record CM041638.1, on the reverse strand, counting down.
TGCATGTTTGAGGAAAAATAAGAATTATCTAGGTCACTTGATTTGAAATTGCTAGGAAACTATTAATGGGTGTTGTTTGGTTGGAACTTGGAACAAACCTCATTATAAGGCTCTGTTGATGCCACAAAAGTTTCTATAAGTCCTGCTTGCTTGTAAAAGTTTTGGTCATTATAAATATTTGTTACTCTTATTACAGATTATTTTCTTGAACTCTCGCATGTCCTTTTGCCTCTGTCAGTGTGATAGGCATCCAAGATGTAATTTGGTTTTTGGTCTCTTTGTATCCAGTTTACCATATGTCCCACGTTTCCATTTTTCTGTTAATCTATTTCAGATATGGGTATATGGGAATAGTTTTGAGTCTTCTCTTGTTGCTGTTGCCAATCCGAACCAACAAGCTCTTGAACGCTGGGCGGAACAAAACGGTATTACTGGAAATTTTGCTGAACTATGCGAGCATGCAAGAGCCAAAGAACATATTCTTGCAGAGCTCACAAAGATTGCGAAGGAGAAGAGGGTAAGATATCCTAATTACAATTGCTACAATATTTGTTGCATTTAGACATTTTCAAATGATTGTTCTATATTTTATCTTCGATTTGCCAGCTGAAAGGCTATGAGGTCATAAAAGCTATCCATCTTGACCCTTTGCCATTTGACATGGAGCGCAATCTCATCACCCCGACATACAAGAAGAAACGGCCACAAATGCTCAAATACTACCAGGTTAGATGTCAACTGAACACATAACCTCTCCTCGATCAAAAAAAGTAACAAAATGGATTTATCGGTTTATATATCGGTTTATATATTTACTGACCTTCTAGTTCGTAAAGTAAGATAAATCTCCACTGGTTTCATTTATTTTTTTAAAACTGTTCAGGGAGTAATCGATGCGCTCTACAAGAGCATGAAGTAAGACGACGCATTTGCAGAGCTGCCAGGGTATCATTGTGAATTGTGATGCACATATTTGTCTCCATGTTATTTCAGTAGTTACTTGTATGATGGCATCTTATTGTGGTGTGGAGAGTTGTGTATTATTGTATTGAGATAAGAGGAGTAATAATAAAAATAGTTTGGGTACACAATGCGTGGTGCAGAGCGTGCGCAGAGTTTGAGCTGAAGGTTCATTGAAATTACATATGCGATCAGACAATATTAAGCGCTAGGCACTAGGCTGAACCAAATTAATTCGGCTGAAGTCCATACACCGATCAGCCGTTCAGAGTTCCTTTTTTTTTTTCCGAACCGAGGGGACTCCCCCATTTCCATTACTGCTGAACGAAAATACATTTGTTTTTGTCAGACTTGATACACAAGATGAAAAAGACAGCAAAAGAGAGGCTAATGTCCCCTGCCAGAAAAACAGGAAGACCTTACTGACCAACTAAAAAGAACTGAAGCTACTACGCGGATAGAGCATCGAGCTATCTAAGTACGAGATCTTAGGAAGATTACAAACTAGATTCTGGCATACACGCTGGAAACACTAGAATGACAGACAACAGTTTTCTGTCACAACACCATGAGGAAATCATGGGAAGCAATCATCAAACAGTTTTCTGTCATAACCACTCCAACATGGCCTTGCTTTCCTGAAAGTTTTCTTCCTCTTGTTCTCTTACAGCTTTCAGTTCGCGTTCCTGTTACTGCGGTCGACATCTGTCAGCTTGGGGGCTTCTGTCTTCTTGTTCACCGAGTCCACTGCAATCTTCAGAACTGAATTTATCCCTTCAAGCAGTGCCTTCTTGTCTCCTCTAGTGTACAGATCTGCCCAATAACCCATGAGCATACAAACATAGCATACTATAGAAGCGGGATCTTTAATAATTTTTCCATCAAAACAAGCCTGATTACGGCTCTTCCGGATTGCCCGGCATATAGCTGCAGTCCCAAAAGAGTGAAACTTAGCCCCATGAGGTAACCACTCACACCAAATCCAGCACTACGGTTTGGGAACATTGCTAGCACCAATACATACTGCCCAAACAGTTAGCAATGTTACACTGAAAAAACAAATGATTGGCTGTTTCATGACGTGAACAAAAATAACAAGTTCGGTCCCTGACCAGTTTCTCTTAATCATATTATCTTTTGTCAAAACAGCATTGTTCATCAGCATCCAGAGAAAAAAAAATTTGATTTTTGGAGGGATAATTCCCTTTCCATATCACCTTATAGTAAAAGCCAGACTCATTTATGGTTAGAGCATTGTATACTGATCTGACAGTAAAACTCCCTTTATTCCCAAAGGTCCAAGTTACAATATCTTCACCTTCCTGTAACTGAACCTTGGTAACGTCACTGAGAATTTTCTCCCAGCCTCTAAGCCAATTATCAACCAACCGACTTGGTCTAGAGGAAGAACTTCACACGCATCGGTGAGGATTTTTTTTAAAATTTAATCCTTTTTAATCAAAAAACCAAAAAAAAAATCCTGTTTCAAACATAATTTCACCCGGTATCCCCTTTGGTCGCGCTAAAACATTTGACGCGACCAAAGCACTGTGTCGTGCCAAATGTTTTGGCGCGACTAAAGGGGACACCGTGGCAAAGGAGTTGACCAGGGCCACCGTGGGTCCCACCCAATCACGCCACATGCATTGGCGCGACAGGGTGATGCTCTTTTAGGCACTAAATTTTACTACAAAATTTTTGCTATGGTTTGGTCAACTAAATGATTTGGCGCGACAAGCCTGTCGCGCCAATGCATGTAGCGTGACGGGGTGGAACCCACTGTGGCCCCGGTCAACCCCTTTGCCACGGTGTAATGTTTGTCGCGCCAAAACATTTGGCACGACACAGTGCTTTGGTCACGTCAAATGTTTTGACTCAACCAAAAGGGATACCGGATGGAATTATTTTTCAAGCAGGGTTTTTTGGTTTTTTGATTAAAAAAAGATTAATTTTTTTAAAAAAATCCCATTGGTGACTTGGTCTTCCACACAACAGTTTAGCATTGTGTTGTTGAGTTGCTCGGTCGAACATTTGCCTGATGTGCCGATTCCGCTGTATTTTCTTGTCAAATGCTAGATGGTAGGATCATCTTTACATTTTGTATAAAATGCCTTTATGCAAAATCAAACGCATTCCTTCCTACTAACCCCAAATGCATACTTCCTTGTATTATAGTACTGGGTAAGTCCCGTGGGGTACATATGAGTACTCGCCATGTTGTTGTTCAAGTTTTGGATATAGTCATGCCCAGCTTATGATTTTTTTCTCAATCGCGCAAAAGGTTCGCGCGTTTTTGTATCAAGGAGAAATAGAGTGTTTTTACATAGGCGTTGTTTATACAAGATTTGAAATGGAGCTCGCGCCTGCTTCCTTTTACTGCTAGTGTACTACTCGCTGAAGAAGACAACCCAACGCCTTGGCGCCCGCCTACACCCAGGACTCGGCTTGGAGCTTGATGACAGCTTCGACGGCGTGTACGTCGGTGGCCGCCCCTCGGAAGCATCTTGCGTTCCGCTCTTTCCAGGTTTCCCAGGCAATTAGCGCGAACAGCGAGTCAGCCCCCCTGGCGAGTGATGGCCAGAACGTCCTCCATTGTTCCCACCATTGTAGAATTGTTCCGGCTGGCTGCTGCTGCAGTTACACGCCTAGGACTGCCGCCGCATTGGACCATATCTGTCTGGAGAATGAACAACCGACGACAATGTGATCAATCGTCTCTGGCTCCTGATCGCAGAGGAAGCAGTTGTCGTGTGTGGCGAGGCCGTGGCGTCTTCTCCGGTCCGCCGTCCACTGCCTACCTCTTATCGCGAGCCAGAGGAAGATCTTGATTCTCAGCGGTGCCCACATATCCCATACTCTGATGGCTCCCGGGATCGGATGCGAGCCAATGTGTAGTGTTCTGTAGGCAGATCGTACCGTGAATTTGCCGTCAAATGCCCAGCGCCAAATTAGCTTGTCATCGTCCTCGGTGAGCTGGATGTCCCGGGTAGCTCGCCAGATCTGTAGGTACTCAGCCGCCGCCGGTACGGTCATGCCGCCGGAGATCGTCCTGATCCATGCCCTGTCGGTCAGCGCCTGGGCCACGATCTAGTGCTTGATTGCTCGTCTGTCAACAAATTGCAGTAAGGTCGGTGCCAAGGACCGGATAGAGATCCCGCTGATCCAACTGCCCTGCCAAAATCACCGTGTATGTTGATGCCTGGAAGAATGCTCTGGCCTCATTGGATTGCTAGAGCGGCAGTGATGCCCAGGCTGTGTCCCGGTCCATCCGCTGCAACCATAGCCATTTGGCTTCGAATGCGGTGGCCACAAGCTTTAGGTCGGTGATTCCCAGTCCGCCGATCTCCGTTGGGAGTGTGCAGGTTTGCCTTGCCACCATGCCCTTGCCTCGAGCGTCTGGGTCTTTGCCCGCCCATAGGAAGCGCTTGCAGATTGTGTCAATTTCCTCTCTCGCCCATGCCGGCAATCCGTCTACGATCATACAGTAGATAGGGATGGAGGAGAGGACCGACTTCACCCAGACAAGTCGACCACTCCGGGCCATGAGTGGGCCGTGGCATGCTAGCATCCTCGCGGCGACCGCTTCCACCGTCCGTCCGACGTGAGCCTTGGGCATCTTCCCAGTGCTTAGAGGCAGTCCAAGGTATCTTATAGGGAACGCTGCCACTTGGCAGCCGAGTGTGTCCTTGATTCGTTCCATGGCGTCGTCGGCTCCGAAGATATTGGTGATGGAAGACTTGGCCATGTTCGTGCATAACCCAGACGCCGCCGCGAACATGTCCAGTATGCCTTTGATTGCCCTTGCCTCGCGGGTCGTTGGGTGGGCAAATAGGATCACATCATTGGCATATGCGCTGCATTGGTACTTGATGCCGTCTCTTGCAAGACTACAGAGCACCCCCTGGTCTCTTGCTGCAGAGAACAGTCGTCCCAGTACTTCAATGGCGCAGATGAACAGCAGGGGGAAAGGGAGTCCCCCTGTCGAACGCCTCTCCTGTGCTGTATCGGCTCGCTCGGTTGGCCGTTGATGAGGATGCTTGATGAGGCAGAGGACAGCAGCGTGGTGATCCATCTTCTCCAATTTGATCTGAACCCCATGGCCTGCAGGGTGTCGAGCAGGAAGGGCCATTCAAGCGTGTCGAAGGCTTTGGCAATGTCCAATTTCAGCATTATTTTCGGGATCTTCCTCCTCCGTAGCATGACCGCCGCCCTCTGAACATACTTAAAATTGTCGTGGATTGAGCGCCCCCTGAAGAACGCATTTTGATTCGGCGAGATCAGCTCCTGCATTCTTGGTGCCAGATGCATAGAAAGGATTTTGAAAATCAGCTTGGCCAGGCTGTGAATCATGGTGATCGGCCGATAGTGGCTTGGTTCACTAGCTTCTGTCGTCTTTGGCAGCAGAATGATGAGAGCTCCATTTAGGCGATGGAACTGTCGGCTGTCGCCGAAGAGCATTGCATTGATCCCCGCTAGGATGTCAGTCTTGATGGTGGTCCAGGAAGACTTGTAGAATGCGCCCGTGAACCCGTCAGGTCCCGGTGCACAATCCGGCGGCATGGCTTGGATGGCGGCCCAGGCTTCTTCTTCCAGGACTGGCTGCTCCAGCGCTGACAGGACCTGGTGAGCGATGCCCAGCGCCTCAAAGTCGATGGCGCCACTGGTGTCTCCTGCGATCCCAAACACACTAACGAAGTGCTGTTGGATGGCTCGTTCCATGGCGTCCCGCTCCGAGGTGAACTCCCCGTTTACCTTGAGCCTCGTGATGGTGTTCTTCCTTCGCCTCCCCCTGGCCATGAGGTGAAAGTAGGCTGTATTTGTATCACCCTCAGCCAGCTGTCTGATCCGCGATCCCTGTCTTGCTATCGTACGATCCAGTGAAGAGAGACCCAGGCATTTGAGTTTCAGTTCCGCTTTCAGCGATCTCTCTCTGTCCGATAGCACTCGCGTCTCCGAGATTTGGTCGAGTGAAGATAGACCCAGGCATTTGAGTTTCAGTTCCGCTTTCAGCGATCTCTCTTTGTCCGATAGCACTCGCGTCTCCGAGATTTGGTCGAGCTTTGCCACAATTGCCCGGGCCATCAGCAGCTGTTCCTGCACTATGCCGATCCGTCTTGCCGCCCAGCTCTTCAGCTCTCTCGCAGTGTTCTTGAACAGGTTAAGTTTCCTGTGCTCTGAGGACCATGAGTGGTAGAGGAATCAAAGCCGCGTAAATGTGTGGTGAATCCATGTACTTCAAATCATATACTTTTTATATCCGATGCAGGCACGTACTCCCTCCGTTACAAAATATTTATCGCTTATGCTTCAAAAAAAACGACTGTCGATAATTATATATTAAAAAATATTAGTATTTATAATACATAATTAGTATCATTAGAAATTTTTTTAAATCTAGGCTTTTAATAAATTTATTTAAAAATTTAAATATTACACGTATTTTATATAAATCGAGTTAAATTTATAATACGAAAACAGAAAACGACGGTCATTTGGAACCGAGGGCGTAGCTGACACTGTTTATATTTGAATCCGGTTAGAATAAAAATATAAAGACAAATATACGTCCTATCAATTGTTTTGTCGCTGAATAAGATTTCGGCCCGACCCTGGACACCTGGCCCGAATCAAATCTCGAGTACTTCGTCTTCCTCCCCAAATCGCATCTCCGCACTCAAGCAGCCAAACCCTAGGTTGGGCAAGATGCTCGGCGGCCTGTACGGCGACCTCCCGCCGCCGTCGTCGGCCGGCGACGAAGACAAGGCCTCCACGGCCTCCGTTTGGTCCAGCGCCACCAAGATGGCGCCTCCCACCCTCCGCAAGCCGTCCACCACTTTCGCCCCACCCCCATCTGTTCTCCGGAACCAGCACCTGCGCCCGCCCAAAGCCACCTCCACCTCCGCCCCAGCTCCCCCCGTCGTTGCCGCCGAACCCGCCCCGGCCACCTCCTTCCAGCCCGCGTTCGTCGCCGTCCAGTCCACCGTGCTGGAGGAGTACGACCCTGCCAGGCCCAACGACTACGAGGACTACCGTAAGGACAAGCTCCGGCGCGCCAAGGAGGCGGAGCTGAACAAGGAGCTCGAGAGGCGGCGCCGCGAGGAGCAAGAGCGGGAGAGGGAACGCGAGCAGCGGGAGAGGGAGGCTCGCGAGCGCGAGGAGAAGGATTACCAGTCCAGGGCCTCATCCCTCAACATATCCGGCGAGGAGGCGTGGAAGAGGAGGGCAGCGATGAGTGGCGGCGGTGCTGCTGCTCAGAGAACCCCCTCGTCCCCACCTCACGGGGATGGCTTCGCCATTGGGAGCTCATCTTCTGCTGGGTTGGGTGTGGGCGCCGGCGGGCAGATGACTGCTGCCCAGCGGATGATGGCCAAGATGGGGTGGAAGGAAGGTCAGGGGCTTGGCAAGCAAGAGCAGGGGATTACCGCGCCTCTCGTGGCCAAGAAGACCGATAGGAGGGCAGGAGTTATTGTTGATGAGAGCAGTTCGAGGCCTCAAGAAAAGAAGCCGAGATCTGTCAACTTTGATGGGCAACCCACACGAGTTTTGCTGCTACGCAACATGGTAAATGACATTGCTGTATCAATTCCAATATAGCCCTGTTTGATAATGGTTACACATCGTCTTTGTATGAATCTCTGAAACTCTTGACTATCGTGATGCATAGTAGCATAGGTTTAATCAGTCAATTAGTTGCAGATTGTGTGCTGGTTTATTCAATTTATCCATCACCTTTGCAACTGTTTGCTTGTAGTGCCACAGTTAACTAGTCTCTAGTGTATGATTAGCCTTCCCTTTTCTTTATCCTTGGCAATAATTGAATATATTGATGTTGTAAGTTGCTATATTTGCAGTTCTGAACTTGGTTTAAACAAGCTAGTTAAATTTGTATGAACTACAATACTGCATATTAGCTTTGTCCCTTAGCTTAATACAAACAGGAGTAGCATTGTAGCAACTCAGGCTTATATGTGTTTTTCATTAAATGCTAAGTTTCTGTCAGGTTCTAGACGATTTCACAATCTTTTTTTTTCTTTGTACCATATAATTATTGGGGTTCTTGTTAAACTTTTTAAAAGTTTCAAACATAATCAGAGGTCAAACTTCACTGGAATTTGTTTATAGTTTAGTGAGCTCTGTGCTGGATTTTGACTATAGCACTGCAATAGTCTTAGCTGATTAGTGTATTTGAATTTAGCTGGTATGTAATGGTCATGAAATCTCATTTATGTGATCGAAGCTGATCCTGGAATGATTATGACTCCATTACCTCTTTTTTCATGCAATATTCGTGCAATATCATGGTAAACAAGTTGATTTATCAGATAATAAGTATTTTGATTGTTAATGATCAAGAAATTTCTATCTTCATGTCAAAGAAAATGATATTTGTATCGTGGTATGATCCCAAGAAGTCTGACATCATGAAGTTATCTTGCTGAATCGTGTATATTTTCACTGTGTGAGTCCTTGGATCCTGAGCGATTTTTATGACTTGAGCAGAGTGATGATCCATTGAATTTAGAATTTCTATTCATTTCCACTTACTGTTAGAGGGATTGGATTGTTCAGCAAGAAGGAAACACACCACTTATACAATTCTGTAACCAGTTCTTATGCACTATTGTGAAACATGTGCAGGTTGGTCCTGGTGAGGTTGACGACGAGCTGGAAGATGAGGTGGCATCGGAGTGTGCCAAGTATGGAACAGTGTCTCGGGTGCTGATATTTGAGATCACACAGGCAGACTTCCCAGCTGATGAGGCTGTAAGGATATTCATACAATTTGAGCGGGCAGAGGAAGCAACAAAGGCAATGGTTGATCTGCAAGGGCGGTTCTTTGGTGGGCGTGTGGTGCAGGCAACCTTCTTTGATGAGGAAAGGTTTGGGAGAAACGAACTTGCTCCGATGCCTGGGGAAGTACCAGGCTTTTTCAACTAAAGAAATAAGTTTTGTTGTGGTATCAGATGAGAGGTGGGTTGTGAACCTGTAATTCTTTCTTTTAATCTTGATGAAAGCAGTCAGTCAGATAATTGACTTGCTTTGCAGTGCTAGTGCAGTGTTCTTGAAATATTATGGATATAAGTTACGGTTTTGTGCTGTGTCTCCTGCTATTGAACTGACTTCTATGTACATGAACGTTTTGATCGCTTTAGCATGCTTTATAGGGCAGTTGTCTTGATTTTGATCTTGAACATGTGCTTTAAAAGCTGGATCAATCACCTAACAGCGATATGACATCTCAGATGAAATCCTTACTGTTGACAGCTTAACATTGCTGGAATTGTGTTAGTGGCCCCAATGTGCTGTAAAGCTGTAAATTACTTTGATTATGCTCAGAAATGATAATTGCTAGTTTTTTCCTTGCATGCAACCATCGGGGGCTGCTATATAGTTATATGAAGATGATGTAGGATGCCGTAGTCTCGTTCAGTTTCTTGTGCGGTTACTCCGTCCTAGGAAATTGCAATTTTAGAAGCAACTAGAAAACCATGGGGCGGCGTTGCCGCGCCGTCCGTTGTTTGTCCATGTGAAAATTGTCGGTTATAGATACATGTGCAAGATTTATCTCCTTAGATGCTAATACAAATACACATATAGTGTCCAAATTTAAAATTTTATATCATCTTTATATTATCAACAGATGAATTGACAAAAGAGAGATTATACAGCGCATCTTGGCAAGAGGGGAATTTAAGGGTTTAACCGAACATCATATGATCTGATTGGAAAAGTCATATCGTCCCTGGTATAGATAGATTGGTACAACCTAAATTATTCAACATGGATTATGCAACACATTTTTCTTCTTGTTCCGCCGCCTCTTCTTCTTCTGCAGATTCTAACATTACTTATTGCATAAGCATCAAGATGTTGCAAGTGTTGTTCCTGATCATTGATCAAGATAGCGAGGCTTTACTGTTTTGACATCGGCAAACACAAAAAGTTACTTGAAATTTAAAAGAGGAGCATAGTTCATAATTGCAGGTCTGGTGGTTTATGATAATTCCACCTAGACGGTGCATGATTAGAAAGGTCACATGCTACAGGAAGTGTGTGCTTGTTGTGGTTGGCATTCACCGTTTAGCATCCTCGCATCCTCCCCCGAGGCTCATGTGAGAAAGCAGCATCTTGCATTTTGTGAGATTGGCTAGAAAAAAATTAAACGGATGTCGGGTGTGGAAATGCCAAGTACAACGGGTAGAGATGGGGCTGTAGACGAAAAAATTAGAAAAAAAATAAAATGCATATTTTCCAATAATTTGTTCGAACACATTGAGAGCATCATCCATGGAAGGACCGACCCGTTATTGAGGTCGATCGTGGCCGGGTGGGATCCACTTAGTCCATCTCCTCCGGTCTGTTGGCGGTGCGTGGAGCCGTGCGCAGGTCGAACGATGGAGTCTCAATCTGGGACAGGTAGAACAGTTGATCCTAGACCTGCGCGCAGCATGTGTGGGGTGAGCCCCTGCCACTATCACCGCATAGGCCTGGAGTTTGAGTGAGGCTCCGGCGTCCAGTCCATGGATGACGACGTGACGGGGATCATCTGCGCACTGCGCTGGTGATAGAGCGAGCCTCTTGACTTCCATGGCTGATAGTCTGAGTCCATTTGTGTGGTGACCTGAGCACCTGCGAGAGAGAGTGGGCGAGCGGCCATGGGAGACGGTGGCGTCCATCCGCGGTGCCCAGGGCCTGCGACTGTGCGGGAGAGGATTAGGAGCGACTGTGCCAAACATCCTAAAACGTGAAATGTTTCACCATGGATCTCCAGAATCCACGCCAAACACGTTAAAACGTTCCACCAAGAATCACGTGAGATGAATCTCATTTTCTACACTACAAGAGAGAATCACCTGAAAGGGTGTTGCGCTTGTATCTGAATTAGAAATTTTGATTCATCTCCGTCTCATTTTATTTCAAAAAAAATCTGAATCTATAATTCCCTACCAAACGTTTTCAAAGAATATGATCGAGAATCACCAGAAAACGTTGACGTTTCTAGGGGAGAATTCAGAACTACTCCCTATGTCCCGTTTTAATCGTCGCTAGAAAGATAGCACATGAAATAAGGTACGGGAGACAATAGCCTAACCACCCTATGACAAGACATTCTGCAGTCTACTTTGTGCAGTGCTGAGGGTTGTGTTGTGAGGCTGAAATGACTGCAGGCCACTGCGTTATGCTGTACGGGCCTAGGTACGCCTAGCCAACGACGATTAATTAGGGACAAGGTACCGTTGCTGAAGCGACGATTAATTAGAGACAGAGAAAGTACCATTTATAGGAGAATCTATAGCCCATCAAACTTGACTCTAACTAAACCTAGAATTACATCCTCTGTAAAATGAAATTAGTATCGATCGATAAATAAAATGTTTAAGTGGCCCACGGCTCACCGGTTTGCCTTGCCTTGATGCCATATCAGCCATGTCGGCACTGAGCACTTCACGCTGTCGGTCGGAAAGGAACAAGAACAAGAACAGAACTTTCTTATTATTCCCACTGAAAATTGATTGTTTTTTGTTTGTATATATAAATTTCTTACCCTCATACTGTATCTCGTACGAGAATTGAACTGTTCCATCGTGGTTTGTATGGAATCACAAGAAGGCGACGGCTCGTCGCGTACTAACTTGTTGTACGCTACGTCTACGAGCTACGACAAGCAAGTCATGCGAAGGTGGAACGGCTAGCGAAGAGCGACATTGTTCGATGCATCACGCTCTTCTCATTGTTGGCTTCCAGAAGTTTCCTTAGAACGCCAGAATCTCATTCGGAGTAGTAAGTGGACAAAACTGTTCCCTGTGCGGCTGGTTTGCCTCCTTTTCCCCGGTCAGCTCGATCAGCTCCCCGGCCTGGCGTCGTCACTCGTCAGCACAACGACGACGAGACACTTGCGTCATTGTCTTTTGCTCTTACTCCCAATCCAATACGCGGAAACGGGTTTGAAGATTCGATGCCACTTCGTCCAGCCTTCGCCGTTGACTTCTCCTCCCCTCGACCAGCCCTCTTTCTGAAAGAACCTTTTTTGGGTGTTCAGCTAGCTGCTGGACCAGTAGCATCGCATCGATCGCAGGGTGGAACGGTCAGCACACGATCGGCACTGGCCGTGGGTTTGAATATTCCTATTCCTACCGAACTTTCCAAAAGGAGTCGCGGGTCGCGACTCGTCAGAGTGAATGCCAACACACACACCACACACGGACAGGCAGGCAGGAGGATTCGGTGAACAAGTCATTGTCCCAGTGAGAACAAGCATACTAGTTCAGGCCTTCAGGAGTAGTACCAAGTGAAGTGCTGTGTCTGCGTGCATCCGACTCGCTGGGACGGCAACATATCTGAGGTCTGAAAAAGCTTCTTTTATCGTCATGTCTGAAACTTCATCGTATTATCGGCGTGCTTCAGACGAAACGAAACAGGGCAGCCGGCCGGCATCAGTTCGTTGATTTTATCCAAGATTATTCTGTCTTGATCGTAGTAGAGCTTGTTTAATTATCACCGTAGAAGAGAGCTCCATCTCCCATCTTCGAGCACAGATTGCATTACTTGCCCCGCGCTATACTAAATAAATAAACTTTCTGCGATGGAAGTAACATTTAACAAGTTAAAAGGTAAAATTTCCGAATTCACAGAACCACCTTTTCTAATCTCTCTCTCTCTCTCTCTCTCTCTCTCTCTCTATATATATATATATATATATATATATATATATATATATATGTCAATAATGCATCCAAAATTCCAAACGGAAGTACAATGAATGTGACAATATACAAGAGTTTATCAGGAAAAGAAAAATAAAGGCGGTCGTCGTCGGGGCCCGAATTTCCTGCCCACTAAAAAAGATCGATGCCAGTTTTTCTTTTCGGCTGCACCCTTCGATCGCCTTTCCCAGTAGCCCTACCGAGTGGACGTAGCAGTTTCCCCTCCAGCTCCTCCAGTACGATAACTCTCTAGTCTGACCAAAGACTGGTCAGCGGACGGACGAGCACCCAAAATCGGAGAAAAAAAAATATAGGCCAGAAACTCACTCGGTTTCAATGTTTCATTTCCCCCCGGTCAAACGTGCTCTCCCTCTCACCAACGTCTAGAGAACCACAAGTGCTGCAGGCGCAGGTCTGCAGTAGATTCATGGCCTTTGAATCTCAAACAACACTCTACTATAGCTGCTACTGCTATCATCCTTCCTTCCTTCCTTCCTTCCTTCTCCGGAACAAGCATTGAAGGCCACCTAGCTTCCTCTCGTCTTCTCCGTTGCTCTTAGCTCTCCTCGGCCCCCTGCATATATATCCGCCCTAGTGCAAGCTTTCGTGATCATTGTTGTTCGTTGCCGCCATTCTTGGCTCGGAAGCCACCTGTTCATAAACATCCATCCTTCTGTGTTCATATCACCACTTGAGGCCACCTCGTGTTTTTTTTCCTATCAGTTTCTCTGAACTTGTCATGGTCCTCCTCCTCCCGCTGCTCCTCCCCGCCAGCCTCGCCCCTCAAGTTGATCACCGCCGTGCCGCATCGTCGTCGCCGCATCCGATCTGTTCTTCTCTGCCTCCATCACCGGCTCATCCTTAGTGCTGAAACACTGTTCATACAGTGATACAGATCAATAGCCAGGCCGGAGTTATACCATCATCCAAAAATCATCACAAAGCAGTCGCTGAGCTCGGTCGATCATCAAATCAGTGTCTGCTGCACTGCAGATCGAGAGCCAGGCGAAGCAACTAAGAAAGAGGTAGCCATGCAAGACGGCGGCGCGGGAGCAGAAGCAGGGAGCAGCATCCAGGCGCTGCTGACGCTCCTCACCGACGGCGAGGAGCAGGCGCGCCAGCTCGGGGAGATGGTGGCCGACGACCCGTGGTCCCGGGCCGAGCAATACAGGGGCGCGGCGCGGCGGCTGCAGTGCACGCTCGGGCAGGCGGCGGCCGTCGCCAGGGCCATCGAGGCCGCCGCGCCGGGGTCGTCGCGCGGCACCGACCGCTCCGACTCGCCGCGGTCCGCGGACGAGAGCTCCGGCAGGACGGCGGCCCCGCCGACGGAGGTGAAGGAGCGCCAAAGCAGCATGTGCAAGAGAAGGTGCGTTGCGTTCACTTTTTTTTTCAAATTCAAAAAAACACTGCGTACGTGCCGCGCGCCAAATGAGGGGCCAAACTTCAGCACTGGAAAAGTTTTGGCGGGTCATCAGCGGGTGCATGCATGTAGTAAGGGTCAAATGGCATAAAAAATCCGAAACTACTCTTGTGCAAGTTCAGACTCGACATCGCTAAAGCTATACATAAAAATTCAGGAACAATAGAACTAGCACGAGATCGACGTGGTTTTATTTTTAAAAAATGGTCTTTCAAGTGCAATTGCTCCTAAAATTTACATTTTGTCATATCTTTTAGAGTTGACCGACTCTGGATTTGAATTTTTCACGTACGTACATATAGAAAACGATATCACCTAGCTAGATCCTACAAAATTTCATATTTTTAATTCTTTTATGTATGTGAATTTATACAGTTTCCAACAATTGCGCCATTTTCAGCATATATATATATATATATAGTTTGGTGACTAATCGAACCGAGCATTATTTACTCACTTTTATTTTCACTTTTGATATGTGGCACACGCATCTCAAGACTATGAACCTTGCTTCGACTTCACAGCTAGAAAGGCAACGCTTTTTGTGGGTTCATACCAAATTAGGAGATAACACCTACGAAGGACCGAAAAGGCGACTAGAGGGGGGTGAATGGGAGCTTAAAAAATTTCCCTGCAAAAACTCTCGAGGGCCCCCTCGAATAAATGCGAGACTCTCGAACGGAGAAGAGAGACCCTCGAACAGAGAAGAGAGACCCTCGAGTAGAGAAGAGATTCTCAAATAGAAGAGAGGCCCTCGAGCGTTGACAAGTAAGGAGGGACCCTCGAACGAAAAGAGAGACCCTCGAACAAAAAGAGAGACCCTCGAACGAAAAGAGAAACCCTCGAGTAGAGAAGAGATTCTCAAACAGAAGAGAGGCCCTCGAGCGTCGACAAGTAAGGAGGGACCCTCGAACGAAAAGAGAATGACCTCGAACGGAAGAGAGACCTCGAACGGAAGATAAAGACCCTCGAACCAGTACCCTCGAGTGAAACGAAAAACAGAAGCTAGTCGAAAATAGATCGAGCCCTGGTAGGAGCAGAAAGCTGATCGAGAAACCTATCGGGGGACCCTCGACAAAAGTGACGGAAAAGTTCCGATTCGAACGACCCCTGCCTCGAAGAGATGATCTAGAAGAAATTCTTTCGACGTGGGCCTCGACAAAGGAGACAGAGAAAAATCCGAATCGAATGACCCCTCGCTTGGGCCTCGATCTCAACCTTTAGACCCTCGACTGGATCTACTCGAACCCTCGACAAAGCTACTCGAGTCATAGCCTCGATCTCTTGACCCTCAAAACACTCGACCCCTCTATCCTTGAACCCTGAACAACTGACCTCAGGAACTCAGCAAAAGAAACAACCCGCTCGACCGTTAGACCCTCGAGAAAACCTACGAAGGCTCTACTGGAAAGACACCTCCGTCGACTGAAAACTCTAGACCCTCGATCCCTGCCTGGAAAACCCCGAAAGATGAACTGCTCTTTTAAAGAACGGAGAAGAAAACCAGGAGGACCTCGAGTCAAGCAAAACTGATCGACTTAGGGCTTCACTCTGAGAGATTGAAATCTAATTTGTACTCCATCGAAGAACTATCAAAAAACACGCAGTTTCACCCAAAACAATTAACTTCCGCTGATTTCCCAAAATTGCGATGCTCGAGTGGAATTGATCCAATCCTTCAGCGGATCTAGTTCGTCACTCGACAAAGCATCGATCAATGCAAAAATATCGAGCCAAAACACATCAAAAGCAACGAATCGAAGTTCGTTCACAGAAGGTCTTTGGGGCACAAAAATAGGACAACTTCACAGATCGAACGTAAAAAGGTCAGAGGGCACGAGGAGGATTCAGGCCTCCATTCCCACAAAATATCTCACAGATACATAGGAAAGATTCTTGTTCTTGGACCTCTACAAGAACAGAAACACACGCACACACAGCAGCGGCGGCGGCGGCGGCGTAGGTGGGGAAAAATAAGGGTAACAGAAGAAAGTGAAAGAGGTGCCTACTCCAGATGCTGCCCACCTATATTTATAGTCCCTATGCTATACCACAACTACCCCTAGGTTTTTATTGGAGAGAACCACCTAGCCATGGGCACTGTGGTCCAACTCAGAATTTCCTGATCCGATGGCCACCGCGCCTTCTCACCGGTAGCCTTGCCTCGACGCAATCTCTTCGATGCCGTCACGTGCCATCCGTCCACACTAGGACCACCCGGGTTTTGAGGCCCAAACCCGCGAAACCCGCCACCGATGGTTTTAGGCTAAACCACCAAACCGTCCGCGAGTAGCGTAGCCATACGCATCCCCCGCCGATGGTTTTGAGGATAAACCACCAAACCTCCTCGCGAGTAGCGTAGCCCGTACGCGTCCCCCGCCATGTACACTTGCACTGGTCGATGTCCCAAGTGCCAGTCACCGCGACCGACCACCTGGTCGTCTGGTCCCTCGGTCCAAGCCTCCGTCCGCCCTTCACCACACCTGGTCCGTCAGCACGGCACGCCTCTACTTGACCTTCACCCGACCACTGTCGTCGCCTCCGGACTCCACACCTGCACATCACCAGCCAAGAGACACGTTTCGGCACGTAACCCTGTGCCAGGGGATCAGTGAACCACCAAGACGAACCACCAACCAAAGTGTTGGACATGTTGACAATCACTCATCACACACCAAAAGATGCTACACTATTATATGAAAAATCATATGTCCAGTGCACAATACCCGTGCTCGCCACTGTCAGACAGGTCACAGATGCACGGATCCACCACACCAGCGATCCTCACAAGTTCCTATCAATTGTTGTCTATTTCAGTTGTGTATATGACAGCCATATTCAGAAATCATTGTCCACAAAACAAGTTTTTTGAGGATATTTTTTCTTTTAACAAAAGAAACAGAGGATTAAGGACGTGTGCAATATGCAACAAAGCTTCTGTACCCTAAGCCTGACAGAAACGTGAGTATGGTGCCAAAAGCTATCCCATAGAATCATTCTATATACGTACTCCCTCCATTCTGACGTTTTTGTTTTTTTCTACATACACGACATTGATATTGATATTGATATTGATATGCACTTATTAAGTGTACACTGCATCTAAATATATAGTAGAAATAATATAATTAAAAACTAAATATATTATAATTTAGAAGAAGTAGAGTATGCAGTGTTCATATTATCTCAGAGGCTGGTATACAGGTATAGGCTTATATCATACGAAATTGTATTTTTAGAATAGATTATTTAAGGATCATGGAAAAGTACATAACAGCGTAAAGAATTAATCATCATATACTGTCTCCTCTCTCCTGCACTACCACTAGAGAGTCAGAGAGTAGCATGGACCCTGGTCATAGTCATAGGCTACGGATTGTTTGGTCAAAAAGGAACATGTTTTTCCACAACAACACTCGGTCAAATATGCAGAGCATTTGCAAGTCAGCACACAAAAAGAAATTCTGAACATCTGACTGACCCCTCGTTTCCCTGGTCATGAATCCTACAGGAAAGGTCTACCAAGATGGACCGCAAAATTCCGAGTGCCAGATGCAAGTTTGGAAGCCACCCCGGACGACGGCTACAGCTGGCGAAAGTACGGCCAGAAGGACATCCTCGGCGCCAAGTTTCCCAGGTAAACCATCAACATCGAAAACTTGATGATACATTCATATGTATCTGAGTGTTTCGATTTATACAAAATGTTTATAACGGCCTCTGTTGTGAATCGTATCTCGCGACAAATTCTGCAGGAATTTCGTGACGAAGCAATTCGATTCATTTGGCAGAACGAAGTTTCCAATTCTGTCTGGTACTGACACGTATTGCTGCTGCTGTTGCATTACTGCAGAGGCTACTACCGGTGCACGTACCGCACCACGCAGGCGTGCGCCGCCACGAAGCAGGTGCAGCGCTCCGACACCGACCTGTGCGTCTTCGACGTCACGTACCAGGGCGAGCACACCTGCCACCAGAAGCAGCGCGCCACCGTGCCCGCGGCCACGGCAACCGCGCACGGCGCCGGGAGCCAGTCGCCGTCGCCGCCGCCGCCTGCGCCGCTGGAGCAGCAGCAGCAGGACCCGAGCATGATACAGCTGCTGAGGATGGGCTTCAAGCGCGTCCTCGAGGTGGAGACGGCGGGGCTTCACGGCCACGACCGCGACGGCGGCCCCGCCTCCGCGCCCGCCGCGCCCTTCTCCTTCCCCTCCGTGCCGCTGTTCCACCCCGCCGGCGAGACGACGGACAACAACCCTGCCACCGCCGCAGCGGCCTACTCGCCGCTCGCGTCGAGCTACTTTCCTGCGTCGCACCCGGTGGTGATGAACCAGAGCTCGTATGACGTCATGCGCGGGTCGGAGCTCGGCGAGGTCGTCACCAGGGCGATCACTGCCCCGCCCGCGTTCGACTACGCGTCGCTACTCTTCCACCACCAAGCTGAGCTCGACGACCCGCACCTGCCATTTCCGCCGCCATTTGGCGGCCCGCCCCACGGACCATACCAGTAGGAGATCAGAGCCATGCCATTGCCATGGAGGCATGGACGCTGAATGATCGAGGATTTTGCACCTTAACACGCTACTAGCTATAGGTAGTAGTACCTGTACCTTATTATAGTTCCTGGTTTTCCTGATCCTGAACACTAGTTGTCACTTTTGTTAGTTTGTATGTACGTCTTGGTAAACTAAGTACTCCCACTGTTGTAGATTACACATGATGTTTTGACTTTTTTTGATATACATTAATTTTATTATGTACCTAGATATAGTGTATGTTAAAATCTATATGGTGTCTAGAAAAGTCATTTTATAATTTGTAATAGAGCGGACTATAATGTAAGAGGATTATATTATTGTTGCTTATATAAGTTATTATATGATCTAGGTTTCTCTTTTGAGCGTAGGAACTTTGGCTAAAAAACTTTAAAATTATACTCGTCCCTCTAAAATACAAAGGATTTATAAATTTGGTCCAATTTGGGACTTAGTCAAGATCCTATATATTTCTATCCAGGAAAACTCGTGCAAACATATATAAATAAACTATCTTTAAACTTGGTACATCCATGTATATACTCACATGTAAAAATCTGAGATGCAAACTCAAACTACAAAACTCATATGAAACTAACAATATTTCATATGCATTTGCAATACAAGACAAAATTTATAGTGCACATGCAGCTATAAAAAAAAGGGCGTACCCAGTGCCGTAGGCTCCCGCACTGCGGGATCTAAACTTTACATATTAGTAAACTATGGATGTATCAAGTTTCAGTATGTTTTAAGTAACTAAAGTATAATCATTAAAATAATTTACATGTTTGTATGTAAGATGTAGTTTGCTACACTAACTATTTGTTTGGCTTGAGTTGTTGCTTTTGAAAAAGCTTGCTTTTATGACTGTTGGTAAAAGACAGCTTGTGAAAAGTAGACAAACTTTGAATCAATGAAATGTAACAAATGTACGTCCAGCATGATAGCATTTCTCTCCGTCTCTCTCTTTGAGGGAAAAACAGCACTTATCTTAAGCCAGCTAAATCTGATACCAGGTGACTGAATAAAATTGTGGTTGTGGGTTGTGGCTTTGTGCTAGCGAAAAGTAAAAGCCAGAAGCATAAGTGCACAACAAGGCCTAGCTAGTGAATGAAAAGTAAAAGCCAGGAGCACAAGTGCACAAAAGGGCCTACGAGTTGCTGAAAGAGGATTTCCGTTTCCAGTCAATAATAAATTATGAATTATATCTATCGAACAGAAACGGCTTTGACCGCTGGTTAGTGGTGGTGTCGTCAAATGATCGATTGCCAGATTCATCCTCATCCCCTCTGACTGATGGCGATGAGGAGAATGAATGAGGAATAATGCTGCTGAGTAGCGATACTCCTTTAAAAAGAATGTAATTCTCCATTTTTGAGGAATCAATCAAACAATTGCAATTTAAATGAATTTTAAGGACTCAAATAATTTAAAATTTGATCATATTTATAAAATCTTAATATTTATGGTATCAAATAAGTTTGATTAGATTAGTTATATAATATATTTTAGTAACGAAAATATTTTTATATATAAAAATTAATATTGTGTTCTATAAATTTAGTTAAAATAAAATTTAGCAAAAAAACTTTTTTTAGGAAAAAAATAACTAACCAACAAAGGGATGCAAGCTGACTACACTGGCAATAAGGATTTAGCAACTGGCAAGCATGAATGAGGAGGCAGATTGCTTTTTCGGATGTGACAGCATAGTACATATTTGGGTCGTAGCACTAGCACTGGCAGACTGCTTCAGCCTTCATTTTATTCTTTGTCTTGTGCTGCTAATTCTTGGAAAACAGGGTAGTCTGTTTCTGTATCATAAAATGCTATTGTTATATACTCTATCTAATCTCCTATATTTAAAAAATAAAAAATATTTTGAAAGTAGAGGTATTGTGGCAGATATTCTTTCCCATCTGCAGCTATAATTTTTTTAAGTATAATCTCCTAAAAGAAGCATCCTTTCTCCCAAATAAAGGAGACAATCCCTTACCTAAGTTTGATTAGATTAATTATATAATATATTTTAATAGTAAAATATTCTTACATATAATATAAATATTAATATTATATTCTATACATTTAGTTAAATGAGTAAACTTTAACAAATGAACTTTTTAAGGAAAAATGTTAGTTCAGTTTTAGAATTGTATTTTGTTTTATATGGAGGAAGTAATCGTAACGAACAAAGGAATGTAGTAGGCTGACTAGACTGGCAGTAAGGATTTACCCTACTTCGTAACAACTGGAAAGCATGAACGAAGAGGTAGATTGCTTTTCCGGATGTGACAGCATAGTACTCTAGCATATTTGGGTCACTAGCAGACTGCTTGGCCCTTCATTTTCTTCTTTGTTCTTGTGCTGCTAATTCTTGGAAAACAGGGCAGTATTGTTAATAGGAAACAAGACCTTTTCACTAGGTATTCTATCTAATCTCCTATATTTAAAAAATAGTATTTTTAAAATAGAGGTATTGTGGCAGATACTCTTTCCCATCTCCTGTAGCTATAATTTTTAAGTATAAACTCCTAATAGAAGCATCCTTTCTCCTAAATAAAGGAGACAATCCTCTCACCTATCCCTAAAGAAATATAAGGATCAGTTGTAGTTAATCTGCTAAAGAACTGCAATTAACTACTCTACTAACCTTTCCCCAATTGGCCAATTCTGCAAGCTCATCTGCATACTGAATGGCAGCACCACAGAGCATACACATCCACACATGGCAGGAAACACAGTGGCTGAAGTTCAGCTCATCTGCTTCCTGCTTTTGCAGTATCAGATCGAGAGATGCTTCATCGGAACAGGAAGCGCGCAGCACACATGCTTTGTTACCTTTTTTTTTCTTTTTCCCCCAAAGGCAGCAAACAGCAGGACCACAAAATAATACGTAGTAGAATATAAATGGTTTACGTGGCAGGATCCCTGATTAGTGGGTAACCATCCGATCCATCCATCCATAATCCCATCATCCTCCGTCCACCGAACGGCACTCAGGCAGCAAGAGCCTGAATGCGGCAACTCTGCTCATCCCCCGTCCGTACGTACCAAACAACACATGCGGTGCGGCAACCACCACAAGTTGCGTCCTTCCTCGCAGGATTGCGGGCTTGCGGCTCCCCAATCAAGAGCCGAATTATCACGAGCACCAGGCCACCAGCCGAATACAAAATTCTATGGATCGTAGGAAAAGGATTCATCATTTAGCACCAACCTCCATGTGTCGACTGTTCGTCTGTACTAATACTAGTAGTTCGGTTGAAAGCCAAGAGAGCTGACGTTTTGCTAGCCGCGAACCACGAGTTAGGCATGCCAAACTTGTTGGTTTGAGCTAGTTCCGTATATTAAGAAACTCGTCATCACGTCATGGCAAGGTTGCCTGGTTCTTCTGCTGTACATAGACCTCTTTTTATTGCCGATGTGACAAACTTGTCCAGGCAAAACAACAATCTAGACGTTAGATGTGGTTGTTTGTCTAGCTAAATTGGTTAGTCCACGAAACAAACATCCCCTTGGTGTTAAGTTTCTACTGTATGACATAGATGGTCAGAAGTGTATGTACGCCGACACATATTGATGAACAAACGATGATGTGTACAGAGGCACTGTTTAGTTCTACTATACGCTAGGATGAGCCGGCCAATTCTTGGAATGTCCCCCTTAATTTTAGGTCATCGTGTTTATTGATATCAGCGAAATTCTGGCTTGTATCAATTATGGGCCTGTTTTGCTGTGAAGTGGTGGGTGAGGAGCTTCTAGCGTAGGCAAGCAGCTTCAGCTTTGTGGTAGCACAACTACGGGCATGGGACGATGCCAGACCGTATGAAGATTGAACCATGAGATCAAAGATAGGGTGGCGTGGTAAGGCTTGAGCCACTCAATCTAGGGCAGGGTGTGGTGCCAGAGCTCATAACTATAGGATTTGGTGCAGAGGCATGAGCTTTAGTGAAGAGCGTAGGCTGATTGAGAAGCGTGTGTTGGTTCTGGCGTTCGGACGAGCGACCCAAGCAAGCCAATAGCGCTAGAGTGCATGGGCGGTCGACATAGACTTTCAATAGTTTGCTTGAACTCATCGGCGGCGACGGAAGACACAGGACACTATTGAATCAGTCGAAAAAACTATCGAACAAAGAGAAGAAGAGATGTGCAACTATAGAAGAAAGTGATAAAAACTCCATACATCATGCATTTGACTTCTATAATCATACATCACGTCGGTCGAGGTGGACGCTTGCCTGGCTGTGCCGGAGATGACATCGACGGTGTCGGAGGTGGAGGCGGACACCACGGGTCTGGCCGAGGCGGAGGACCTGTGTCTCTCTGGCCTCAACATTGGTGGCTCTGGTCTGTGCTCACCGAGACTCGTCGAGCCTCCCATGGTCCAGTTCGACCTCCCTGGTGGCCTCCCAGTCATGGGCCGCCTGGGGGGGTGATCCCTCTGTGCAAGTCATCGCCGTGGAGCCTGAGAACGTGGGATCACCTGCTTCCTCTGCTTTGGTCCAGGAAGAGTTGGCAATTGGCGCACTGTCGACGGACGCACTGTGCGACGGCAACGTCACTCCTGCTGCCGATCCTGTATCGCTTGTGCAGCCCGTGCTAGTGGATGAGTTCATCGCCAGATTCAAGGTGCTACTGCCGCCGCCCATCCTCGCGACTCCGCAGCTCAGATCCACATGGGCTGCGAGGGGTCGGGTACTTGAAGATGAAGAGTTGGTGCCCAAGAGAAGTGCGAGGCTTGCCGCGAAGAGCAAGTTTAGGGAGGCAAAGCATGAGGCACAGGCAAGAAAGATTTTGACGAAGAAGCTAGGCATGGAGGTTGAAACGCAGGAGCTGGACACGATTTTGTTCGACGAGTTTCAAACTGCCTTCACACTCCCGTTGCCGAAAAAGACCAGGAAGGCCATGGAGACATGCTACCTGGGGAAGGGCCGATTCACGGCCGAGGGGCCGGCATTGGCATAGGACCAGCCGTGACAAATCGTGGTCGCAAAATCTTTTATCCATGTAATATAAATGTTAAGGATCCAGTAGTTAGGTTTGCTGATTGCAGTTTAGGTTGCTGATGGCTTCTCGCCACCATCCTCCTAAACCTATGTCGTAGGTCTTATGACCATTCCATTCCTTTTAATGAAATACAAGCATATATGTCTGGTCACGAAAAAAATAATCACCTTAACCAAACAAAAAAAACTATAGATAATCTGTCTCTTCAACCAAATGCAGCTGGGACGAGTTCGTCCTAAAAAAGCGAGAATGAAATTGGCCTTCGTCTCTCAACTCGACTTCAAACAAACCGATGGAAAATCCGCCGGCAAGACAACATCCACCGCTGGCCGGAGGGCCGAGACCGGCAGCACGAAACAGACCGAAACACATCCCACAGCACCGCACGCCGCGGCGCAAGTGGCGAGGCGAACTGGCCTTTCCGCTGCGCTTTCCCACCACCGCCAACCCCCCACTATTTACGCCCGCCTCGGCCCCCGCACGCCCGCCCTCCCCCGCCCCGAGAGCGACCGGCACTAGCGCTGAGCAGCGCTAGCGCGCAGCCGCGCGTGCGAGCCAATAACCAACGCCGCCACGAGAAGAGAGCAGTGGGCGGGGCACCGGGCAGTGGGGGGCTCGGAGGCCGAGGGAGAGAGGCGAGGAAAGCGGCGGGTGCCGGGCCGCCCGCGCCGGTGCCGAGGCCCTCAGCCACCCCACCCCTTCCGTCTGTCCCCCCGCTTGCCGCCCGCCACCGCCGCCGCACGCTCGCGATCCTTTCGTTTCCGCTTCCTCTCCCCCGCACCCCCTTTTTAACGCCCCGCGTCGTCCTCTGACTCTTCCGTCGCCGCTGCGTTCCGTGCCTGTCCTCGCTGGTCCTCCCTCCCCAATCGCTTCGCCAGGGCGCCGCGTTCGCCGCCGGATCTGGGCGCCGGACGGTGCCCCTGCCGAATCGATGGCGCGAGCGGCGCTCCGATCGGGCGCCCGCGCGCTCGCGCTCCTGGTCCTCATGTCAGGTGCGCCCGCCTCTTCTCTCTCTCGCCTCTCGCTTCTCGCCTGCCTCCTCCGCACCGTCTGAATTGTTTCAGCGTGTTGATCGAGCTGTTCATTCGCTGAGACTGTTTCCCGTGGTGCGCTCGTTGAGCTAGGAAGCACACTTGCTTCGGATTTCAGCGACGTTTGTGGACTAATCATACCACTCTCGTTCGTTCGGGTGATGCAGTGGCTGTGCTTCCACTTGTCAGTTCCGACGACGATGGGTACAAACACTGCGAGGGTGTCGTCAGGGGCTGGGCGGATTCCTCCACTGGGCGCGAGAAGGACGGGGACAAACTGAGCCTCAAGGATTTGCTCTTCTTCCTCCACATTCCTAGAACAGGAGGCCGCACCTACTTTCACTGGTACATGCATCCGCTGGACTGGACATCAGTTTGGTTCACAGTAATCTAAGGTTTATCCCCGCTGACGTCTGTATCATGCCTTGCAGCTTCCTCAAAAAGCTGTATACAAATGCGCAGGAATGCCCGCGTTCTTATGACAAGCTACGGTTCGACCCAAGGTGAGGAAAGCTAGCTATCTACTTTGCTTGACTGTGTCATCATGTCCATTGGGCAATTCGACAAACCATATCTGTTTCATGAGCAACCTCATTTGAGTTCTGGATCGTCTGAATTAGTTAAAAAAATGTCTCTCTTCAAATTCAGGGTGCCATCTGCCCTGCTGTTTTAATTAATTAATTTTATGACCTTTATGAAATATATTCTCCCTCTAGAAAAATTATCTTCTATATTATTTATGAACCAGATAATTTAAATGTAATCTGTGGTTTATTGCATTTCTTTTAAATAACGTTCTTAGTGCTTAGCTGACATTGATGGTATCCCAGTATGCTAATTTCTGCTTTCTAGTATATCCATAGCAACTACTGTATATCTTCAGATTGTTAATTGACATTTTACCTTGGATGTCATGGCCTGTCTATGGGTCATGCCAAGTTGCCAACAAATATGTAGGTAGTGAAGGAGCACTTTTTAATTGTTGTTACTCCCTCCGTCCCATTGGAAATGTCGTCCGGAAAACGTGTTTGTGAGAGGGGCATGGATTTCCAACGACAAAGTCCATGGGACGGAGGGAGTACTTATTAAGTAACAGCCAGTGTTTGTCTCATGAGTTCAGTTCCAAGATTTTTTTTTTCTTATGATAATCTGCTTACAATTTCTAATGACATTTTGGTTTTCTTATCAGCCATCCTGATTGCAAGCTGGTTGTTAGTCATGATGAC
>CM041638.1:41366722-41379499 GCA_023333625.1 Bothriochloa decipiens | reverse complement strand
CACACCCATCCATGGTGGAGCCCGAGGATGAAGAAACAAATGAACATATGGTATGAGGGTGGTTAGACCTTATAATTGCGCCATTTAGTTTTGCATATTAGATGGTAGAATCTGTACACTCATCTCATATTTATGTTGTTATGATAGAATAGCACACATGGTTGGCAAAATAATGAAGCCCTAAACTCTACCAGTGACGAACATGGAAAAGGAAATGTAATACACTACTACAAGGGCTCAGTTATTTGTGTAGAGTTTTATTTCCTTTTTTGTGAACCTTTTATAGAGTTTCCTGTTATTTTCCTGTGATAAAAATGTTAATTTATTCCTGATGGCAGATGGCTGTTGGTAAACTGATGGAAGCTTATGAAACATGCATCGCTAAACTGCGGAAGTTCCAATCTAGCCGTCGTAAAATATCACTGAATAAAGTTGAGGAAGCAAACTTTTCAAAAAGAGGTAATTACCAAAGGGCAATGAAGTTTATGCACATTGAAGATTGCTCCTGATTCATTTTATATTTTATGGTCATACAAATTTGCACCATATGTGGATACCAGATTCCTTTCTCTCTGTAAATATCGAGCACAAATTTGGGCTAAGAAAAAGGAAATAGGGATACAAATGCTAAGGCTAATGTGCCAAAACTTCACAATCATTCATGGGCTTGTCTTTTTGTCATCATAACACAAAACACCAAAGATAATTGGAAATTTTTGCTTATGTTTCTAGCTTATATATGGATAGCCGATTTCTTCCTCTCTATAAATATCAAGCACACAGAGGCCAATAAAAAAAATAGAGATACAAATGCTAAGGCTGGTTTGCTTATCTTTTTGTCATAATGCAACACTCAAATAATAGCTAGAAATTTCTACTTGTGCCAAGGTTATATTATCGAGTGCTTTCATATTAGAATGTTTCACCAATGACATAGGAAGTTCTGTTGCAGGCACGGAAGCTGGTACCTGAGGCAATTTTGAAACAAATTATCTCATTGAACAGCATTGACATGGAACTTTATGATCATGCTAAGAAAATTTTTACCGAGGAGCATCTGATGTTAAAAGCTCAGCAATCCATGGTGGGGCAACAGAGACAGTTGGAATATCATGACCTTGCTAAGAAATTTTTTACCGAGGAACATCTAATGTTAAAAGCTCAGCAATCCGTGGTGGGGCAGCACAAACAGTTGGGAGAACAAAAGGTTTGTTCAAACTCAGAAAACACTACTTTGTTATGGGGTTCAGTTTAGTTTGACAAGGTTTTACTGCAAGAATTTAGAATCACAGTGATGTTAGTGCTCCAAATTTTTGACATAACATTAAAATTGCATATTCTAGTATTTGATTCATGCACACATGCCAGCGAGGAAATATGATACTCCGTTCTAAATTATAGTTCACTTTGACTTTTTTGGTTCATGCATTTTGCTATGTACCTAGATAAATAATATATCTAGATACATATGCACCAAAAAAATCAAAGTGAACTACAATTTAGAATGAAGGGAGTAGGATATACTCTCTCCGTTCCGAATTGTAGTTCGTTTTGATTTTTTTGGTGCATGCATTTTGCTATATACCTAAATAAATAATATGTCTAGATACATAACAAAATGCATGTACCAAAAAAGTCAAAGTGAACTATAATTTAGAACGAAGGGAGTAAGATGAACCATTCTCATATGCGGTGCAACTGTGGAAATGAACTGTACTTCTGTTATCAGCAAAGCCTCACGTGCCTTGCCTTATCTCTTGCAGGAGGGCTGGATCAACATAATCTGCAGCGACGGGATTTGCTCTCCTTGGATGGTGGTCTTGCTTGGTCTAGTTATCACAACGATCATAGTTTTGGTTACATTTGCTGTAATGACGAGAAAAAGAACGTCTAAACTTAAGGTTTAACCAGAATTCATGAGGCAGTCTCTAGATTTTGATGTACAGTCTGCTGATGTCCCCAGACATTACCCTCAGCATTCTTTGGGGCAGATATGTTAGCATCCACAGAATCATCGTGTATACTCGTGCGGTCGTACCATTGATATATTATGGACTAAGGCCATATAATATATTTAATAATTAATAAACTCTGATTTTATATTAAATAATATTTATTTTATTACCATAACTACATAAATACCCATGCGTTACAACAGAAAAAATATAATACCAAGATAACGTTTGTTTGTCCTCCACAAATCTAGTTGTCCCTCCAACATGTGGGCCTCTGAATGAAGCTATAGACTAATGGTAATGTAGGCCAATTGTGAAATATTTACTAACAATGATAAGTTTGGGATGGAGGGAAGTAAATAAGATCACAAACGGTGACATTTTCAAAATAGTCACAACATGCATAGTGAGAATCAGTTTTTTTGAAAATACAAAGACGCTGTATGATTATATAGAAGCTGCATGAATCAGGTTAAGAAAGAATATTTAGGCTCAGAGTATGCACACAACAATATCATTGTCACAGAGAAAATGCTGGAATTCTAAACTGCTATAAAGCTAATGCCCACTGGGCTATTTTTCTAGCTTTTTCTTACGCCACATCATCCGCTTACATTATCATTCACTCCTACCCATGCATTAACCATTGAATTTCCACTAACATGCAAAAGAACATTTATTTAAAAAAATGTATACAAAAGAAACTTAACCACCATCCATTTGTTCGTTCACTCGTTATTATGCAATCCATACGCAACAAACGAATAGGCAGAATTAATATAGTACTAATGTTAACGTAGAGTTTGGGTGAGTTTGGGTGGTGCTGATCTTAGAGAAACATATGTACATCAACCGTTTAGAGAACACATCGTAATTATCAACGGTTTTACCTAAATATGTAGCACTCCAGTAACCCACGTAGCCTAAGGAATACCAACGATTATCATTTGTACATGCACAATGAACATTAAGTTCAGCTCATAACATTTTCAGAGTGGCAACAGCATGCAGTTTTCTGAAATGAAACTAATAAAAAGAACATCCAAATAACCACTTCAGTCCAAGTGAAAAGTTGTTGGATGCACCCGAGCTGCAACCCAAACATATGATGCTACAATTTTACAAACTTACATTCGAACTTTTCATGTTCACGCCAATAATCGGACTTGGACAACAAGCTTGTACTGAGAAGTATTCCCTTATAATGTTAGTATTTAGCATTTTTTTTGTTGCAAATGCAAGAAAGAGCTACCAAGTACAATTAATCCAAAGCTGACAGCCAGCGCCAGAAGACATTGTAGGTGTGTTGTTGTTCTTATTCTCCATGGGTAGCCCAGGTTCAGATGTATCATTCCATGGCCTAATATGTCGAGATGAGCATGTAAACTACTACCTAAAACTTTCTGAACCTCTGAATGTTGTACCATCTAAAGTGAAGTCCTGAACAGCGAGGGCACAGGGGATTCAGTGTCCTCGTTCATGACACTATTAGAGAGTTGTGCTGCATGGCTTTCATCCAATCCCAGGGCTTCGCCGTTGTGGCCAACAGCACAACATGTATCTCATGTTCTTGGGGTACCAGCTCACGTGCCTTGACCTGGCCGCCGGCGAGGGCTCTACTTGTGCATCAACTGTGTGAGTTTGTGCTTGGGGAGCGTGGACACTGAGTAGCTCCCAGCTCCTCCTCTCATTCGGGTGGAGGATTTGAATTCCCCGCGCGTTGCCGCGGGACTTGTGTCGAACAAATTTTAAGTTGAATTCTTATATAAAAACATATTGAATTATAGTCTGGTTGTAGAAAAGAATATATCTGCTTTAGCACGGAACAAAAAGGTGATGAAATGTTTGGAACCTATTTGAAGACATAATTTATTTAATAATAATGATATGCGAGTGAAGTTAGATATGTGAAAGAAAGAAGAATACAATCACGCAAGTGAACAACATGAGCCATAATTCTTTCCACGAACCATGGTAAGAAGAATTAGCGTATTACTTGATAGTCTACACTCTATAGAGCTTATGGATTGACTGGCGTCTTGAATAAGAAATCCTGATTTCTGAATGATGTTACTGTCCTTGACAGGCACATCAAAAAATATGATGAGTTAATGGCATGAGGTTTATAAAATAAATAAATTGGAGCAAATCAAAGAATAAAAATAGAAACAGAAATGGATTGAGGAGACTTAAAGAATAAGAACATAGAGAGGGAGATTGTAAAGGAACATAGAGAGGGAGATTGTTTTGATTGCTCACAATGAATTTACCATGACCTTTCAGCGTGCTGTCAATTAATGTAGTAGCATTACCTCTACTCATTACTCATGCTGAGGTGAAGGAGAGGAGCAAGAGTGCAGGACTATGATGATGATAAAAAAGATTCAAAGACTGAAGGCACCTGACTACATGACGCAATAGGAATTAGTAGTGATTTTGGCAGATCAGCAATGGGCAGTGGAAGTATGTAAAATGCATATCATTAGAAGCACTAATAGCTGGTATATACATACATAATGTACTGGGCGGAGGCTCGGCATGGTTGTTGAGCGCCGCCCACTGCAGTGCATCATTCTCCATGACGGAGTGGCCCTCCTGTTCGATGAACTCCCTCGCCAGCTTCTCGATGTCCCTGTATGCCACGCACACACATCGTCTAATCGATGAACAGAGAGGGTTCTAAAAATTGGAAGAAGCAAATTAATCAATATAGCAGAGGGAATTGAAAGAGCATGTCAGAGCAGAAGAACCTGTGAACGTAACCTTACATACCACAATTTGCAGAACAGTTCAGTGTTGCAAGGTGTGTGCATCAGAAGGACCATGGAAGACATGAGGCCAACAGCTCGGAACAAAAAGGGAGTAAGCAATGGGAGGAAGATGGAGCAGAACATTAACGTGTGCACAATAACTGGGAACACGAATGTGAATAGGGAAATTAACCACTAGAAACGTGCAACTGAATGGCAGAATTGATTACGCGCTTCGGCGTGCTTTAAAAAAAATGGCAGAATTGATTAATGAGAAGGGAGGCTCATCTGAAACTCCTCATCTACTTAGAAGTAGGGATATGATATGTAAAGAGATGCATCTTGATTGTGGAGGAGCTGTTGATCGCAAAAAAAAAAAAAAGAAAGAAAAAAAAGAAAAAAAAAGAGTGGAGGAGCCGCAAATGACAACGACCTGAAGGGAGGGAGCCGCAGCAAGCTGAAGTCGCAGGAGTCAAGGGTGCTGGATGGAGGTGGTGTGGGGGGCGGTGTGTGCTTCGCAGCGCCATTGATAGCGGCGGCGCTGCTGCCTGCTCGGTGGAGGTCGTCAGGTGGGCCGAGGCTTGTGGTGTCCTCGGAAGGAAGCTGAAGGGGGAGGTACCGAGCGGGCAGCGTTGCTGGAGAAGGAAGTTGAATGAGAGGGAGCTGAGCGGGCTGTGGTAGAGGTGGTCCAGGGCAGCACGTGCGTGCTGGGAAAGAAGCTGGAAGAAGGGAACGTGTAGGGGATGCTAGGCAGAGGCTTGGACAAACATCAGACGGCTGAAAAATAAACTTGATAAAGATCGAATGGCTGGAAAAAACTGTGACCAGAGGCATGAGAGGTGAGCTTCAGCTAGCATTTATTACTTAATGGGCATGAACTATATAGTATATATAGATATATAGATATAGATATAGATATATAGATAACTCCCTCGTCTAGTAATAAGGGTAGCTTCTACACAAAATCAAAAGTTCTCGTTGTCCCATGGCTTCTCCGTTCCAGAGCTTGCACGCACAGGTTTTTGGAAGAGTAGAGCCTCCAGAATGTTTCCGTCTTCGAGTTCGCTTGCGCAGGTGAAGGGTGGCAATCACGTTTTTAGGGAGTGTCGATTTTCAGCATGACTACTCGCTTCATCGTCTTCTTCCTGGTGTCCTTGGCGCTTGCGGTGACGATCTTCTTCCTGGCATGACGAGGGAATCGACACTGCTACCTCTCCGCACGGTATTGATCGGGACGACTACAACGATAAAGCACCATGTCGCTTGCGGGTGCTTCCGGCTCTGCCGCAGGGTATAATCTCTTAAACCATCTTATTATTTTTCTTGCCATGTTCATGAACTTGCCGGTTAGTGTTAACCGTAACATGTCTTGCTTGGTTGTTATGATAAATACTGTTATGAAATAATGCAGATAAATAGAAGGATTGAACACGAGACAATATTTTTTAACGAGGTTTGGCATACCTACTACGGGCACTCCTTCCCAACAGCTAAAATAATTGTCCTGTCGTCTTATGGTTACAAACGGGTAAGAGATATATTTATATCCCCAAGGATTGCCTCTACACCGTTAATTTTTAATACGGTAGTAAACATATCCTAGCCTTTTAAAATAACTCAAGTTACAACACAACTAAATAGTACACATGTACGACACAACTCTAACAAATACCTTGCTGGTTAACACTATTTTGGTATGCATGATGCTTTATCTATACAAGTACATATATGATGTCATGATCTTTTTGATTAAATCATTTTATAGATTAAATTAAACATAAATTTGCCTAAATTTCTAACACGTACTGGTGCCAGACAATTTGATAGCGTGTTCACAATGCATAGATAAATTGTATAGTGGTAAACGATGGACTCACTCTGAAGCGGCGGCGAGGAGGGCTCCAGCCAGCCGGTGGAGCAGACTGGTGACTAGAAAACATCTGCCGTATAGTAACTAAATGGTAAACAGAATACACTCCTTATTATAAGTTATTTTAACTAAATGGTAAACAGAATACACTCCTTATTTCTAGTATGTCTAGGTACATAGCAAAGTTTTGTACGTAGAGAAGCTTAAACTGACTTGTCATTTAGAATGGTAAAATATTATTATAAATTAGCAAAGTTATGCGCCTAGAAAACCTTAAACCAACTTATCATCTGGAACGGATAAATTATTATTTACAAATGTGGGAAACTTGGTAGGGATGGTAGGGAAAATACGTTTTCAAACCTTAAACCCTTTCAAAAATCCTACATAGATGTTTTCAAAAATTACGAAATGACGGTTATATATTCATAGTTCATCTATAGATATACATTGTAGCAAAAGTTGAGACACAAACTTATTGTGTAAAAATCCACACATAAAAATAACAAATTTTATATGTATTTGCACTAGAAGACAAATTCTTAGAAATTTTGTCTTCTAGTGCAAATGCATATGAAATTTGTCATTTTCATATGAATTTTTCTAGATTGATTTTGTTTCTCAACTTTTGCAACAACGTATATCTATGGATGAACTATGAATATGCATTGTTTCATAATTTTAGAAGCCTCTAAGTTGGGTTTTTAAAAGGGTTTTTACGATTGCACCGTAAAGATGGTTTGGACCTGATATTTTCTCGGATAAATTATTATTTACAAATGTGGGAAACTTGGTACGTTATCATGCTAATCTAAATAGTGAATAATTGCTGTTTTTTTAATCTTTTTTTACAAGAAAGCACCATGCCTACAACGTTGCTCTCCGAACTAGAGGAAAGGACGACAGTCGACGACATTATCTCGCGGGACGGCAGCTAAGCAATCCACTTACGCATGTTGTTGAACATACAGGGCACGTTTGGTTACTGTGTTATCTCTGAACAGGCTTCCTGAGGGCCAAAACTAATTGTTTGGTTGCCTGGCTAGGGGGTCTGGCCTGGCTAACTTGGGCCAGCCGTACAGCCTTAGACAGGCTAAGGTAGAACGGTTGATTTGGCCGTTCTCCTCTGGCCAGACTGAGAAATTTTAGTATATGACTCATTATTCGTATGCTCCGTGGGATATGACCCGGAATTCGTCGACCTTTTGAAATATAACTCATGCCCTGTGAATTGCTTTGAAATATGACCCATGGCTCATTTTCTCTATTTTCATAATTCTAAGAGGCTGTTTGCACTGTTAAGGGCATAGAAAAAGACGTTATTGCCCCTCCCTCATTCAAGAGAGCTTGGACGCAGGCACTTACAGGTGGGACCCATTGGTCACATTTGTCTTCAACCTTCAGCACCCATCCATGGACCAGGGTTGTTGCTCGTGTAGAGGGGCGAGCTTAGTGTCACACGTGCGTCGGCGAGGCGGCGGTGGCGGAGCGGCTGCACATGCGTTGGCCGGATCCTGCCGCACCATCCTGTGCCTGCTGCCTTCTCCGCCTCGTCCTCACCATGGCCAGGAAGTCGCCTCGTCGGCGATGCGGGCAGGCGCGCGACCCCATGGATCCTGGTGGCTGAGCTCTGCCTGGCGGTGCGTCCAGCCTCTGCCTAACCCTGGCGGCGCACGGGCACCTGGCCGGCGACTAGCGGCGGAGTCGTGGCGCGAGGAGGTCGCACGACTCTGCGAGTCGCGAGGAGGGAGGAAGGGGGATGCGCAGGGCTGGTGGCGGGCAGCGGCCAAACCTGCCTGACGGCGGGTGACGGAGGGCGGGCGCAAGGAAGCACGCTACGCGGCCCTTTCACGCGACAGAGAAGACTCACGCGACTCGTGATGCTGCCACCGAGAAAATAGGGAGGGGCAGCAACGTCTTTTCCCGTGCCCTTAAAAGTGCAAACAACCTCTTGGAATTATAGAAATAGAGAAAATGAGCCATGGCTCATATTTCGAAGCAATTCGCAGGACATGGGTCATATTTCAAAAAGTCGACGAATTTCGGTTCATATCCTGCGAGGCATGCGAATAACGGGTCATATACTGAAATTTCTCGGCCAGGCCTGCGCCAGCCCCCCCGTTGCTGTCGGCTTCGATTCTCGTCGCCGTCCTGTCATCCCGTGCGGTGCTCGACGCCTTCCTCCACTGCCATCGGCTCCTCCTCCACTGCCTCCCTCCACCGTTACCAGCTCCTCCTCCACTACGCCCCTCCGATGGCACCGACTCCTCCTCCACTGCTCCCTCCGGCGGCGGGCTCCCTCTGGCCGCACTCACCATGCTCCGTCGCGAAGGGAAGGGAAGTGGCCGGACCTCGCGTGCGCCACCGGGGATGGTGGTCGGAAGGGAAGGGGCCAGATCTTGTGACCGGGAGGGAGGAGGGGGCTTCCCGGGCCGCCTTCGGCGCACATGGCCTGAGCGCCGACGTTGGCGTGGTCGAGCGGGCCGTCGAGGCGCCGACACAACCGCCGGGGCGAGCCACGTCTGTTTCCCCACCGGGGTGCACAGGGAGGAGGGATGGGGAACGAGCCGACTGTGACAGCGCGATTCCTGGCCCGAGATGAATGCGAACACCCTCGGGGCGAGCGCGGTGTGCCCGAGCTCCATCCCGCGCCCCTCTTCCCCGCCGCCGACGCCTCAAGCGCGGATGGCGCCTCTTCCTGGAAGCGAACCATCTCCAGCACGCGGTGCTGTGGAGTGGCGAGGTCCGCTGCAGGCGGGGCGCGTCCACGGCGTCCTGGAGGTGAGCCCTCCTCAAATCTGCGTCGCTGCTTGCCATTTGGTGTACATGACAGGCGGTGGAGGAGCATAGGTGAGGGTCTGTGGGGATATGACCCCCATATATACTCTTACGGCTATACTTGGGCCGTACCATCGAAGACGGCCCAGCCCAAGATGAAGACATGCGGCACACGACGCGCACCGCACAGTTTAGTAATAGTATCAAATAGGCTATTCTACTTATAACTCTGTCCCTTCAGCATATATAAGGAGGGGCAGAGGTCCTTAGACAGACCATGTCATCACGAATACATATCTGTTCTCATCTCATTGTACTCCGGTACTCATCAATACAGCAGCAGAGACGCAGGACATAGGGAATTACGCTTCCGAGCGGCCTGAACTTGGATAAACCCTGGTTATCCTGGTTGTTTGTCTTGCGTCTCACATCTAGGTCGTAGATCTTAGCGCGCCATCACCGCGAATTACTACCTCGGGATATCCCGTGGTAGACTGCCGACGAGGTTTCATCGACATTGGCGCGCCAGGTAGGGGTACGCGATCTGATCAGCAGGCGATCCAGATGGTTTTTTCCCTGCTTCCATGGAGTTCGAGGCAGGTCTGACCTTTACCGTCGGCGCGTTCACCGACCACCGGCGTAGCGCGACCTCCGAAACCGTGGAGGCGATGCAACCCGCTTCTGCACCAACGTCATCGACCACCTCGCCGACAAGTCTGCTCCGGCAACTCGTCGGCAGCTTCCTCGACGGATCGATACACATCGATCTACTGAGGACGGCTTCACCACTATTCATCGCCGTCGGCACGGACGTACGAGCCGTACCGATCACTCGGGCCGCCCAAATCCAATCTGGCCGCGGACCGACTACCATCCGAGCATCAAGCATCATCCTTGCAAGACATCGTCATCAGCTTACACGGCACGGCGGCGTCCCTCGAGTCGTACTCACGGCGTCGTTCCCGGGCACGCGCACGCACACGCACACGGATGCATCGAGCGAGCTGTCGGATAAAAGCGTGTCAACATAGACGGACGACGGTCCAGTTCACCGTCAGCGCGGCGTCGTTGCGGCTCGATCTGATTATGGGATACTGGGATCTAGCTTGTCCCGGTGCCCAAACCGGACACGACGTGCTGACGCCCGACGCATGCGGCAACGGAGTCAACTCTTACACGGGCCGATCTTGGCACATGCAAGATCCAATAAGCACGTATATGCATATATACATGCAAGATCTCCCATCGTTGTTCGGCATCATGCAAAGCTAAGTCAAGTTTTTAATTTGAATCTATAATATCCCATGATATAATATATACACGGATATCTACATCTATATATGTTTGATTTTCTCAGGAATTTAACTGCACGCTCAGTCGCCCCGCATTGTCATGGATCTTGTCCGCTGCATGCCGGCTCCTACGACTCGCACACAAGGGCAAGCCGATCAAGCAGTCTGAGCTATCGTCGAACCGCAACCGAGCTGTCTGAGTCACGTCTATCTGCTCGACCACGACAACTGCGACACGTCTCCAAAGACAAGCTAAATTTATTTAAAAAAATTAATAAAGTCTTTTATTATCCTTTCTTTTCTGTTATAGATTTGCATCCGTATACCAATCTATTATACGTGCGACCTGCATAAGTCACAGTTAAACTTTATTTCCTGTCCCCTGAGAACGGATTGACAAGTCACTATCTCGAAGCCTCTTACGATGTGTTACAACTCCGCGCTACATGACACTAGGAGATTCAGCAGTCGCTCTCTAACGGTGCTAGGTACCTAAAGATCCTGACGGTCCAACGCTGTTCACTAGTGCATCCCTAGTTACCCGACAGAGTTAGCTCGCTTCGAGGATGGGGGCAAAACTTAATTTTTGACATAATTTTTTCCTCAATTACATATCAAATATTCAAAACGGCATATATGTTATCACCTGCTTAACATGCCTACTTAGAAATACATCTCTACTGATTTTCTTTCCAGAGATTAATTATTTGTACATCATGTACTATCGCTCTTCATGTTTATTTTTTAAGGATAAGGTTCGGTTGCCGAGCACACTCCGTACGCTTGGAGACTGCATCGAGGATCATCGTCCAAGTGGTCACGCCATCTGGCATTCGAAATTAACGTCCAACCAGTTGGTCCCACTGCTCGTTGCCACGACTTGGTTCCACACACGACACAGCCTCGTCTCTGACCACACGCTGCTCGGGGACTCGTCATCGTTGCTTGGCTCGGTGCCACGCACCATACAGCCTCGCCTCCGGCCTCGTCCTACTTGGGGACTCGTCATCATCGCCTATGCTCGGTGCCATGCACCACACAGCCTCGACTACGCTGCCTCGGCTCGGTCTCACCACCGTACAGCCTCGTCTTCATCACCACGGTCTCCGTCCAGGACTTACCTGGGGACTGCGCATTCGACTTGCCACCCAGAGGTGTCTACGGACCAGCGGTTCTCGGTGTCTCTCGACCCAGTCGAGCCTGTGCTCCGTCCAGGACTTACCTAGGGACTGCGCATTCGACTTGCCACCCAAAGGTGTCTACGGACCAGTGGGTTCTTGGTGTCCCTCGACCTGATCGAGCCTGTGCTCCGTCCAGGACTTACCTAGGAACTGCACATTCGACTTGCCACCCAGACGTGTCTACGGACCAGCAGTTCTCGGTGTCTCTCGATCCGATCGAGCCTGTGCTCCGTCCAGAACTTACCTGGGGACTAGGCCTAGACTTGTCATCTCCGTGATGACTATGGATCAGTTTCTTCTATGTTGAGTTTTTTCTTAAAAGATCAATACAACATATACTATCTTCTATTGAGCTTGAGGACTACATGGGCCCACGTCACCTCGCGGTGAATTGGGCCTATCTTCTATTCTTGGTTCACTGCACTTACCTTTACCTCTACGGATGGTTCATGTTGACATCCTAGTGATACTTCGTGTCACATGTTAACGTGGGCCCACGTCTCAGGACGTGAAAATAATTTTTCTTTTTCTTGGAACACCATGCATCTTTCGACAGATCACCTTTCTTGACGGGAGTTGTGGTCAGGAGCAGACTTATGAACTGCTCGGGAGAAGCCTGACAACGCTGGTGGTTAGTATCAGTGCTGGTCGGGACCACGTGATCTACATCTTCATTGCTCGGCATCACGTGGTCTGTGTAACGTCCCGCCTCCTCGAGGTCGGGCCCGCTTACATCTGGCCGCTTATCTAGGACATAGACTGCTCTCACAGACCAACACTAGTCTTTTCTGCGTACTTTGTCCTCACTCGTGCGCACCCGGGAAGACTTCCCGGTCGGTCACCCATCCCTAAATTGCTCCAGGCCAAGCACGCTTAACCTTAGAGTTCTTTAGTGATGGGCTTCCGAAAAAGAAGTTGCAACTTGTTGGTATGAGTATCCTATTAATCCTA
>CM041638.1:41204764-41366712 GCA_023333625.1 Bothriochloa decipiens | reverse complement strand
CGGGCCCGCTTACATCTGGCCGCTTATCTAGGACATAGACTGCCCTCACAGACCAACACTAGTCTTTTCTGCGTACTTTGTCCTCACTCGTGCGCACCCGGAAAGACTTCTCGGTCGGTCACCCATCCCTAAATTGCTCCAGGCCAAGCACGCTTAACCTTAGAGTTCTTTAGTGATGGGCTTTCGAAAAAGAAGTTGCAACTTGTTGGTATGAGTATCCTATTAATCCTATTAAGCTCTGGGCCAGGGTGTTACAGTCTGCATCTTCACTGCTCGGTATCACGTGGTCTGCATCTTCACTGCTCGGCATCACGTGGTCTGCATCTTCACAGCTTGGTACAGGTCAAGACGGCGACTCCCTCAAGATACATCGTACTCGGGGACTAGCTGTGGGGATATGACCCCCATATACCCTCACGGCTATACTTGGACCGCACCATCGAAGACGGCCCAGCTCAAGATGAAGACATGTGGCACACGACGCGCACCGCACGGTTTAGTAATAGTACCAAATAGGCTATTCTACTTATAACTTTGTCCCTTCGGCATATATAAGGAGGGGCTGAGGTCTTTAGACAGACCAGATCATCATGACTACACATCTGTTCCCATCTCATTATACTTCGGTACTCACCAATACAGCAGTAGAGACGCAGGACGTAGGGTATTACGCTTCCGAACGGCCTAAATCTAGATTAATCCTGGTTGTCCTGGTTGTTTATCTTGCGTCTTATATCTAGGTCGTAGATCTTAGCGTGCCCTCACCGTAAATTACTGCCTCAGGATATGCCGTGGTAGACTACCGACGAGGTTTCATCGACGGGGTCCCGTGCTGCCATCCTCCGGCGGGTGGTGGAGACTGCATGGGCGTGGGCGCGGGCGTGGAAGGGGAGGGGAGGCCGGTCGCCAGAGCTCCGGAGACCCTGCCTCGCCCTGCTGTTGCAGCTCGCGTCCACCTCCTCCTTGGTGCAGCTCGACGTTGGAGCAGAGAGACGGTCGTGCTGCCCCACGACAGTGGCGGCGCAACGGGCGGCGTGCTCCTTGTGGCTGTCACAGGCACGCCGCGGGGTTCCTCACCGGCCTGTTCGGTGACCGCTGGGCACAGGTGGAGGACGGTGGCAGGGAGACAGCTCACGCTCGCCGCAATGTGCTAGGCTTGTCGCCGGCGCCGTGGCTGTTTCGGTGATGATTCGATGTGTAAATGTTGTTATTTGGTTGAATTAAATCAAGATGCGTGTGTGGTAATAGGACATGTTGCCCTGCTCTGCGTGCCCGTGGTGCTCCTCGACGCCGCTTTGCTCTGTGTGCTCGTGGTGCCCTGAATCTGTTTTTGGACACGGGAGAACGACGAGCAAACAAATGATCAGCCATGCCGTTCTAGCTGCAGTGTATCTGTTTGATAAAATGCCGCAAAGGGGGTGAATTCACCTGCCCAAGAAAGAGGTAATGATATGCAAACTAAACCAACCAACCAAACATAAACTATTCCTAGCCAGGCTCAGTATCGCAGGTAACCAACAAATAGGTTTGGACTTACTAGAGCCAGACCAAGACTAAGCCAGGCTTGTTAACACACCCCCATAGTACCTGATAACAACGTAGCAGGGCGTGGTCTGTCGTTGAGTTGCAGATACTCTTGCACTTGCACCTTGCTCGCCACAGCACTACCCACTTTGTTCGACGAGGCGAGAAACGCGACACAAGCTTTCCTGGAGGCCGTGCAGCGATGCGGGTCAGCAAGAGTGGTATATATCCACGCCCCTAGCCTCAAGGATCCTGCAGAGAAAGCCTTCGCACATCAGCTTCAGTCGGCGTTCCATGGCGTACCTATCCGCAGCCACCACAAGTAGGTGTTGTTTGACCATCTCCTTGCTGTATCTGAAGTCAATATGAAGTGCACGCAGGAAGGTTTGAGTCGTTTGATCCGGGGAGGGGGTGGTGCGGTGGTGCCAGAGCTTGGAGCTGCACGATTTTGGTGTGGAGGCCGGTGCGAACGGGCCAATGCTTGGGTGAGAAGCCTAGGCTAGCCATGGAGAGGCGCGTGTTGTTGGCTAGCTCTCGATCAGGCGAGCACCACAAGAAGGCCGGTGGCGCTAGAGGAGAGTGCACGGCCTAGACGAGAACTCGAGGAGGAGGAAACCAATGGAAAATCCGCTGGCATGACAAACCGCTGGGTAAGGCCGAGGCCGGCAGCGCGAAACAGGCCAAACCCCATCCCATGGCACGGCGCCTCGCGGCGCAAGTGGCGAGGAAAACTGGTGGCGTTTCCGCTGCGCTTTCCTGCCAGGCCACCACCGTCTACCGCTGCTGCTGCTGCCAAGTGCCAGAGCGGCCCACTATTTATGCCCGCCTCGTCCTCGGCCCCGGCCGAATCGATGGCTCGGCGCTCCGATTGGGCGCCCGCGCGCTCGCGCTCCTCGTCCTCGTGTCCGGTACGTGCGCCCGCCACCCTCTCTGCTCTCGCCTGTCCTCGGCACGTCTGAAGTCTGAACTCTGCTGCGCGGTTGCTGCCGCCGTGTTGATCGAGCGATTCATTCGCTGATGGTTTCAGTGCGGCGCGCTTGAGCTGGGAAACATACTTGCCCCGGATTTTTGCTTTGTTCGTGGACTAATCGCTTGTTCGTTTGGGTTATGCATCAGCGGCCCTGCTTCCACTTGTCAGTTCCGACGACGGGTACGAACACTGCGAGGGTGTTGTCAGGGGCTGGGCGGATTCCTCCACTGGGCGCGAGGAGGTCGACGGGGACAAACTGAGCCTCAAGGATTTGCTCTTCTTCCTCCACATTCCTAGGACTGGAGGCCGCGCCTACTCTCGCTGGTACATTCGCTGGACCGGACATCAGTTCGGTTCACAGTAATCTCAGGTGTATGTTATCCTGCTCATGTTTCATGCCTTGGCAGCTTCCTCGAGAAGCTGTATACGGATGCACAGGAATGCCTGTGTTCCTACGACAAGCTACAGTTCGACTCAAGGTGAGCATCTCATGTCCTCATCTGAGTTCTGAAAGAAGCACCGTTCTGTGAGCTGTCTGCATTTGTTAAAAAAAAGAACGCCGTCTTCAAATTCCTCGGTGCCATCAACCCTGCTGTTTTATTAGTTATTTTTTATAGCCTTTATGAAAAAAGTGCTTTTGGACTACCCCTCTGTGAAAATTATCTTCTAATTTACAAATTTAGATCATGAACCAAAGAATTTAAATGTAATCTATATATAGTTTACTGCATTTCTGTCTAGTTAAAAAATGTTCTTTTTGGCAGGGATAGTGAAATAATGTTCTTAGTGCTTACCTGATCAGGAATGTGAAATTTGTTAACATGGTATCCCAGTATTCTAGTTGCTGCATTCTAGTATATGCATAGCAACTACATCTTCAAATTGTTAACTGACATTTTACATGGATGTCTCGGCCTGTCTATGGGTCATGCCAAGTTGCCCACAAATATGTAGGTAGTGAAGGAGCAATTTTTAATTGCTGTTCCTTATGAAATAACTGTCAGTGTTTGTCTCATGAGTTCAGTTCCAAGTTTTTTTTCTTAAGATAATTTGCTTACAATTTCTAATGATATTTTGGTATTCTTATCAGCCATCCTGATTGCAAGCTGGTTGTTAGTCATGATGACTATAGCTTAACTTCCAAGCTGCCAAGGGAGAGAACTTCTATTGTAACAGTACTAAGGAACCCAGTTGATCGTGTATTTAGCACATATGAGTTCTCAGTTGAAGAGGCAGCTACATTCCTTAGTTACCGAAACATAACATCTGTCCGGCTTTTTAGCCGAAATCATGTTATTCTCTCTCACAGAACACTACTGAATCAACCAAAATCAGCAAAAAGAATCACCAGCAAAAAAAACCCATGTGTTGAAAAAGTCTTGTGCGGTCAATACTTGGGACATCTGGCCTTGGAGGTACTTGGTTCCTTGGATGATAGAAGATCTGTTTGCCAGGGTATGCCTATCCACTTCAGTTCAACCTTTGGTTTAGATTCGTAGTTTATTGTGGCAGAAAGTAATCAGTACCATATGGTGGATATGATTGTGGGCTCAAAGTTGACAAAATGCTGTCAAGATACTTAATTTTCTAAAATATGGACCTTATGGACCTTGTGCTTTATATTCAACATTGAATTTTATCTTTGATAGATATCAGTATCTGGTATTAACCAAACCAAACACCAATTGTAATAGAGATAAATCAGTTGATCCACTGTGGATTTTGGATTTTCCTTAAACTCGTAGAGATCTCTGTATATTTCAGTTTCCCCTACCACCCATTTACCTTTTAGGTGTTATAGGACAGTGATTCTACATCCTAGTTTTGTCAGAGGTGTGTTCCAAGTGTGACCCCTTGAGCTTCAATAGCAGTTACACTTCTCATGCTTTTTCTTGGCATAGTTAATTTGAACAACCAGAGCATAAATTCCAAATTATCTTGGAACTAATTAAATTATAAATACAACTACAATTATTCCATTGTCTGTATTAGAATATTCCTTTAATGACTATACTGTAACTTTCTAGAGAGAAGCCAGGGGGATTGACCAAGTTCATAGTAGTAAGAAGGTCAATGCATATGATGTGGATGATATGGTTATGCCGTTACATCAGTACATCAATGATCCTGTTGCCCATGAAATCATTCATAATGGTGCTACCTTTCAGGTACAGTGACGTGCCATTTTTGTATATATCAATTTCTGTTGCACTATCCTGTATGGTTTTATTTGTTTACGCTCTCTGTTCTACCTGTGTATTGGAACTGTAAACTGCCCTACATACCTGTTGTAGTATTGTTTTGTGATTTCCATCAACTTTGTCAATTTTTGATATTTTGATTATTTTCTAGATATGATCTACATTTTAGATCTGTGATGAATTAAATATCTTGCTACTATTTTACTTGAATTATGTGATCATTCCCTACTTGAATAACCTGTATACCTTTTGCGATACAACTGGACAACCAAAAGCAGATGCCTGCATGCTTATTATAACTTCTTTACTGTATATGATATATACTTACCCAAGTTAAACCTCTACTTCACCTTCATGTGCTCTCAAACTATAATGACAAGTTCAGAAGTTCTTGTACTTCCAGAACTTTATTAGAATAATTGGGAGGAAAACCGTTGTTGAGGGATTGAGCTGAACAATGTTATATTGTTAAATCGTTTATCACAAGCAGAGCTGTAGCAAACATCTGCATGCAGATGATTTCCCAGCCAGCTTTAGCAATATGGTTTTCTAATTTGTTTATCTGCACTCATGTTACCTTGGCAGATTACTGGGTGTCGGTGTTTTGACCTCCGGGGGGTTAACACCAACAAGTAATATTTGTAATTGCGTGCTCCCTTAATCCGGTGGGTGATGCAAGAAGGACACGGCGATTTATCCTGGTTCGGACAAAGAAGGCCCTACGTCCAGCGGGGGGAGGATAGTTCGTGTTATCTTGCACCGAAGTGCTAGTACAGGGGAAAATACAAGCAGGTGTGAGGAGCGTGAGGTGGGGCTTGGGCGTTCGGACGCCTAGCTCTCGACCTTACACTGGCTCACGGTGTCGTTCTGTGATCTGAAGCCTTAGCGTTTCTACGCTCTAGATCCTCTCGTTCGTCCCTCTTTCCTAACGTCCTGGCGCCTCCTTTTATAGGTGAAGGAGGGGCACAGGAGTACTTATATTTAGCGTTCGCATGGCTGGTGTCGCATGGCGTGGAGGCCGATCACGTCGGTGCTGCTGTAGTGATGTACGTCGGTATGGGAGGCCCTGCAGCCGTCACGTCGGGAGTTGTTGAAGTCCTGCTCGAGGGTTCGTCCGACGAAGCCGAGGGGCGACAATCGAGGGTCTTGGCTTGAGTCGAGGGGGTCGAGTCGAGGGAGTCGAGCCTCACCGGATAAGGTCGAATCCCGGGAAATGCGGGAAACGTACTGATTTATGCGTCTCGAGGGGGTGCTGGACGGGGCACAGTGCTCGCATGGCGCAACAGCGTAGTACGACCCGCGGGATTCCGGGGCATGGGCGGTAAAAGCAAGATTCGACCGCCACTCCCACAACTGTTACCGTAACTGTGGCCATACGGTTAGGCGGGGGTAGGTAAAACGCATTAAATGCGCCCAGATCCGTACGGGAGAG
Organism: Bothriochloa decipiens; assembly: GCA_023333625.1. Lineage (NCBI taxonomy): Eukaryota > Viridiplantae > Streptophyta > Magnoliopsida > Poales > Poaceae > Bothriochloa > Bothriochloa decipiens. Next base: position 41,360,585 of record CM041638.1, on the reverse strand, counting down.
TCGGTAGCCGAGGGGTGCACTGTCCTCGAGGGCTTCCCATTCGCGCGAACGAAGTTCCGTCCTCGAGGGCAGGCTCGTTCGCCAGGCGAAGTTCCGTCCTCGAGGGGTCACCCGAATTGTACCCTCGAGTGTACAGTCCTAGTCCACTCGGTAGCCCCTCGAGCAGGCTTTGGCTTGGGGCCGCCGTAGTCCGTTCGTGGGTCAACCCAGTATGCTTTAGCCTGCGGGCCTTCGAACGTTATTTGTGGGAGGTCACTGGAGGGTTCGTGTTGCTAATTTTGCGGGGTTTAGTCTGGTAAACCAAGGGTTTGGGGTACCCATTTCCTGGGTAACGACAGTAGCCCCCGAGCCCCTACGCGAGTGATGGCACTCGGGCAGGGGGTCAAGAATTGGGAACGAGACGTGATTCGGATCTTTCTGTGGGGGGCGCACGAGTGACCCCCGCGGGGGTAGCCCCTGAGGCCTCGTAGGAGTCGGAAGACTCCTATGAGGGCTTCATTTGTCTTTGGTCGAGGGGTGCTTGTCCAGTCGGGTACAGGCCTGAACTGGAGTCACAGCATTTTACCGAGGGGTGCATCGGGACGCCGAGCCCCCAGGGGATTTTCGACCCTCTTTCGTCGAGGGGTGCCGGGCATAGTCGAGCTCCCGAGCCTCGTGCGGCTGGGGCGTTGCCGGCCTCGGCATTCATCTCACGAGTCCTTTCGATCGGACGTGAGGCGAGAAGCGTCGGACTACCCTCGATAGGGCGAGCCACGAAGTTCTCAGTGAGATGGTAACGGGAAAATCCAAGTGAGAGCCTGTTCCTCGTTCGATAGAGGTCGGCTGGTGGCCCGGAGGCGGTCTCATTAGAGCAAAACGCATGGTCTTACGGATACCGATTCCATTCGATAGGTCTCGGCGGCTCGATGCCTCCCTTCGGGGGGATTCCTTAAAGTCAGTAGCATTTCGCCTTGGATGTGTCCAAAGGGGTCTCGAGAGTTCGTTCTCGAGCAAGGCCTCGTGTTGGCTCCCCCTTGGTCACCCCTAACTCGGGTGCTCGAGGGCGGCTGTCGAACCCTGATCGTGGGGCCAGCCTTCGCTCCCTCGAGGCTTAGGGCCGGAGCCTGATTTTTTTGGTGCTCAAGGGCGACCGTTGAGCCCTCACTCGAGGACCGGCCTTCGCTCCCTCGAGACTTTGAGGTGGGGCCAGAACCCGTTTTACCTTTCGTAGAAATCTCCGTTGGCGAGTAACGGCTCTTTTTTCTTATCGTTGGACACGCCTTTTGAGGAGAAGGCCATAGCGGTGCGATCGTGGTGGGCCTGAGCAACGGCTCTTTGCCAGAAGTGTGACACGCGCATCTGGTCGAGGATCGGGGGGAGAACGGTCAGGCAAGCGCATTAATTGTGGGAAGTTACCTTTTTCCTGCCGCCGGACTCCGCCCGTTGCTCTTCCCGGGTATAAAAACGGAGGGGGACAGGTGCTGTTCGCCCCCACCTTTGCCATCCTCCCGAATTCCTGCTTTCCTGCGCGCGTGAGGGTAGAAACTTTAGAGCAAGAAATCGCAATTGGGAACCTTCCCGATCGTCCGTCCACCGAGGAGATTCATCTTGTTGCTGCCGCCGCCGCGTCCACCGAGCGGATCTGTGCTGCCGCTGCTGCCATGGCCCCTGTCCTCCAGCCCGCCGAACCCTGGCGCCCGTCGACCGTGATGCGGCAAAGGCTGAACGTGCTGGTGGGGGAAGGACTTCTCTGCCCCGTCACCAATCCGAATCGGTCGGAGTGGATTGCGCCGCCGAGGAGTCACCAAGAGCCAAACCCGCCGGAGGGCTACGTGGTGAGCTTCCTCAAGTATCATCGGCATGGGTTCGGTGTACCCCCGAGCGAGTTCATGCGGGGGTTGACGAACTTCTATGGCGTCGAGCTCCAACATTTCTCCCCCAAGGCCATCTCCAACGTCGCCATCTTCGCGTCCGTCTGCGAGCTATGGCTCCATCTTTACAAGGGGGAGTGGTTCGCCTCCCTGGTGGCACCAGGAGTAAGGCGAGTCGTCAGAGCGGGGTGCCTCAACTTCGTGTTGAAGACTGGGAAGTCGGAGGAGCCACGCGAGTATATCCCCACCGGGTTGATGTCCAACCACTCCCGGTGGGACGAGCAGTGGTTCTACCTTCGCAACGACGGCGGCTACCTCCCGCCGTACACCGGGCGGCTTATCACCGAGCGTCCATTCAAGTGGCCGCACGGTGTCGCGGGAGATCTTCAGTGTCGACTTCGTCCCCTCGTCGCTGCGATGAAGACCCTTCGAGAGGCGGGCCTGACGGTGGGTGTGGTGGTCTCGGCCTTCCACAGTCGACGGGTGCTCCCTCTGATGGAGCGCCCGCTACGGTTGGACGAGATGCTCCCCTCGGCAGCGCCCGAGGTTCTCAAGAGGTGCCGGATGTCCGGCGAGAAGCCATCCACCGCGGAAGTCGTTGCGTGGGTGAAGGGGATGGTTGCGGGCTCGTTCAGTGCAGACGATGTCAACCGCCTCCCCATGCGGCCGGAGGAAGGTTGTCTCGACTTGGTGAGTGCCCCGACCCGCGCCTTTCGTGTTTTCATTCCGCCCCCTTCTCTTGTCCCTGTGACTAAACGTTTTCATGTAGGGGAGAATCGACTACCGGAGATCGAGGCCCCCGCTGAGGGAGGACGCTCCCGATCGTCAGGTAAGACGCTTCACCGCCCAGCAAGAAAAGCGGTGTAAGGACGAAGAGGAGAAGAAGAAGGCCAAGAAGCTCTGGGAGCGCGAAAGGCTTGCGAGGCGCCGCGCTGAGCAGAGGCGCGACGGGCTCCCGGAGGAGGAGTCACCCTCGTCCGAGGGAGATGAAGATGATGTTGATGATGACAGCGATGACGTCGAGGGGGTGGCGGGGCATCTCGACCGCATCGTGTCGGGTTCCTCCCATGCTGATCGCCCCTTCGTGCAGGAGGAGGCAGTGGAGGAGCGCGCCCCCCAGCCGGTGACGTCGGTCTCTGAGCGCCGGCGTGGGAAAAGGTGGGCTGATGCCTCGACTCGAGGGGGTTCACCCCCCTCCCGTCGTACTCAAGGCGGGACCCCACCCGCTTCGACCCAGGAAACCCGGTCCCGGTCGTCGGCGCGGGCGAAGCGAAGCCGCGTTCAGGAGGCCCCGTCGGAGCAGGGAGGGGCGGCGACCCCACCGATGGCCCCGAGCAGCATCAGCCTCGGGAAGAGCTCAGCCTCGGGAGGGGTCTCGAGATCTGCTGGCGGTTCGAGGGGGACCCGAAAGGCCTCTATCCCCTTCGGGTAAGTGTTGTTGATTCAATGCTTTTTCGTTGCATCTTCCTTGCGCAGTTTAATAAACTTTTTGCCGTCCTGCTTCCCATCCAGGCCCAAGCGGCAAATCGAGGAGGCGTCTCTTGCGCCAGCCAAGCGGCTCAAGGTGGACACAGCTGCAAAGATGGAGGCCCCAGTCACAGGTGCGACGTCGAGGCCCTTGGCTCCGTGGGAAGCCAAGTGGTTGTCCTCAGCCCTCGGTGCTATGGCGCGCGGTAGGCTGACGGGTTCCGCTCTTGCTGCAGGGTCGAGCGTCTTGGGGGCTGCGACGGGCGGCGACTCCGAGCCAGGGAGGACGCAAGAGGGAGGGAGCGCCTCCTTGACGTCGTCGTCCGCGGCCCTCGAGCTCGGTCCGACGCCAGGGGGCGGAGCCCCGACGTCGGGAGCTTCCGCTCCTGGCCGACCAGAGGCCTCGATCCCCGCACCTGAGGCGGGAGCCCCCGAGGGCCACGAGCCGGGAGAGGAGGTAGTCGTCGTCGACCTCGAGGGTGAGGAGACCACAGCCCTTCCCCCCTCGACGGGAGAGCGGAGACCTTGGCCGGCGGGGCTACGCGAGCTCGAGGCCCAGAGGAAGCAGGAGCAGGGGGCCCTGCAAGAAGCGGAGCTGCCGCGGCCGCAGCAGGAGGGGGAGAAGGAGCCGCTGGAGCGGCGGGAAGAGGAGGAGAGAACTGGGCGCCAGCCCTAGCACCAACAGGTGCAGCAGACGCCGCCGGGGGACACAGCGCCGCTGGACTTCAGGAGACAGAGGGGACTTCGGGACTGCCCAAACAATGGGTGTCCGTGATCACTCTGGATGAGCTGCTGGCCGAACAAGAAACGGCGTCGGAGGCGTCGACTTTCCCGCGGCTGTTGGGGGTGCAACCGGAGGAGGCCATGGCACCGAACCCACCGGTAGATGCGTCGATGGTGGACATGCCGGCGCCACAGGACGTGGCGTTGGGGGAAGCGATGGCCTCGACACCTCCGCTGCCTCCGAAGGCTCCAGAAGCAGCGTCGAGCCAGCCGCCGCAACCGTCGATGGAGCGGCCGGAGGATACAGCGGCTTCTGGCCTGCCGAGGAGGTCGTCTTACGACCCCGGGCTGAGGAGTGCCGGCACCGCATCGGAGTTCAGCACCCCGGCGGAGTTGGCCGAGCGTTACGGCGCCCCACGCGATGTGGTGGACGAGATTGAGTCCTTGGCGCAAACTAAGGTCAAGACGGTCCTTCCACGTTGGGGCAAGGAGCGCATCATACTCCGGGAACCTGGCGACTCCAGCGCTCCGGGGATCGAGATGGACGACCCGGTGGAAGTCAAGTGCTGGGAGGACGTGGAGCGGTCCCGGGTGTGGCTGCAGCACTTGCTGAAGCTGGGCATCGAGCTCGCCGAAGGCCTCGACCGAAATCTCGCGGTGAGTCGCTGTGTGGACCATATGTAGTTTTTTGAGTTCTTTCGTATGGAATGCCTTAACCCTCGATTTCCTGTCCCCAGGAGGTGCGAAGGCGTTCCTACTCCAAGTCAGACTTCCTCCACGAAACACTCAACAGCCGGGAGGAAGTGCTTCACCAACTCGAAGCCGGTCGCTCTGCGTAGGGCAGGGTGGCCGAGATCGAGGAGGAGCTGAAGCGGACCAGGGAGGAGGCCGCCAAAGCCAAAGAGGAGGCCGCCCGGGCGAAGGAGGACGCCGAAGCTGCTCGAGGGGAAGCCGCCCACCTCAAGGAGGAGCTCAAGCGTACCAGGGAGGAGGCTGACGCGGCCAAGGCCGAAGCGGAGAGGGCCAAGGGCGAGAGCATCCGAGCCCAGGAGCGCGTCGAGCTACTCGTGGGGGAGGCTCAGAGCTCCATGGAACACATCCGCTCGCTCGAGGCCAATCTCGCTGAAGTCTCCATGGCGCGCAACACCCTCTCCGCCTTGGCCCAGGAGGAGAAGAACCGAGCCGCTAGCCTGGAAACCCAGCTCGGGGCGATGAAGGCTACCCTCCAAGAGAAGGAGCAGGCCATCATCCTGGCTGGTGGCGCCCTCGAGACCCTTCGCTGCGAGAAGACGGAGGTGACCCGGGCCTTCAAGGAGGCCCAGCGGGAGCGAGACGAGGCTCGGGGGGAGCGCGACGCCGTGCTGGGAGATTGTCGCGCCCTCGAGACTCGCTGTGCTGGTGAGTTCTTTGAAGAGCTTTTGATCTTTTTTCTTCCCGTGTGGTTTGTCTAACTCTTGTTTTGTGTTTCAGGCCTCGGGTCCGAGCTGCTCGCTACCCAAACCGCCACCAAGGCGCTGCAGGAGAGCCTCACGGTGGAGGGGGCGCTTCTCGGCCGGCTCCGGGTTGCCCTCGACAGGCTCTGCGCCTCCTGGGAGGTCGGGCCCATCGAGGGTGCTGAAGAAGACATCCCGGGTGCCGCGCTCGTCGACCGGATCTACTACCTCGACGCCACCCTTCGTGATCGCGTGCGGGAGGCGCTTCATACCGGCGTGAAGCGGGCGCTGGCAGTGGTCTCCTCCGGCTTCGTCTTCGACATGGACGTGGTCGCCCAAGGCTTCATTCCTGATATCTCGAAGACCGACGCCGAGAACGAGGAGCGATGCCGAGGGCTCATCAATGACGCCGAGGGGCCGGGGGGAGCGCTAGCGAAGTTGTTCGAGGATGAAGTCCTCCCCCCCGCGGATGAAGGGTACAGCGTCGAGGAGGGCGGCGACGGAGCGGGCCTGTAGGGCAAGGCTGGGCGGAGATGCCCGTGTAATAAGTTATTTTTTTATAACTTATATTCAATGTGGCTTCGAAAGCCTTTTTGAACATTAATGCATCTATCGTAATGCAATTTGTCATTTTACTTTCAAGCCTTCTCTGCTTTCTTTCACCTAAACTGTGCTTTTTTGACTACGTTTTCGATGCATGCTCGTATCCCTCGAGGGGGGAGCGAGTGAAGGTACCGTAGCCCGGAGGCGTAGGAGAGCTCCCGGCTCGACAGCCCTCGACCCTCTAGGGAGTTCGAGGCGTTTTCTACTTAGTCGCGAAGCGTATCGAGGCGTGAGAAAGAAGAGGCGCTCGAGTTCTGATCACCTGACTTTTGCTTTTTGACTTAGTGTTCGACACAGGCTCGTATCCCTCGAGGGGGGAGTGAGTGGAGGTACCGTAGCCCGGAGGCGTAGGAGAGCTTCGGCTCGACAGCCCTCGACCCCTAGGGAGTTTGAGGCGTTTTCAACTTAGTTGCGAAGCGAAAGGGGACACTTGAATTTTAAAAAAAAATCGTTCGTATTTTTAGGAACTTAGGGGGTTCCCCCCGTTAGCCCCCGAGGGAGGCTCGACTCTGGCGAGACAGGGTCGAGGCTACCTCTTGCATGTACAATAACAAGTTTGAACTTATAATTGAAAGTACTCCTTATATTTGCCATGTGAAAATGTACAAAACATGCAAGAATGTACGAGGACATTGGTGCCCTAAGGGTAGAAACGACGTAGCTGTTCGATGTTCCATGCGTTGGTGAGGATTTCGCCTTTGTCGTTAGCGAGCTTGTATGTCCTGGGCTTTAGCACCTCAGCTACGGCGTATGGGCCTTCCCATGGCGGGGTCAGCTTGTGACGTCCTTTGTTGCTCTTTCATCGACGTAGGACGAGGTCTCCAACTTGGAAGCCCCTCGGGCGCACGTGCTTGTCATGGTAGCGTCGAAGTTTCTGCTGATACCTCGCAGAGTGAATTAGTGCCATGTCTCGAGCCTCCTCGAGCTGGTCGACGGCGTTTGCGAGGGCTTCTTCGTTGCTTTGCTCGTTGTACACCTTTAGTCGAGGGGAACCATACTTGAGGTCAGTGGGGAGGACGGCCTCGGACCCATAGACCAAGAAGAATGGGGTGAACCCCGTGGCTCGACTGGGTGTTGTCCTTAAGCTCCATAGGACCGAAGGCAGCTCCGCGGCCTATTTTTTCTGTGCTTGCTGAGGTGGTTGAGGATCCTTGGCTTGAGGCCCTGCAAAATCATGCCATTGGCGCGCTCGACCTGGCCGTTAGTTCGAGGATGTGCAACCGCGGACCAATTCACACGGATGTGACAGTGATCGCAGAAATCCAAGAACTTTTTGCCGGTGAACTGTGTGCCGTTGTTAGTGATGATGACGTTCGGGACCCCGAAGCGATGGATAATGTCGGTGAAGAACTCGACCGCCCGTTCGGAGCGGATGTTGCCGATAGGCCGGGCCTTGATCCACTTGGTAAACTTGTCGATGGCAACGAGCAGGTACGTGTACCCTTTGGTTGTCCTCTTGAGAGGCCCCACAAGATCGAGCCCCCAGATCGTGAACGGCCAGGTAATGGGGATCATTTGTAGGGCGTGAGCTGGGAGGTGCGTCTGCTTGGCATAAAATTGACACCTTTTGCACGAGCGGACAATGTTTGTGGCGTCGAAAACGGCGGTCGGCCAGTAGAAACCCTGTCGGAAGGCATTGCCTACGAGGGTCCTTGGTGCTGCATGATGGCCGCAGGCCCCCGAGTGTATGTCCTCGAGGAGCCTCCTGCCTTCTTCGATAGTAATGCAGCGCTGAAGAACGCCTGAGGGGCTTCGCCTGTAGAGTTCCTTGCCATCACCGTAGATGACGTAGGACTTGGCCCGTCGTGTGATCCGGCGAGCTTCGGTCCGGTCCTCCGGAAGCTCTCCCCGAATGAGGCAGTCGAGGAAAGGGGCTCGCCAATCCGGCGGCGGGCTCGACGGAGGAGTCCCCTGGATCTCCATAACCTGGGCCCCGGTCGAGGGGGCCCCAGTCGAGGTCACTAGGTGGAGCTTCGAGGGCGTAGTGCAAGCCCCCGAGCCCAAATCGATGGAGGGCTCAAAGAGGTCCCTCGAGAATATGTCCGGAGGGACTGTACCTCGAGTCGATGTGATTTTTGCAAGCTCATCCGCGGCTTCGTTGTATCGTCGAGCAATATGACTAAGCTCGAGGCCGTGGAACTTGTCTTCCAACTTGCGCACTTGGCGTCGTGGCAGTTCGAGGCCTTCATCACTTGGTCGATGATTAATTGCGAGTCGCCTCGAACGTCAAGGCGTCGGACCCCGAGTTCAAGGGCAACTCGTAATCCAGTGATGAGAGCTTCGTACTCCGCGATGTTATTAGAAGCGGCAAAGTGGATGCAAATGACATAACGCATGTGGACTCCGAGGGGTGAAATGAAGAGCAAGCCCGCGCCTGCTCCTGTCTTCATGAGCGACCCGTCGAAGTACATTGTCCACCGCTCGGCTTGGATTTGAACTGGCGGCAACTGAGTGTCGGTCCACTCAGCGACGAAATCCGCCAGCGCTTGGGACTTGATGGCCTTCCACGGTGCGTAGGTGATGGTCTCGCCCATGAGCTCGACCGACCACTTAGCAATCCTTCCAGCGGCCTCCCGGTTATGGATGATCTCCCCCAAGGGGAACGAAGATACCACGGTAACCGGGTGGCTGAGGAAGTAGTGCTGGAGCTTGTGACGTGTAAGGATGATGGCGTAGAGCAGCTTCTGCACCTGTGGGTAGCGGATTTTCATTTCCAAAAGCACTTCGCTGACGAAGTAAACCGACCGCTGGATGGGCAAGGCGCGCCCTTCCTCTTGTCTCTCAACCACTATGGCCGCGCTGACCACCTGAGTGGTTGCGGCGACATAGAGGAGGAGGGGCTCGGGCGGTTCAGTCGACGTCGCTGGTCGAGGAGGGACAAGAATCGGGGTGGATGTCAGCATGCCCTTGAGTTCGTCGAGAGCCTCCTTGGCCTCCGCGGTCCATGTGAATCGCTCGGATTTTTTCAAGAGGCGGTACAGAGGCATGGCCTTCTCCCCTAAACGTGAGATGAAACGGCTGAGGGCAGCGAGGCAGCCCGTGACCTTCTGCACGCCCTTGAGATCCTGAATCGGCCCCATTCGCATGATGGCCGCCACCTTCTCGGGGTTGGCCTCGATCCCGCGCTGGGAGACGATGTATCCGAGGAGCATGCCCCGAGGCACTCCGAAGACACATTTCTCGGGGTTGAGTTTTATGTTTTTGGCTCGAAGGCACCCAAACGCGATTTCGAGGTCATGGATGAGGTTGTCCACTTTTCTGGACTTGACCACGATGTCATCGACATAGGCCTTGAACGTGTTGCCTATGTGTTCGCCGAAGACGTGGAGCATGCACCGCTGATACATCGCCCCAGCGTTTCGAAGGCCAAAGGGCATGGTGACGTAGCAGTACATGCCAAAAGGTGTGATGAAGGAAGTCGCGAGCTGGTCGGACTCTTTCATCTTGATTTGGTGGTAGCCGGAATAAGCATCGAGGAACGAGAGGGTTTCACATCCCACGGTAGAGTCAACAATTTGATCAATGCGTGGTAAAGGAAACGAAACTTTGGGACATGCTTTGTTTAAACTAGTATAGTCAATACACATCCGCATTTTTCCATTCTTTTTCTTAACTAGCATGGGATTAGCTAACCATTCGGGGTGATGGACCTCCTTGATGAATCTAGCCGCCAAAAGCTTGTGCACCTCCTCGTCGATGATCCTGCGCTTCTCCTCGTCGAAGCGACGCAGGCGTTGCTTCACCGGTCTGGACCCGGCCTGGATCTCCAAGGCGTGCTCGGCGACTTCCCTCAGTATGCCCGGCATATCCGAAGGACTCCACGCAAACATATCGGTGTTGGCACGGAGAAAGTCAATGAGCACGACTTCCTATTTGCCCTCGAGGTCGGCACTAATCGTTAGCACCTTCTCGCCGGGGCAGCTCGGGTCAAGGGGGACTTTCTTGGTGTCTTGTGCCGGCTCAAAGTTGCCAGCGTGTTGCTTGGGATCTGGCACCTCGTCGGCGAGGCACTCGAGGGTCACCGCTATCATGGCATTTTGCTCGACAGCCTCTCCATACTCGACGCATTCGACATCGCAGTCGTACGCGTGCTCGTAGGAGGAGGCGACGGTGATGACGCCCATGGGCCCTGGCATCTTGAGCTTGAGGTAGGTGTAGTTCGGGATCGCCATGAACTGCGCGTAGCCCGGTCGGCCGATGATAGCGTGATATGTTCCGTGAAACCCGACCACCTCGAAGGTGAGGGTCTCTTTCCTGAAGTTGGCAGGGGTGCCAAAGCAGACAGGAAGGTCGATACGGCCGACGGGGAGGGCCTTTTTCCCCGGCACGACGCCATGGAATCCCCCGGCGCTGGGTCAGAGTTGGCACCTCTTGACTCCCAGGAGGTCGAGGGTCTTGAGGTAGATGACATTCAGGCTGCTGCCACCGTCCATGAGGACCTTCGAGAGGCGGGTGTTCATGATGATTGGGTCGACGACGAGCGGATGGGCCCCGGGGTTGGGGACACGATCCGGATGGTCATCGCGGTCGAACATGATGGGCGCGTCAGACCAGTCGAGGTAGTGAGGTGCCGCGACTCGGACGAAGAAGACTTCTCGACGCTCCCGCTTGCGCTGTCGAGGCGTGAGCTGGGTTGAGGGGTCCCCGTAGATCATGTAGCAGTCATAGACTTCGAGGAATTTTCCGTCTTCCCCGTTGTCTTCCTCACCGCCGCCTTGGTCTTTCTTGTTGTCACCTTTCTTCACGCCCACTTGCTCAAAGTGCTTTCGAAGCATGCGGCAGTCCTTAAGCTTGTGCTTTGCCCCGTCCTTGTGATATGGGCAGGGCTCCTCGAGCATTTTGTCGAAGATGGCGCCCTCGGGGGGACCTCGAGGTCTTTTGCGTTCGGTTGCTGCGACGAGATCATCTTCTGTAGCCTCACGCTTGCCTTGCTGATTTTTTTTCTTCTTGTTGTTTCTCTTTGGCCCTTTGCTCGAGCCTCTGGCGTCGTCGGCTGCCGGCGCCTTTCCCTTGTCCTTCCCGTCGCTGAAGAAGGCGCCGACCGCCTCTTCGCCGGCCGCGTAGTTGGCGACCACATCCATGAGCCGTGAATCTGGTCAGGGGGAAGCTCCTCGAGCCACCTACGCGCGGTGTCGGACAGGAACAGAGGAAGGTGATGTATGATGACGTGATCGTCACGTGCCCCGCCCGCCTGACAAGCCAGCCGAAAGTCGGCTAGCCAGAGCTCAGGATTGGTTTCGCCGTTGTATTTGACGATGCTCGTGGGGGGGTCGAAACTTGTCGGGCAGCTGGACGCAGCGGATCGTCCTGCTGAAGACTCGGGGACCCGGTGGCTAAGGGCCCATTGGTCTTCGTCACTGTTGTAACGCCCACCACGATGGGCGCTGTACCCTCGATCCTCGGCATCCCCGTACTTGCGTCTGCGGTTCTCGACAATGTCGAGGCGCGCATCGCGGGGAGCGCGGTCGTCGTTGATACGCTCTCGGGCCGGCTTCTTCTTCGGTCGGGGGGCCGCCCCCTGATCGACCGAGCTCTCCCTTTCGGGCCGGGAGGGCTCGACCTGAGGTTCGGAGGCTTCCCCTCGACGCCTCGAGGCTGAGCTCTCGGCTTGCTGAACAGCAGCAACTTGGAGGAGATCCTCGATCTCGCGTTGTATCCGCCAAGCTTGCGAGTTGGATGGCGTGGGCATATTGCGAAGGAGCATAGCCGCCGCGACAATGTTCTGGCTTGCTCGAGGATAACGATTGGCGGGTTGCTCGGGTGCCCCAGCCTCGTTGATCTGCCGGTTGACCTCTCGGGCCCTGGCTCGGGCTCTACGGCCGGGCGGTCGTCGCTCTTGCTCGAGGGTTAGCTCGAGCAGGCGCAATCGTTCCCGCTCGTCGGCGAGCTTCGCCTGCAACTCCCGAATTTGTGCCAGCTGTGCGTCCTGCTCGCCAGGACGGGGGCACGCCTCTCGGGGTGCGTCTGGTTGTTGGTTCTCTGCTCTAGGGAGAGCACCTCCCGCCGCAGCGGTAGCTGCCCCGGTCGCTGGATTGATGGTGTCCTGATCGGAGTCGACATCACCATCGATGTGGAGGCACTCGCGGGTAGGATCCCAATGATCAGAGTCAGAGTCGGGGTCGCTGCAGCAGAAAATGGGGAATTGTCCCCGTGCCTCCTCCTGCAGCTGCCGTCGGAGTGTGCCGACGGTGTACCTCCGGGGGCCGGGCGCTCTCACGAAGGCCAAGCCCTCAGAGGCTGGTGTGACAGTCCCCATGTCCATCATTGCACGGAGAAGGGCGCCTGGGCGGTCCTCTAACGTGCTCATGTTGGAGTGGGTCGCTGTCGAGATCGTCGTCGTGGCATTGTTGAAGTCGAATGAAGGCCGCCGATGTCGCTTGAACAGCTCGTGCCGGAGCGGGCTCGATCGAGCGGGGACTTCGTCGCGCTTCCTCGATGAGCGTACTGCGAAGATGGAGTCGGGGTTGTGGTGGGGTCCTGCCGGTTTGCCCTCTACCTCTGAACTCGGGTCAAACAATCCCTCAACAAGGGTTTCCTCATCTCCGGTCAGGGGCGAGGAGAAAGCGGCGGGAACCATCCTTGACTCAGGTTGATGGCAATGACGGCGTCGATCGTGCCTCCTTCTGGACGTGGAAGCATGGTGGTGAGACCGGTGAGCGGCCCCCCATGAGCGTGGGGGCGTACCGCGACCTCCGTTCGGGTCACTGATCGAGAGCAGGGTCATGTCATAGCCCTGGCTGAGGGTCATGAACTCTAGGCTCCCAAACCAGATCACCGTAGCGCGCGGAAGTGGTGAAACAAAGTCGCCCATCCGGAAAAATGGCGGGAAATTGTTAGTGACACGCGGCTCCCCTACCTGGCGCGCCAACTGTCAGTGTTTCGACCCCCGGGGGTTAACACCAATGAGTAATATTTGTAATTGCGTGCTCCCTTAATCCGGTGGGTGATGCAAGAAGGACACGGCAATTTATCCTGGTTCGGGCAAAGAAGGCCCTACGTCCAGTGGGGGGAGGATAGTTCGTGTTATCTTGCACCGAAGTGCTAGTACAGGGGAAAATACAAGCAGGTGTGAGGAGCGTGAGGTGGAGCTTGGGCGTTCGGACGCCTAGCTCTCGACCTTACACTGGCTCACGGTGTCGTTCTGTGATCTGAAGCCTTAGCGTTTCTACGCTCTAGATCCTCTCGTTCGTCCCTCTTTCCTAACGTCCTGGCGCCTCCTTTTATAGGTGAAGGAGGGGCACAGGAGTACATATATTTAGCGTTCGCATGGCTGGTGTCGCATGGCATGGAGGCCGATCATGTCGGTGCTGCTGTAGTGATGTACGTCGATGTGGGAGGCCCTGCAACCGTCGCGTCAGGAGTTATTGAAGTCCCGCTCGAGGGTTTGTCCGACGAAGTCGAGGGGCGGCAATCGAGGGTCTTGGCTTGAGTCGAGGGGGTCGAGTCGAGGGAGTCGAGCCTCACCGGATAAGGTCGAATCCCGGGAAATACGGGAAACGTACTGATTTATGTGTCTTGAGGGGGTGCTGGACGGGGCACAGTGCTCGGCATGGCGCAACAGCGTAGTACGACCCACGGGATTCCGGGGCATGGGCGGTAAAAGCAAGATTCGACCGCCACTCCCACAACTGTTACCGTAACTGTGGCCATACGGTTAGGCGGGGGTAGGTAAAACGCATTAAATGCGCCCAGATCCGTACAGGAGAGTCGGTAGCCGAGGGGTGCACGGTCCTCGAGGGCTGCCCATTCGCGCGAACGAAGTTCCGTCCTCGAGGGCAGGCCCGTTCGCCAGGCGAAGTTCCGTCCTCGAGGGGTCGGCCGAATTGTACCCTCGAGTGTACAGTCCCAGTCCGCTCGGTAGCCCCTCGAGCAGGCTTTGGCTTTAGGCCGCCGTAGTCCGTTCGTGGGTCAACCCAGTATGCTTTAGCCTGCGGGCCTTCGAACATTATTCGTGGGAGGTCACTGGAGGGTTCATGTTGCTGGTTTTACGGGGTTTAGTCCGATAAACCAAGGGTTTGGGGTACCCATTTCCTGGGTAACGACACTGGGTTAACGAACAATTCATACTTTGATGGAGCACATGATGTTTGACATTGTGTCAGAAAGCATCCAGATCTTGGTCGTATTGTACTTGAAGTTGCTAAGGTATATACCAAAGATGAATGTCGTGAGTAATCTGTAACATTTTGCCTAAGGGCATTGATTAATCAATAACAGTAGTTTTTAGGTGGGGATTGAATGTCGTGAAAGACTGTTTTCGGTGTGCATCCAATGGCCAAGGCATATGATACATTATTTATTATTTATACATCCTCCAGCATGCAAAACAGTAAAGCACCACTCTGTTGACTATACTATCATGTAGAAGAAACTTAAAAAGTAGGTAATGCATTATGACAATAACATTCACAAAAGAAAATATATTCATTCACTATATAAAGGGTGTGGAGTGTTTTATATACTTCACTTCCAAAAGTAATGTCATCATTTTTTTTTATTAGAATAGGCTGGACCAGATGCTATATGTAGGACTTATGGAGGTTCATGAAGAATCAGCGAGTTTGTTTGCTCATATGGTAGGAGCCCAGGTGCTTTCACAATCTAGGACATTGAATTTAGATCTCAAGGAAGATCTGTCCACTGAGACTGGTAATACACATTGCAATCTGGTGGCCCTAACTTATAATTGTGTCTTCAGTGTAGTTGTATTTATATTATTTTATAAACCAACGGGCAACGGCTCAACTTTATCTTTCATTGAAACTGAAAGATAGTACTGCTAGGTTTTGATGATATACCCTAAAAAATTGGCAATGCATCGCTTCAGTTGTTGAAACCCAAGCACAGATTCATACATCAATACAGAGGCATGGTATGTGCATCCCTGATCACAATGAATGTGAGTTTGAACCGGCATAACATTCAGCAAAGCTCAAACTAGTGGAACAAATCTGCTCACCATCCACTAAATGCATAAGCAGCAATCTTATCGTGCCTCCGGTAGCCGTTCAAGTAGCAACCTATGGTTTTGTTCATGATTTGCTGCACACTAAAACCATTAGGCCAAGTATGGAAAAGGAGACTTGAAATAACTTAACATTAGGTTCTTGGTGTATGGGAAAAAAGTTACTTGAAGAAATAATTACACATGTTCACCAAAAAGAAGAAATAATTACACAAAGAAATATTATGTTCATTCTTGGTGTATGGTTCTCCATATTATCTTGATGCAGTTTTGACAACATAAAGATGGTAATGAGGACCTAATGTCTACTGTTCACAGACTCACACCCATCCATGGTGGATCCCGAGGATGAAGAAACAATTGGACATCTTGTATGAGGGTGGTTGAACCTTATAATCGTGCTGTTTAGTTTCGCAGATTAGATGTTGGAATCTGTACACTCCATCTCATATTTATGTTCTCTTAATAGAATAATGCACATGGTTGGCAAAATAATGAAGCCCTGAACTCTACCAGCAATGAACATGGAAAAAAAATGTAATACACTACTTGAAAGCCGCAATTGTAGAGTTCTCAATCTCTCTCTCTCTCTCTCTCTCTCTCTCAAACCTTGTTTAGACTTTCCTGTTATTTTCCTATGATCACAATATTAATGTATTCCTGATGCCAGATGACTATTGGTAAACTGATGGAAGCATATGACACTTGCATCGCTGAACTGCAGAAGACTGAAACTAGCCGTCGTAAAAACTCACTAAAGAAAGTTGAGGAAGCAAACTTTTCAAAAGAGGTAATAACCAAAGGGCAATGAAGTTTATGCACATTGAAGATTGCTCTTGATTCATTTTAGATTTTACGGTTATAAAAATTTTCACCATATGTGGATACCTGATTCCTTTGTCTCTGTAAATATCGAGCACAAATTGAGGCTAAGAGAAAGGAAACAGGGGTACAAATGCTAAGGCTAATGTGCCCAAAACTTCACAATCATTCATGTGCTTGTCTTTTTGTCATCATAACACAAAACACCAAAGATAATTGGATTTCTGCTTGAGTTTGTAGCTTATATGGACACCCGATTTCATCCTCTTTATAAGTATCAAGCACACACTGAGGCTAATGTGCTTATCTTTTTGTCACAATGCAACACCCAAATAATTGTTGGAAATTTGTACTTGTTTCTAGCTTAAGTTATACTATAGAGTGCTTTTCAATTTAGCACCTGTCATCAATGACATAGGAAGTTCTGTTTGCAGGCACGGAAGCTGGTACCTGAGGCAATTTTGAAACAAATTATCTCGTTGAACAACCTTGACATGGAACTTTATGATCATGCTAAGAAAATTTTTACTGAGAAACATCTGATGTTAAAAGCTCAGCAATCCATGGTGGGGCAGCACAGACAGTTGGGAGAACAAAAGGTTTGCTCAAACTCAGAAAACACACTATTTTGTTACGCGGTTCATTTTTTTAAACGGATTATGCGGTTCATTTTAGATTGACAAGGTTTTCCTGCAAGAATTCAGAACCTCAGTGATGTTAGTTGGTTTTGACATAACATTAACATTGCATATGCTAGTATTTGATGCATGCGCACATGCCAGGGCGAAACACACGTTAGGATATAAGATGAACCATTCTCGTATGCGGTGGAACTGTGGAAATGAGGAATTGTGCTTCTGCTATTAGCAAGCCTCATGTGATTTTCCTTTCTCTTTCAGGAGGGCTGGAGCAGCATAATCTGCAGCGACGGGATTTGCTCTGGTAGGATGGTGGTCTTTCTTAGTCTACTAGGGATCACCACAATCATAGTTTTGGTCACATTTGCTGTAATGAGGAGAAAACGAATGTCTAAACTTAAGGTTTAACCAGAATTTATGAGGGGGTGCCTAGATTTTTATGTACAGTCTGTTGATGCCCCTGGACATTACCCTTAGCATTCTTTAATTTGGAGCAGAGGTGTTACGTCCACACAGCCCTGTTTTTTATATGCTAATTGCTACTTTATTATTAAAGACACTGTTTACAACGATGTTCTTCAAACTGGGAAGAAAGGATACTCGATTGACGACGAGATCAGGATAGTCGATTGACGACGAGATCATCTCGTGGGACACAGTATCTAACAAGAACGCAGGGCGTGGTCTGTCGAATTGCAGAAACACTTCCTGGCTCGCCACAGCGCTGCCCACTTTGTTGCACGAGGCGAGAAACGCCGCGCACAAGCCTTCCTGAGGCCGTGGCAGTGATGCGTGTCCGCCAGAGCTAGCATGCTCTCCACATCCGCCTCAATGCTCTTGGAGAGAATGCCTTCGCAGATCAGCTTCAGCCGTTCCACGGCGGCATACCTATCCGCAGCCACAAGCAGATGTTTAACCATCTCCTTTCTGTCGCCGGCGTCGAACCCTTCCATGGCCGGTATCGCGTCCGTGTATATGAAGTGAAGCAGCGCCCTGAAATCAGCAGGCTGCATGTCCTCGACAGCTATGCTGCTGCATTGGCTTGCTGCGTCGTCGTCGGCGGCGGCGGCCTCCGGCATTGGCCCGAAGAACTCGTCGTCTCACACCGGCGACCTCGATCATGTGCGACGGGAAGAGCTCATCTCCAACCCTGAACGTCACGTCCGCGCGGTCCGAGGGCAGCACGCGCACCATCACGTTCGCCTGCGGCTCGCTCTTTGATCACGGTCAAATCGCACTCTCGATTACCAGGCAGTCGTCTCGCAGGCACGACGACGCTTGGAGCTCGCTCTTCGTCTTCACGCAGAAGACGCCCCAGGCGTCGCCTGATCTTTCTCATTGAATCTCTGATTCTCATCCATAAATAATGTACAGGATTCAGCAAAACAAATACAAAAACAAAAGGCACTCTCGGCAACAAGCTTGAACGCCGAATAGATCTAGCTATGTCACAAACTCCATTATATTCAAAGCTAAACGATCAGAACCGCCGTCATCAGCAAAACATAGCACCGTGACGTACGTCAGCGGTCGTCCTCGTTGTCGTTGACCTTCTTGCACTCGTCGATCCACTCGGAGTAGACGTCGATGGGCTCCGTGAGCGCGTTGGCGACGGTGTGGTAAACCACCTTGCAGACGCCGCACTCCGCCTGGGCGATCATGTCCTTGAGGTCGATGCTGCACTCGATGCTGCCGGTGTGGCCGCAGAAGGGGCAGTCGAAGGCCTTGGGGACCGTCCGCGCCTTCTTGGCCGGCGCCGGCGCCTTCCTAGACTTTCCTCTTCCCCATCGCCCTAAGATGGCGAGTAGTAGCGCGTGTTGTTTATAGAGAGTTCTCGATGGGATTACGTTCCCACGTAGGTACGTACGATGGTGCAGTTTCCGGCTTGCGTACGTGGGACGAATCGGAACAGAACCTTAACTTGTCCCGTCCCGAGAGCAGAGCTTTGTCCGCCGACGCGACACCGGCGTCCTCGTCCAAACCTCGCCCTCACGGGGGCAGCCGACGATGCGCACGGTGGCGGGTCTCCTCAGATCTGCGAGATTGTCGACCGCGGCGGGCTAGCTGAGCAAAGCACCGTGGTCTCGCGCGGAAAAGGTGGCTTGGGCGCCTGGCCGAGCATTGTCCGGCCGGGAGTTGCGCCGCCGCCCCGGGAACGCGCGCGGCACTACCGCTCTGGCAAAGCAGAGGAGCAGCTGCTCGTGGCTCGCTTGTGGAAGCCAATTGTCGGTCCAAAACTTCGCCGAGGTCCCATCGATCACCGACCTCGACACGGATGGATGCCGCGGACATGGCAGAGATGATGTGCTCAGTGGTCACAGGTAGCAGTGCCCAGGTGTGGAGTCCGCGTCGGAGCGCCTCGGCCACTCCTAGCGGAGGCGTAGAGCAAAACCCATGATGCTTAAGTTCGGAATCCCCAGAGTACCCTACTCCTTGGGGACGATGGCGATACGCCATGCCACCTTGCACTTGCCACACCACTAGTGATTTCACTGCCCGACCAAAGGAATGCACGTCGCCGACGATCAATTTCCTGTATTGCCCAATTGGAGAGGCAACGGGAGATGGAGACATACACCGATATAGCGGACAGGGTCTACTTTATCACTGTTGGTCTTCCCGAGTCGTTGAGTAGTCTAGCTTTCCATCCTAGCATCGACAGCATCGACAAGGGGCTGCTCCTCGGTCAGCTCGTCCAAGATAGCTTGTAGTGGCTCAATGGCGCGCTCAAGGTCGCGGTGGTAGGTGGCTGGCAGACGGTGATCGATCAAGGGAGTTCGATCAGGTGGCCAGGGAGCGGTCCAGGTCAGCAGTGGGAGCTTGGCTGGGTGCTGGAGGTCAGCGAGAGAGGGCTAGGCGGGGCTGTGTGCGGCTAAGCATTACAGCGGCAGAATTCCACCGCGGCGGCAGCACATGTCCGCACGCGCGCGAGAGGAATTCGCCCGCGCCGTGAGCGCTTTGCTGCCGGGTGGTCGACCCAGATGGCATGCTGGTGTGCGTTGATGCGAGGCGATGCGGGATTGAGCGTTTGTAGGACTTTGCTTGACAGCGACGCGAGGGAACAGCGCTTGACATCGGCGACGTCACGCGGAATGGCTCAGTGGGGGACCTCGGGAAAGCTATTACAGCTGGGTCCCACTGCGGGTCCCGCCGGTCAACGGCAGCGGGGAATGGCAGAGATCCTTGGTGGGCTTTGCCCCGTGGGCCGGCTGGTGCGAGAAAAAAGAGAGAGGGAAAGAAGGCCGGGCTGGGCAGGTAAGCTGGTATGAGCCAGAAGGGTATTTCCTTTTTATTTTTATTTCCTCTTTTCTATTTCTGTTTTTTAAAATACTTGTATACATACATATATATAAGGTTTGTGTTAGCGGTCCTTATTGCATACTTTTTACCACCAACTTGTTATGAAAACAATTACCAAAACTTAGTTATAGGGTTTATCACTAACCATTTCCATGAGTTTTGGTGTTTTACTAGTTCTGTAGGGTATTATATCAAAATACATATAAATTGGGTCAAGCTTGGGTGACAACCAAGCATGCACCCGAGGCCCAGACTCAGAAGACCCAGTCACCAGATAAACCAGAGCCCGGACAAGAGGGGGTTGAACTAGAACCCACTTCAAATCAGCCCAACTCAGCGAGTGCACCACATGGCCCAACTCAGGAGGCCGAGAGGAACATGTTCACCAAGTTTGGAACGAATCGGTTCCGAAAGAGGGGCGTGTGCCCGAGTTGGGTCGCGCGCCCGACTTCTGTGTCCGATCAGGCCCAGCTTTGGTCAGTCGGTTCACGACGACACATGGAGTCAACCATTGGCTGCACTCCTACAAGGAAGGTAGGAAACCAACATTGTGAGGTCGGTTTGGAGCTTTCCATGTGGGGAGGAGAATTTTCCAAAGAGCCCCCTCCACTCCATCTATAAAAGGAGGCTCTCTCCCCCTCATTTGACACACACCACCAAGGAACTCTCTCTTTCCATTCTTCAAGATGTAGTAGTAGTATTAGCCTAGTTGGGAGTTAGGGAGAGAAGTGCAAGTTCTGGTGTAGTCCTCGGAGTTCTGGCAATCCTTGCCTCGGTTCTCTATAAGACTCAAGTACTTTTAATATATTTATCTTCTCTACTTTACTAAATTGGTTATCTATTCATGCCTTAGTTCTTTAGCTGAGCTTAGTTGATGTTTAGGTTTTATACCTTGGCATGGGTTCTTTGGTCTACGATTGATCTAGTTATAAATTATGACTAGAGTAGTAACCGCTAGCGCAGACGTGGTGTTTGGGCTAGCGAGTT
The DNA here is from genome assembly GCA_023333625.1 of Bothriochloa decipiens. NCBI lineage: Eukaryota > Viridiplantae > Streptophyta > Magnoliopsida > Poales > Poaceae > Bothriochloa > Bothriochloa decipiens. The sequence goes on along the minus strand of CM041638.1, from coordinate 41,339,797 downwards.
ACCGGAGAATGCGCCTAGCCCCACGGATAGTTGTGGTAGCCCTGGGGGTGATAGACTCGACCAGGCCTTTGTATTCTACCACGTTCGAGCTGGTATCATAGGACTTTTGGCTGCCTTCTCCCGGTTACCCCTTCCTAGTCTTTTCGAGAACCGGAAAGGTACAGCTGTCCCGAAGTGTCTTGGTGTAATCTTTATGTCTGTTCTTTGCTTGGTTAATCCTTTGGTGTAAACTAGAATAGAACCATAGTAAGGGAGGATAAAATAGGAACCTTGACCTCTCCCGATGACCTCCTAGCTTAGCTAGCCTACTCCAGTATCTTACTTAGAGTTCTCCTGTGTGTGTCGCTTATCAAAGACTAATCATATCTTTTGCCCCCGCATCAGTCTAGTTGGCATACTAGCTAGCAAATGTATGACAGATACTTATCAACTTCTTTACACATTGCTTCCCTGTGGATTAAATACGATACCCCGAAATACTCCTGGGTGAAAGCTACAACGATATCTGTTCGCTTGCGGATTTATCTGTTTGCGTTAACTTATACCATTTGGCTTTCTGGTGCAGTCACTAAGGATGGACTTAAAACCTCCTTGCTTAGCGATTGCTCTAAGAAATGCCAACAGTGTGACAATTTATATAATTGATCAAATAGTGGACATACATGGTCCAAGGAATATTTGGGGTATTATTCCCACAATATTTATTTGAGAAATAAATATTATTGGTTTATTATTTAGCATCACATAAATCAAATAAAACCCAAATCACAAGTAAGTTTAAAATGCAACATGAATGTATTGCACATGAGCTAGGTGGACATATGCCCTCTCACCTGACTTGGGCAACTTCTTCTTCGGCTTCCTTGATCTTGGCGGGGCCAAAGACTGCCCTCTCACCCGGATGGTCCCACATCAATGGGGTTCTGCATGGATTGCCATAAAGAGTTTGGAAGGGTGACATCTTGATACTTGCCTGGTAGCTGTTGTTGTAAGAGAACTCAGCAAAAGACAGACATTTCACCCAATCTGCCCCCATATTTGAGAACACTGGCATGAAGCATATCTTCAAGAATCTGATTCACTCTCTCTGTCTGACCATCTGTTTGAGGGTGGTAAGCAGTGTTGTAATCGAGGTCAGTCCCAATGGATTCATGTAGAGCTTTCTAGAATCAGGACATATATTGGGGTCCATGATCTGATATGATACTCTTAGGAGCTCCATGGAGCCTAAGTATCTCCTTGATGTACAAGTCTGCCAATTGTTCTACTCGTATCGTGGTCTTAACCAGTATAAAGTGTGCTACCTTTGTCAGAAGATCAACTATTACCCAGATGGAGTCATGGCCTTGCGGGGATCGAGACAATCCCACGATAAAGTCCATGGATATGCTCTCCCACTTCCATTCAGGAACATTGAGTGGTTTGAGTAATCCAGCGGGTCTCCTGTGCTCGGCCTTGACTCTATTACAGATGTCACATTTGGCCATATGTTTAGCAATCTCTGTCTTCACGCCTTTCCACCAGAAATGCTTCTTCACATCTTGATACATTTTTACACCACCAGGATGGATGCAATATTTGGAGTCATGTGCTTCTGACATAATCTCTTTACGCAAAGTAGAATCACTGGGTACACAGATTCTGTCCTTGAACCGATGGTTCCATGCTCATCTTCTCTGAATTCTAGACTGTAGCCTAGCTTCATCAACCCACAAATGTACTCCATTTCCTCACAATTCTTCTGTGCCTCACAAATTTGTTCGATGAGATTATACTCGATACGAAGTTCATGCAACAGACCATGGGGTACTATCTAAAGCTGAAGATCTTCAATCTCTTTCTTTAATTCAGGTGGCAAGGATGAGGTGAATAGAGCATGGCAGTAGGCCTTGTGACTAAGAGCATCTGCGAATACGTTAGCCTTTCCTGGATGATAGTGAATCTCCATGTCATAGTCCTTGATTAGCTCTAACCATCTGTGCTGCCTCAAATTCAGATCTTCCTGAGTGAAGAAGTACTTTAGGCGCTTATGATCAGTGTAGATATCACACTTATTGCCAATGAGATAATGCCTCTAGATCTTCAAAGTGTGCACAACCACAGCTAACTCAAGATCATGACTGGGGTATCGTTGCTCGTGCTCTTTCAGCTATTGGGAAGCATAAGCAATAACCTTCCCATTCTGCATTAACACACAACCAAGTCCTTAGCGAGAGGCATCACAATAGACAACAAAGTCTTTAGTGATATCAGGTAAAGCTAGGACAGGTGTGGTAGTGAGCTTCTCCTTCAAGGTTCGGAAGCTTTGTTCACAATCAGGTGTCCATTCGAACTCGTTGGTCTTCTTCAGGAGGTTTTTCATAGGACGAGATATCTTCGAGAAATTCTGAATGAATCAGTGATAATAACCCGCCAATCCTAAGAAACTTCTGATCTCTGACACATTGCGAGGCTGGTCCCATTCTTTCACGGCCTCAATTTTTGCAGGATCCACAGGAACACCATTAGCTGAGAGTACATGGCCAAGGAAAGAAACTTCTTCAAGCCAGAACTCACATTTGCTGAACTTGGCATAGAGTTGTTGTTGAGATAGCTTCTCGAGCACTATTCTCAAATGCACTTCATGTTCTTCAGTAGTGGCTGAATAGATCATAATGTCATCGATGAAGACTACCACAAACCGATCAAGATCATCCATAAACACCATGCTCATCATGTTCATGAAGTAGGCAGGGGCATTCGTGAGGCCGAAAGATACAACGGTGAACTCATACTGCCCATAGCGAGTGACAAAGGCTGTCTTGGGAATGTCTTCCTCTCATATCTTCATATGATGGTAGCCTGATCAAAGATCAATCTTTGAGAATTATTTAGCACCACGAAGCTGATCAAGCAGATCATCAATCCTTGGCAGAGGATACGTGTTCTTGATGGTAACAGAGTTGAGATTGCAGTAGTCAACAAACATCCTGATCGTACCATCCTTCTTCTTCACAAACAGAACAGGTGATCCCCAGGGCGAGGCACTAGGCCTAATAAAGACCTTGTTGGAAAGCTCCTTTAGCTGCTTCTAGAGCTCTTCTAGTTCATCAACTGACATGCGGTATGGTCGCTTAGCAATGGGGCTGGTACCCGGCACGAGGTCAATTATGAACTCAGCATCACGATCAGGTGGCATGCCTGACAACTCTTCTGGAAACACATCCTCATATTCTCCGACAACGGGGACATCAGCGAGAGTCTTCTCCTTTTTCTGAGGTTCTGCCTGTGACTTGAGTGCATTCAGGGCACATAGAACAGATATAGACTTATCCTTCTGAAGTGCACATCTAACTGTTTGGCAAGAGGGGTGGATTATCTGAACATATCTGGGTGAACAAGAGATCAAACCCCTATGCTTGGTAGGCCAATCCATGCCTAGGATGACATCCAGGCCATTTGAAGGTAGAAGGGTAAGGTTAGCTCGAAAGGTTAGACCCTCGATAGAAAGCTTCACTCCCTTACAGATATGGGTGCTTCTCATCTCACCTAGAGGAGAACTGGTGACTATAGGCTCCAGACATGGAGTGGTAGGTATATTGTTATCTCGTGCAAACTTGGATGAGATGTATGAACATGTAGCTCCAGAATCAAACAGAACTGATGCTTTAATGTCATTAACTAAAAACATACTGTACATAACATCTGGGGCAACTTGAGCTTCTTCAGCGTTCATGTGCGTGAGGCGACCGCGGCTTGCAGATCCATGGTACTATGACTTGGGTGCAGTAGGAGCAAGCGTCTTCTCAGGACAATCCACAATCTTGTGGCCAGGCTTGCCACAACCATAGCAAGTGACCGGCACACTACCTGTAGGGGTTGGCGCAGCGGCCTTCCAGTTGCTTGGGTTCGGCGTAGCACGAGCAAGCGCGGAGTGGTAAGTCCTATGGAACGGCTATGAAGAGTGCTCCCGAGAGTAGTGATCCTTCCTAGAGCAGTCACGAGAGCGGTGATCACGAGAGTGATGGTCACGTGAGCGATGGTCACAGGAAGAGCGGGGGTGGTCAGCAGAGTAGGTACCACCACTCTTGCCCCAGCCATAGGCAAGGTCTTTGCTGTAGTGAGGACGGCTTGATGACCTGTCCCGATGGAACCTCTTGTGCTCGTGGTCATGGTAGGAGCCCTCTGACTTCCTCTTCTCCCTCCTGGACATTTCACCTGCCTCCTTCTGGTCCTTCTCGATCTATATGCAGCTATCGATTATGTCACAAAGGGTGTGACTCTTGGTGCCTCCCAGGGCTACCTGGATCTTGGGATTCATGCCCTTCCTGTACTGGGTGATCTTTTCTTTCTCTGACTCTACGACATGCAGGGGTGCATAGCGCAGCAAGTTGGTGAAAGTGTTGGTGTACTCACAGATGTCATACCCCTTCTAAGTGAGGTTGTGGAATTCTTCTTCCTTCAACTCCATGACTCCCTCAAGAACATGGTACTCAATGAACTCATCAGTGAATTCATCCCAGGAGATGTGGTTGGGGTCCTCGTGAGCTTGGCAGTAGCTGTCCTACCAGGAGCGTGCAGCTCTAGTGAGATGGTGAGTGGCGATCCCAACACACTCCTCAGGGTACAGGTGGTCAGCTACAGCTTCTTTTCGATCTCCCGAAGCCAATCATCAGCTTCCAGCGGTTCCTTGTAGGTGCCATCAAAGGTGGGTGGCCTGAGCTTCAGAAAACCTTTGAGTTTCCTCTAGAAGTCATTCAGGTTGCCTCCACTATGGTGATTGGCCCTATTGACCAAAGCAGTGAGCAGCTGAGTCTGCTGCGCCATCACTTCCGCCAGGTTCGGCAGCGGTGGTGGCGGAGGGTTCGGCGGAGGCCCATTGCCATTGGCATCACCTCCTCCAGGGGCACCTCCTCTAGGAGCACCACCTCCAGCGGCACCTCCTCCAGGGGCACCACCTCCAGCGGCACCTCCTCCAAGGGCACCACCTCCTGCGGGACCTGCTGGCGAGGTCTACTCACGGTGGTCGTCCCCACCCAAGTTGAGATCGATGGGCAGGACGTGACCACCCCTGCGTCCACGGCGCCTACCACGCCCAAGTTTAGGCACGGGTGGAGGTGAGCGGTTGCCCAGACGAGCGGAGCGACGTGCAGACATCTGTGACACGGGTCAACACGTCTTTAGTATTTAATGATTAAATAGAATTAAATAATTTTAATGATTTAAGAAAAAATATTTAATCTATCCAACACTCATACAAAGAAGCAATAAGAGCCATAAAATATGATAAGATTTGAACATTCATCACATGGTTTGCATTACATGGCATCACCTCTAGCAGCTATGCTAGATGATGTGTGACTCACACTATGAGAAGGTAAATCATGGGGGGTACATCAGGGATAGTACATCATAACTCATGGACATCAACTAACTCATGACGTGGCCACACAGGGTCCACACTACTCAGACTCGTATACAGGAGCGTTGTACTAGGCTAGATGAACTCATTGGTAAGTGGCAGGTTGGTGGGGGCTGGACCGTGGTCGTGCCTCAGGAGAGTCTGACCAATCTGGAAAGTTTCCTTGAAGGGGTCCTTGCGCCTGGCCGATAGAGGAAGTCGGTCTCGTAGGTCATCCTGGCAGCGCCTCTCATCGGCGTTCTTCCAAGCTACCTTGAGTCTCTTGTACCTGTCAACTAGAGTCTCATTTTGAATCATCAGTGCAATTAGGTGGCCTTGATTTCACTACGCTTTTGCTTCTACTTTCTTCAGGGCCTTGACGAGCATCGACTTCTCACATTACAGGGTAAGGTTGTTCTTGCCATCCTCCTGCCTCTTCCTCTGAAGTTCTCCAATGTCTCTGTTCCTGTCATCTTTCTCTCTCTCTAGCTAGAGGATCCTTGCATCCAAGGCATAGTTCCAAAGCCTGATGTCTTCCACCTTGTCTCTCAGGTCGGCGACTTCGGCCCTGTGGGCTTTCTCTTGACAGGCGAGCTTGTCCTTCAGTTGAGCGATTGTTGCCTTGAGATCTTCCTTTTCCTCAGCCTCCATCTTGTAGAACTCTTAGTACTCCATTAGAGTATTGCGGTCAAGACACCTCTTCTTCTCCAAGTGCTACATGTACCTGTTCTGCTCAAAGAGGTGAGCAGCGGAAGCACGGTTACAAAGGCTTATCTTCACAAGGATGACCCTCCAGGCCATCTCATCTTGCTGCTCAGGGGTGAGAGTATGGTTCAAGGCCTGGGGAAGAAGGTGAAACTCTGTAGCTCGGAGGTGCTCGTAAGCAGTCTTCATCACCACGCGTAGAGCCTTGAGCGACATAGACTGGATTCCTTCTTCAATTAAGTCCTCCACTGTCATTTCTGTGAGAGCAGGCACAGAAGGAAGGGTTGAACTTGCTGGGATCTCTATGTGCATGACCACATAGCCCTTGATTCCTCCGTCTGGGTGGGGCTCTCCTCGGTAGATGTACTTGATCTCCTTTACAGGGACTCCGAGCACCTCGAGGACATGGCGTAGGGTGTACGAAAAGCCTGGGAACTCCCATCCCTCGAAAGTGCACTCCGTGGTGTTGAGCCTCAATGGTCCAAGCGGGGGTCCCAAACTTGTCATCTGCATGTTTTAGAGGAAAAAGGGTTAGCAATTCAGTAGCAATAGAGAAGCCTTGCATAAAAGAAATGCAGGGTCGGTATATAACCGAAAGGAAAAGCTGGCTTGTCCTGTTCTAACATCCATTTCTAGGGTTTCGTCCTAGGGTCAAGTATGGCTCTGATATCAACTGAAACGACCTCGATTCCATGAAGGAAAATCCATAGAGTCAAAGTGTAAGATGAGAATTTAAATCACATTACCCGATAATAGTTGAATATCATAATCCATACATCGAATAAAAGAGTGCAATAGAAGGGTTTACAATAACTTGTTACATCGCCTATTGGCGGAATCAGAGTTCATGCAGCATAAAGTAAAAGCTTGAAGGTGTGGAAGCTATCATTGTCCATCCACTCGAGCGTAGGTACGAAACCCTCAATCATCATACTCCTCAGACGAGTACTCACTCCTGGAACCTGTGTGCCAAAGTATCAGTATGATATGTACTGGCCACTCCCACCCTATGCATTGCTTTATGGAAATTGGATGCAAAACATGGATATATCAAAAAAACCTATAAAGGCTAGGGTTTCCTATGCAAGCGATCAAGTAAGAAATATAATAATCAAGTTTTATACACTTTCTCATTCCCACACCATCCATCACCATCCATCTCTGAATCACCATCCCACATCCTCCAACACCATCTCAAACTCTTGTTGACAGGCCAACTCCCTCTCAGCCTACCTCAGCGGCCCGTAGCCCTCAACCTGGCTCACGGCTCAAAATCACACTCAGGGGAAAGGTAGAACACTCTACTCACTAGTCTGGTGCAAGCAGAACACAAGAAAGGTCCATAGCCGAGAAGTTGGCATATGTATCGATCAATCAACCATACACTCTACAGAGGTTTCACTAATCCACAAGATAGCCATCATCGGTGCTGATCATCACCTAAGAAGATTCCGGACACCTACTGCCATAGAATGATGCCACCCTACCTCTCAGCCCTGGAACACCCTTAGAGTGGCTGATACTATGAGGGCTCATGATCCCATTCCTGCAGAGCATCATGACCGTCTCAAAAGGGTGTGAGTCTTTGATGCCCATACCTTCCTAACACATGCTCGCCTGATAGTAATGGCATCGATCTATCTAGCGGTTCAACCATCTCCCCCAATGGGAAGTGAGTGGAAAGTAAGAGATTCCTATGATCTGGTTACCAGCGCAGCAGTTCCTAGGTGTGACCAAGTCAGGATGTCTTCATCAGGGTTGTTCTTTAACATGCTACCACAACACCTTCATCATGGGTTCCATCCAGCAGAGGCTCACACCCGAAGACCACCATCGCATCCAAGTTAGTCCGTCATAGACTTCTCTTCGTGGGAATGTCCAGATACATTCCCCGGCAAGACATGCTCCAGAAGCTCGTCGTAGATCCCGGCTCGATCGACTCAACCCTCACCCTACACCCTACCGTAGGTTCCACCCCAAACCCAGATACAACATCATCAATTCACATGCCCATCTGTTCCAACAACACACACACCAAGCCTGGCACCCTCCAGGCCCTCCCAGGGTTCATCACTTCGCATCAAAATGTAAGCGAGTGAAGTATATATATATAAACATAGCAGATAAGCAAGTGGCTAATATAACAACGGGTAAGCAGGTGATAGGTTACAACAAGGTAGGGCTCATCAAATAATAATCTACCATGCATTCCTAGCATAGGCGATCCATTATATTGCAATAAAAGTAGAGCACTAGCATTACTAAATTTTCCATGAGTAATGAGATCTATGAAGTTGGGTGAGATGTGGCACCTTCGCTGTTGTCAGCTCCTGACCTTACCTGGTACTCAGAGTCCTCCTCAGACCGGTCCTCGCTCGACTCTGTAACCGATATATTGGTCGCGAGAGTGGCCCTATAGATTACCACAAAGAATGAATAACAGCAAAAAGATCCAAATGCACTGAAACATGATAAAAATAGCTAGAGCTCGATTTATAGAAAATTTGGATACTTGGATCATAATTTTTGGAGCTCGTATGAATTAGTTATGAATTTCTAAAGATTTAACCATATTCTAAAAAAGAAAAGGGCTGGATTATCCTGAGGCTGACACATGGCAGCACGGGGTTGGTCCACGTGTCGCGTGCGGGTTCAACAGTGACAACATAGCAGCTGACTCGGATGACGACATCATGCTGACGTCAGCAATGACAGGTGGGACCAGGATGATGTCATCTGCTGACGTCAGCGTTGACTCGGTCAACGATTAACGGTCAACTGACAAGTGGGCCCCACTGGGTCGTTATGGCTGGATATGGGCCGGGTCTGGCCCACCACGTGGCGTGCTCTGGTGGTGCCATGTCATCAACACGGATCTCAGACGGGCTTGGTCCACAACCTCTGGTCCACGGTGCTCCGCTTCTCGCTGGTCCACTAACAGTGATTCAAGTCCACATGAGCCGAGTGCACTGATGTTTCCTCGGGTTCACATACTCCACAGACCAATCCACGGTGCACTGGCACTCATGGGGTCCACCTGCAGCCTCACTGGCTCACGTGAATCGATCCCCTCCTCTGTTTCCTTTCGCCCGACGGTGGGGCTCGACGGCAGTAGCTGAGCTCCAATTCCCGGTTCTCCAGAGGTTTCCAGCTTCATCTTCTTGCTCATCGGCTTCAGCACGTTGCGGCGAACACGGAGATGGTCTTCAAGTCTGCAGCTTGGCCTCCAGCGGAGATGTCCATGGTGAACGGCGGCTCGACGGTGACGGTGCACGGTAGCAGGTCATCAGCGACCCCATCCAAGGCAAAGTGGGGCACAAGGGTGCAATTGGGGTTTCGCAGCACCTCCCTGACGTGCCGACGGCGACCTTATCCTGCGGCGGAGCCCGCGCGGGAAGCAACTCCCACGGCGGAGCTCCGGCGTGGCCATGGTGCGCGGCACGGCACCCAGGGAGGCTCCACGGCTCCCATATTCTCCATGTTCCAAAGTAGCACGTCACGTCGAAGCTTGATGAGGCATTCTTGTACTTCGAGGCGGCCGGAGGAGACGAGGAACGGCGTTGATGGTGGCATGGTCATGCATCGATGATCCTCCGGTGTCGCGTTCCAATTGCTAGCGTGCGCACGATGTTTCGCATAGCGAGGCGGTTGCAGATCTTGCGTCGATGAAGCCCGGGTACCTTCGGCTGGCCGGCAAGGTGGCTTCACCGCGGCGGCGCTCGGTGCATGGCGACAGTCAAGGTGGCATGTCCGTTCCGGCGTCCTCCTGACGCCTTGGAAGCATAGGGCTCGATTGGTCATTGTGTGTGCGTGCGTGTGTGACCATGGAGGCCGGTAGAGGCCTCGGCCTATGCGCTCCCAAGGCGGAGTGCCATGGCCAGCAGCAGGGGTCGAGGTCAAAAAAGGGGAACATGGCATGCTCACCGGCGTTTGGAGGGGAGAGAAGGTGCGGTACAAGTCCAACTCCTGAGGCGGCTCGCGGTACGGCGTCTGGCTCCACGTTCCGGCACGGCTCCTCCTCCGGCTCCGGCGGCAGCGGAGCTCCTTTCTCTTCTTCGTCCTCGCCCCCTTCTTCTCCTTCCTCCCCTTCTCCTCCAAATTGCAGTGGCTGGTGATGAATTGGGAACCACCAGAGTGGTGGCGACGGCTTGGAAGCCCTAGGGCACCGTGGCCTTGCTTATATAGGGGAGGTCACGGCGGTAGGTGGCCGGCAGATGGTGATCGTTCAAGGGAGCTCGATCAGGTGGCCAGGAGCAGTCCAGGTCAGCAGTGGGAGCTTGGCTGGGTCCCGGAGGTCAGCGAGATAGGGCTAGGCGGGGCTGTGTGCGGCTAAGCATTACAGCGGCAGAATTCCACCGCGGCGGCAGCGCATGTGCGCGCGCGCACGAGAGGAATTCGCCCGCGCCGTGGGCGTTTTGCTGCCGGGTTGTCAGCCCAGGTGGTGTGCTGGTGTGCGTTGATGCGAGGCGATGCGGGATCGAGCGGTTGCAGGACTTTGCTTGGTAACAGCACCTGACATTGGCGATGTCACGCAGAATGGCTCGGTGGGGGACCTCGGGAAAGCTATGACAACTGGGTCCCACTGCGGGTCCCGCCGGTCAGCGGCAGCAGGGAAAGGCAGAGGTCCTTGGTGGGCTTTGCCCCGTGGGCCGGCTAGTGCGAGAAAAAAGAGAGAGGGAAAGAAGGTCTGGCTGGGCTGGTAAGCCGGTACGGGCCAGAAGGGTATTTCCTTTTATCTTTTTATTTCCTCTTTTCTATTTCTGTTTTTAAAATACTTGTATACATACGTATATATAAGGTGTGACAATTTATATAATTGATCAAATAGTGGACATACATGGTCCAAGGAATATTTGGGGTATTATTCCCACAATATTTATTTGAGAAATAAATATTATTGGTTTATTATTTAGCATCACATAAATCAAATAAAACCCAAATCACAAGTAAGTTTAAAATGCGACATGAATGTATTGCACATGAGCTAGGTGGTACATATGCAACATGTGTGGAACTTTACTACATGACACATCATCACTCATAGGTTTTTACGAAAAAATTTTATAGCTCGGATTTTTGGGTTGTTACGGTGGAGCAGCGCGCCCGCACAATAGGAGAAGGGGTCGCTTTGGTGCAGTGGAGGGAGGCACAGGCACGACAGGGGGGCAGCTGCAGCCATGGAAGGGAGCAGAGGGAGCAGTGCACCTGTGCCCGAGGAGAATGAGCCACTTTTGGCACGATAAGAGCAGTTGCGACCATGGGAGGGGGCAACGCGCCCGTGCCAAAGGAGGGGCCGCTGTGACGTGATGGAGGAAGGCTCAGCCGGGCTGCTTTTGGCGTGCGAGGGGTCGTCGTGGCCATGGGAGGGAGCCATGCCGCAAATCTGGCCGAGCTGCCAGAATTCACTGTCATGACATGTGTGTTGGTGTAGAGGTGGTCGTTGGTCCATGAGTCGGTCCACATGGCTGCAAATGAGCCATGCCTGCCTACGTTGTTCGCCTCGTCGGTATCAAACGACACATGGTGTCGTAGTGTTAGTAGCACTTGCATGGTTGATATAGCTTGGACTAGTTGGGACTTCTTCGACAGTGTTATCGTGGTAAGCCGTGGAGCTTGATCATATGATGGTGTCACGGAAGTAGATGTACTTGATGAAGACTGACGTCACAGCAGATGGAGCCTGTGCCCTACAGCCCTAGAGCCGACTGTGTTGATCAATGTGGAGCCCTCGTTGGTGGTGGCGTCCTGGTGACATTTGTAAGAAGGAGAAAGAAAAGAAAAGGAATAAACAAAAAGGAGGATTAATCTGTCCCCGTCGATGGCTGGTTAACTTCTACTTCCTCCGTTTTAAATTATAATTTATTTGATTTTTTTACTTTAAGTTTGACCACTCGTCTTATTCAAAAAATTTAAGTAAAACTAGTTAAATTTAGGTCATTCTCGAAGATCTTTTGTTAATAAAGGAATCCACAACAAAAGAAATAATATTTTGAATAAATTTTTAAATAAAATGAGATGGTCAAACTTGAAAAAGAAATCAAACAAACTACAATTTGAGAAAGACTGGTGCTACGCTAGCTGTAGTAACTGCGTAAGTGCATGGGCACCAGGCACGCACAGGCCCGGCAATGTGCACCAGCATCAGCATGCGCGCCCATGTGTTCATGGAGCTGGCCGGTAGCCCACCACGCTGCTCAGTGTGCGTCTCCTGCTCGATGCAGTACTCTGCCGGCGTCGCAACCGTACAGCCGGCGTTGTTGCGATGCAGTTCGAAGGGTCCGTTGTGCCGATGAGGAGGGGCGCTCGCCGCCGTCACTATTACAAAATTTTTAATCGTGACGGACGTTTTCGGTTTTCCGCAGCGGACAAGAGCGAACGCCATGGATGGAAGGTCACGGTTAATCGTGGCCTCCACCGTAGCGGGCGCTTATGTCCGCTGCGGAAGTTTTTTTACCGTAGCGGGCAACATAAGCCTCCCGCTGCAGTAAATGAGTATTAACCGTAGCGGGCGGCTTATGTTATCCGCTACGGTAAAGAATTTTCGAAAAAAAAGAAACCCTAGATAGGCCCGCCGAGCCCATCCACAGGCCCGACGAGCCCATCCAGGGTTTGGAGTGCCGCCGTCGCCAGATCGACGCCCCGTAGCTCGGTGGTAGAGGGGCCGCCGTGCTCGGAGTAGAGGGAGGCAGCACCGTCACTTCCGGTCGCTCGCGTCGGTGGCAAGTCCACCGCCGTGGCCGTCGCTGGAGGCGGATCGAGACCGCTACTGCCTGGTGGAGGACGGAGTCGCGGCACCGAACTCCGCCCACGCGAGCCGCATCGACGCGTCGCCCTCCATCCGCGCGAGTTGCGCCGCCGTCGTCGGACCCGCCGTGGCCCGATCTGCAATAAGGAGAGAGGGATGAGCGAGCGAGACGGAAGATTCAAGAGAGGAAGAGGGAGATGGCTGGGGATCTACGAACCTCGAAGGATGCACCTCGTGACGATGACGCAGAGGAGCACGGTTGCTGCCGTGACGACGCTGAAGCAGCCGCAGACGATGAGGAGCGGGTCTGAGCCCGCGCGCACGGCCGGCCCCGACACCCTAGCCGCGGCGTGTCCCCGTCCCCGCTGCCGCCAGCCTGCGGCGACGAGGAGGAGGAGGAGAACCCCGCAGAGGCGGGCGCATTCGCCATGGCCTAGGGTTCAGACGTTTTCGTTCTGGCGGGCGGGCTTGGATTCGGGTGAGGCGGCGTTCCGACGGGGGAAGGAAGGAATGTGTCGGAGTCCATGAGAGAGAGGGAGCTGGGAGAGGAGTGAGGAAAAGGGAGTCGGGCCGAGCGCTGGAGTGCCGAGCGGCTGCGCGAGTCCGGGAGTCGGGCTAGGGACTGCTGTAGGTGAAGTGAACCCTAATGTGTCGTATATATATGTGGAGCAGATTTTGGGCCTGGTTTGGGCTATTGGGCTTCGGTCATTTTCCGTGACGGACCATTTAAGTTGTTCGCTGTGGTAAATTGATTTATCGCAGCAGGCAATAGTACCCGCCACGGTAAATAAAAAATGTCCGCTGTGGTAAATCGTGAGATTTACCACATATGGCAAAAAATACCCGCCATAAAGGGTATTTTAGCAATGCCATAGAAGTTCATTTCTACGGTAGTGCGTCGCCGACAAAGAGTGGCGCTCGCTTCCATGCTAGCTGCTACCTGGCATGTTGGCCTGAGTTGCATCTCCGGCGCGCGCGTCTCCTCCATGGCGCAACGTTTTGATGTAGCTACACGGGGCGCTGCTGTCGATGGCGTCCGTGCTCACCTCGACGTTCCCGATCCAACAAGGCCGGGAAGGGCGTTGTCAGTGTAGAGGGGCGCGCGAGCGTTGTAACTTGACAATACTGTCTCTCGATCGACACGATGACGACATGCTCCTGCCATGAGCCCATGACCCAGATGAGCTTCGGCGCTCGTTTGATGGTGGGGCGTCGCCTAACCCAGCGAGGTCGAGTGGGCGATGGCGCACAATTAGACCACGGGTTGACGAAGATATATGAAGAAAACAATTTTTTGGCCTAGATGGCACAACAAAAATGCAGCCCTGAGTGCGTGAAACTCGTCAAAATTATCAGCCACCGTGAGTCCCGTGTGCGGCGCTGTCATTGAGGTAGTTGCTGCCTCGTGAAAACGGGGGCGACTGCTCGGCAAACGTGCGCCACGTATAGCAGCGCACGCATACCATCTCTTAGAGTCCTCCACCGCCCGACCCTGACGCCCCGTTCATGCACTGTTCATCTTCAACCTTCCGACGCTCCCGACGCTCACACCTCCCCGCCGCCCCGCCGTCCACCGCCACCGCTGCGACCGCGCTCCGGCGAGCCCTCGCGCGGCCGCGGCGCCCCCTTCTTCCACCTCCCCCGCCCTGCTCCCGCCGCCGTTCTCGCCAGAGCTTGTCCCCGCCGCCTACCCAGCCCATCCGGCCATCCTTCCCAGCCTGGCTCGGCGGCGCCGCTGCCGCCTCGCTCACCGCCTGCCGTACCGCCATCACAGTAGTGTCGCAGCCGCCGCCAAGCCGGCCGGCCGAATTCTACAGCCGGGGAGGGATTTGGGAGCACTGGGGCCCTCGCCGGAACCCTAATTTCAGGGGAGTTGGCCGGATTTGGGGAAGCCCTGCCGCCGCCGCATCGTCCGCCGCCCCGGCCGCGGCGCCCTCGCCGCCGGCCGCTTCGCCCACAACCTCGGCCGCCGCCGCCCGCCATCCGCCCGCCATCCGCCCGCTCCGCCCCCCCCCGGCCCCGGCGCCGGCCGCGGGTCCGGGCGCGCGGGCGTGCGCCACGTACCCGTTTGCCGTTATCAAAGGTAGCGCGCATGCACCGAATAGCCCTTGGGCGTGAAAACGAGCACCGCGGCGCCATTTTGGCTACGATCCTCGCATGTCAGCATGTGTAATTTGCATCTTGGTCACTACAGAGCTATAGTTGCAGCTAAGGCTCGGGCGCAAAAAGATGACGGTTAGAGCCATAGTGGATCGGGGCTCCCAGGCATTGTCCCTTGGACTCATCTTACTGGCTGCTCCCTCGAAAGGGTCACGCACCAAGCGTGATATAATTAAGGAGACAAACTCCTCCGTGACCATACGATGCCTATATCGTGACATAAGTGAATTGACGGAACATGCTGTTGAATTCATTGCAAGTTGACATGTTTATCGTATTTCAGATACCGCTTTGATGATTTTCGATTGTTGTAGAATCACTTTCGAACAAATATTTTCTTTTCCAAAATTATTAGAATATTAACATCATATTCATTTCCGACAATATCGTGTCGATTTCATTTTTGAGAAAATAATTTAAAAATTGAAGTGATTTTGTCTTCTGCCAATCGTAAGGGTTACATTTTTTTTCTCAATCACGTAAAAGATTTGCGCGTATTTTTATTAAGGAGAAAGGTTTTAGTACAACTGGGGCGCTTTTACGAGATTGACAATGAAGCACACTCCCCTTACAATGTTTTCGCTAAGGTATTACTCGCTGCTTATACAACTAAGTTCTTGGCGCCGGCGTTACCGGTCATGTCCGCGAGCGTGGGGCGCGGTGGCGCCTTCTGCGTTCGCCGACGTTACAGCCGTCAGGGAAGAGTTCCCTAAGGGCCTCGTCGTCCTCCTGCTTACCCCCGAAGAGGGGTCGAACTTGTTGGTCGCAGTGGACTCAGTCAACAACGATACCTGGCCTAGGCGCTTTAAAATCAGGTACTCACCGCGCTTGGACATCGGTAGCCTCGATATGCTCTGGGCAGCGAGCCGCCGACTGCGCAGCGGCCTGCGCCACGGAGTAGTGGCCTTCTTTGGCGAAGGTCGGCATAGGATGGCTTCGAGTCTTGGCTTCTTGACTTTGCCGCCAAAGGCCTTGAGGCAGCGTTGTGTCGTGTGTTCACCGACGGCGGCGGAGTTTCCAGCACCGTCTGATCGACAGGCAGAGGGGTTGAGGGCACCTCCTCTGGCTGGGCCGACGTCGTGTCCCGGGGGTTGTCGTCAGCCTCCGCGACTGGTGTGGCCTCCGCGATGGCAGTGGCCTCCATGGCATCCTCCTCTTCGACTGCAAGTCGGCCAGTGGCATGGTCAGGGCGGCGCAGTCCTCCGGCGCAGTCCTCCTCCGGGAGTTTGGTCGCTGCGAGAGGGGTGACTTCTAGCTCCAGGGGCGGCCTTCCGAACCTGGCCAAGTGCGCGCTGCCGAGTGGTGGTAGCGGACCTTCGAGGATGACGGCCCAGGCGACATCCTTCCAAGTGGCCGTTGGATCTGCCGAGTATGATCCAAGCCCCGAGTTGTCGACCGGGGGCTCGACCGGTGCTTCATCCCCTGGGCGAGCAGTCCATGGTTGCCACTTCGAAGGTTGGGCGGCGCAGCTCGCCTCCAGCTTCCTCTGCCTCCTGTGATGCCGGCACCAGTGTGAGCGATGACCGTGGCCACGCTGGTGGGAGTGGTCAGCCTGGGTCGCGTCCTTGTCCGCCGCGGGTGCACCATCATCACCCGCGACGTCATTGGCACTGCAGCCGCTGCCGCACCTTGGCCGAGCGATGCGCCTGGCTTCATCGCGGGCACGCCTCGGCCTCTTGCAGTCCTGCGTGAAGTGGCCGAGGCTATGGCAGCGGAGGCATCGCCATGGGAGGTTGTAGGTGGCGACCCGGTGCCCCGCCGCGAGGCACTTGAAGCAGCGACCATCGGCGTAAGCCGAAAACTGCCATGGTCCGAAGTACTGCCCCCCCGGTGCTCACCCCGTGGCGCTGCCACGGATGCAACGGCTATGCTGGTTGATGAGGATGCTGGGGAAGCACGCGCTGCCATCCATCAGCGTCCGGGGCGGTCGCACGACGCATCGACCCTAGACGCTAATGTGCTGGTGTTCTCTCCGGCGCGACGACGGGTCGCCCACTGCCCCCGCGTTGGCCGAGTCGCTGGCGGGCAGGTACGAGTCCCTCTGGTGGTCGCACGGGGATGCCGCTCACCAGCTGGGGACATGGCCGGTGATGCTTCCTCTTGCGCCGGTGGTCACCCCGCTTGGCAGCCACCCCACCACGACCCAGAGCCACAATCGAAGGCATCGGCGGGCGACGGGCAGCAGGCAGGTAGGACGAGGGCTGATTGTCGCCGGATGCGTCATCGTCATCATCCACCCACGGCTGATGCTTGGAGTGCCCACATGAGACTGGCATGAAGGGAGCCGCCGTCAGAGAAAGGGCGGACCTTGGGGCCGCCGGTGAACGGGCCTCGACGACCACCACTGGCCGCGGACTTGGGGAGACCTTATCCCCCTCCTCCTCATCATCCGAGGCATCCTCGATGAGGACCAGCGAGTCATCCCCCTTCAGGCGGCGGGGCTGGGTTCCCTGCATCGGTGTCGACGACGCCGAGAAGCCCGTCGTGCCAGGCAGGTCCGTCGCAGCCACCAGGGGTGAGGAAGCTTGTGGTGCGACGGCCACGTCACCATCAGCACCGGCCTCCCCCATTCCGGACATTGAGATGCAGGGACCACCCTTCCCCGTCAATGGCAGAGGGCCGGCTGCCGCAGCGTCCCAGCGGAATGTGGCCACGCCCGAGTTGGGGGCGCACGGGATTCCGGAGGCTGGTAGGCCACCGGAGACGGAGAGGGCGGCGGCGGTGGCCCTCCTTCCCGTGGCCCGGCCACGGGCGCCGATGTGGCGGCGGCGGTGCCGGTGTCGGGCCTGGTGTCGCGGGGTCGGTGGAGGCGCCCGCGGTCAGGGAGGACCTCCAGGTCCCCCGGATCGGGCGGGGACGGAGCTCCGCCGGCCGGCATCGACGCCATCCCGGCGGCGGCCGGGCCCAGAGCCAGCCCATCCGGGCCCGAGCTCGCGGAGACAGGGCGGGGGGAGAGGGGAGTGGGGGAGTGGGAGGAGAGGCGGGGGCGGAGAGGGGCCTGACGCCGGCGCAGAGGAGGCGGCCGGCGCCGGCGGCAGCGCGGAGGGGGCCGCCAGTGGCGGCTAGGGATTGCGGCCCCTCAGCTCGCGGCCCATCCCTCCCCGCGAAGGATTAACCAATTTACCATAAGGGTTACACATTTTAAATTTAAAATATTCGATTGACAAACCGTAAAAGCTATGGACGATTTGTCGAATTGTTTCCCAAACCTAACAAGTTTGGGTTGGGCTCTAAGTGAATTAACAGAACGTTCCAGTGAATTGCAGGACAATCCATGGATTCGGCGGGTTGTTACACGGAACGACCCATGGTGTTAGCTAGGACTTGGTCATTTTGGGTGATATATATGTGCTGACGGACGATCTGTGAAGTTTGACGAATGCTCCGTGATGAATTAGATGCTCTCAGGTACTCTAGAAAATCAATTTAAATTATTGGCAGTCTGTCTGGATCCCATAGACGATTCGTGAATTCAATATCAGTGAAGACTAAGTGTTGGCTTCGAGTTTTGACTAAGTGCTCGTTTGGCAGATGGTCCGTGAATTGCGACGGATGCTCCATACGCCAATAGAACCTATGTTCTTCATTGTCCGTATTTTTCATTTGTGATTCAAGCCTAGATTATGGATGATGTTTACCATGCATGTGTGAAGGGTTCCTAGTGGTGTTTCGGTGACACGATGGGCTAGTGATTGATAGGTTTTGAGTTCTAACTATCATGTGCAACTAGTGATTTAGGTAGGAATCAATTTAATCATGAGAAAGAGTGATCAATTCATGAATTTGAGCATGGCACCTTATCAGGATTTGGTGACCTCTAGGCCACCAAGATCAGAGGTGGGGTCTTGCTCAACCTTGCTTCCATGCAAAAGAGACGGATCTGGCCATTAATGAGATTTGTGGCAAATCCACAAAAATGCAATAGAGAGGAATTATATGAGGATTGAGCTAGAGATGATCTTGAGCTTACTCTTGGGATGATGGAGCAACTATCAAGCTTCATACTTCAACCATGCATGGAGAGAATCATGAGTTAGGGTTTGAGACATGATTCAAGAACATGAGAAGAGAGCTCTTGAGAGGGAGACGTATGTGCTCATGATCGTTGAGATGGTGTTTATCCTTCCTTGCATTTCATGTTCACTGATGGATCCCACTAGAGTTGAGGACAGCTCATTCCAACCCTAATTCTGCTAAGCTCATTCCAAACTGTGGTTCCAAATTTGTAAACCGTTGATAGCTTTCACGGCTGATTTCAGCTATTTCAATAGTGTTTTGTGAAAGAAAAGCCTCAGTACAATTGATAAGCCTGCTGAAACAAGTAGCAGAACACGGCTAACAGTGTATATCTAAGGCAAATACTCATTAATACATCTCAGTACATAGCTAATATATCTATCTAGAAAGCCATAATATCTTCTAATTTATAGAATGCTATTATAATTTAAAATAAGAGAGCAGAAAGCAATGCACCCATAAAATGTAATCATTGAGTACAAACGACCATTCATGTTTTTGAAATTTAATTTAACATAAATCAGTTACGAACATAACAAATATTTAGATGACATCTGGTAACATCGGAACTTATCTTCCTACTAATATACTTTCTAGAATCTAGCCAACTGCCTCGAATCATAATAACAGCCTCTCATTCCGTAGGGGTTTGAAGGACCAATTCCATGGCTCTTTGCACGATCCACTTTCCTCATCTTTCGATGTTTAGACACACTACTGTCCAGGTCCAGATTAACTTTTGGAGGGTTCTTGAAACAGAAAGATGCAGAAACTTTCTGAAAGATATCAACGAATTAGACACAGCCACCAACCAGAAAATAATACTATACTTAAAAAAACAGACAATTTGCATTTTGCATTCATTGTGGGCATGGCAACATCAAATATTAAATACATAATAGCTAGAGCAAAGATAAATGCAAACAACACAAGGTCTAAGAAATAAATTCACAATTATGTACCTTTAGATCAAGTTGATGGACATTAAAAATGTCTTTCATAGAATGTGAGTTGTACGCCAAAAGGTAGGACCTGTAGGCTTCCTTCGCAGACTGGTTTAGGAAGTAATTCCCCTCGACAATGTTCTCCTGCTCCAAAACAAGTTAAATACACATTATAACAATAAGACTGAATTTAAAAAGACAACTCACAAGTTGTGATTGCGATTTTGGCACATGCTTTTCACCAAAAGCATATTCGGTCAGAGAAATATTGGCAGCCTACAGGCAAACATTGAATGTGTTACTCTGACTATACAATTATGATTACTATTTGGAGAATCATAATTGGAGATGAAAAAAATCCTAAAAAGATACTAAACATAGAATTATACAACTAAGCACTCCCTCCCTTCCACAACTATTTTGACCATTCCAATTAATATAGAGGGAGACGAGAGGGAAGGGGGCATTACCTGCAGGTAAATAAGCAACTTCAGTTCTTCCGGTAGTAAGAACAATAATGCACTTCCTTTGCCTTTGTCACCTCGGGCAGTACGACCAACCCTGTGAATGTAATCCTGTAAATTAAATTACAATGGAAGTTAGCAACTTTGAGAAATTAGATAACTTATTCAGGTAGGTTCAGAACCACTTACCTTTGGGTCATCTGGAGGATCAAATTGCACAATATAGTCCTAAAAACAAGACAAACAATCCTTATGTTACGAAGGGATACAGAAAGAAGTGGTAAAATTATAGTCCTAAACAAGACGTGATCCTTTGGTTACTGAGGGGCACAGAAAAGTGGTACAAATAATTTAGAAACACAGGTCAAAACCTTACCACATCAGGAATATCAAGCCCACGAGCTGCCACGTTTGTGCATAATAAGATGCCATTTTTCTCCTTCAAAAATTGGAAGAAGGTACTGGTTCGCTTCTGCTGCTTCTGCTGCCCATGGATATCATAACACTCTATCCCAAGGAAATTTAGAAATTCTGCATGGAACTTGACTGAGCTACAGGATGAAAAGAACACCATGACCTTCACATCCTCCTTCCTATGTTGCATCCTTCTTAGGAATGCATACAGAACCAGAAACCTTTTCTCGCTAGGAATGACACAGTAACCCTGCTGCAAGCCCTCAACAGTAGGCTGTAAGAGCATCAAAATTATTTATCACAAAAAAATAAATTAAAAAATCTTTACAACAGAGTTGGAAGAGCATGGTGAAGCAGTCCACACCTTTAATTTAGAATCATCAACTCCTACATAAACAAGTTTCCTTTGTATTTCTTCATTTTGCCCAAACGTAAAATTCGCAAATTCAACAACCTGTGGGATCAAAACACATAAGCAATGGCACAGATGCAAAAATAGGGACAAGATTGAATATGCTAATAAACAGATCCATTAACCTCTTGAGTCTGTGTGGCAGAAAAAAGAACGGTTTGATTTCTCAAATTTTGGGTGGTGCATTTCCACCTACTAGCATCAACATACCTTCGCCCCTGGCTGCAGGCTGCAGAAGTGGCGACGGTGCGATGCATCTCGATCTGCTGCTGCAGGCCGGTGGAGAGGAGAGCAAGAGAGGAACGTCACGACGGCCAGGAAGAGGGATCGGATAGCGATATAGAGGATGACAACCTAGCGGCGAGGCAGGTGACCTTCTCCAAGAGGCGCCGGGGGCTGTTCAAGAAGGCTAAGGAGCTCTCCATCCTCTACGACGCCGAGGTCAACCTCGTCTTCTCCGCCGCCGGCAAACTCTTTAATTGGGCGTCTCAATTGATTGATCGGTTAATTCCCCAATTGGTTTCCACTAATTCGCCTGTATTTCTTGTCTGTTTTTTTAGTCCAGAGAATAGGCAGAGGTACGGTGGTTGGTGAACTTGTCAATCCCTAACGCCCATTGGTTCTTTACTATTTTTGTTCAATCGTTAATGCTATCTGATCTCGTAAATATATTAGTTTTCATGTCTCTAGATGATCTCCTGACTATTGCATTTATGTAGATTCTTGCAAATTCACCTAGGTTGCAGAACAAGGATTATCAAAGTAATCACAGGCACTTTCCGTTATTGAAGCAAATTTTGTGTCTTTTGTTCGGTGGTAAACTCACCAAAAGCATACAGGGGTGTTCACCACTTTTGTCATGCCTCCAACCAAACACATGGTTAACCAATTCATACCACAAAAACATCCATACATGCAACTAAACATATGCTATATCATCCTGTATGCTACACTCAAATGTAACCAAACAAGAGACGTTGCATGATTTCATCTGGGATAATTGGAGCCTGCATAGCTGGTGGAGATCAAAGCAACCAATCACCCCGTAGTCA
This sequence comes from Bothriochloa decipiens, assembly GCA_023333625.1. Lineage (NCBI taxonomy): Eukaryota > Viridiplantae > Streptophyta > Magnoliopsida > Poales > Poaceae > Bothriochloa > Bothriochloa decipiens. The sequence continues at coordinate 41,317,504 of CM041638.1, read as the reverse complement.
CAGGCACGGCGCCGCTGCTCGCGCGAGAAGGGAGGTTGTCGCCGTCTGCCTGCTCGGTGCTCTCGCGGGCGAGTTCTCACAGAAGTTCAGCCCATGCGCATGGGCCATGGGAACAAGAAACAACGACTAGCCTATTAAGTTGGCCGAAGGAAAAGAGCAACCCATGGGCCCCTTACCAGAAATCGGGCCGCTGAAAGGCACTATGGCCCACAAACGTGCTCAACTCGCATAGTATTTTTTTTTTAAACGAATCAGGCAGAACAGCTGCCAATTATATTAAAAAGAAGATAAGTTCAGACTGAGTACAACGATATAACTAGGTGGCCATCAACCACCGACGACAAGAACCATTAAAACAACAAAGGCACTACTACTACCAACAAGCTACTGACAACAACAAGAACAAAAGAAAGAAACAACCACAACAAAGACAAAACACCTACAACACATTACGAAGAGGTATGGCGACCTCTGTCACAAGCTTCCAGAAGGCAGGACCTTTTAAACCCATCAAAGATTTAACGAGGTCCGGCGGCAACAGTTCCTTCAAACAATCAACAACTTCTTGCATTGCATCATCGTCGAGCTTCTCATCCTTCCCAACAATGCCCAAATCATTTAACACACTGCGTCGTGCAAGACGAACACTTCGCGAAGCGAAGACTTATCGTAGGACTTGCGTCGATGTCTTTTTGTCACGGCAAGTGGTGAAGACGGGTGTATAGGAGGACATGTCACATCCTGCTCCATCTTAGTTGTGGCAGACGAAGATGTTACCTTTATCAGTGGATCCTTAATCTGCTAGGGGGTTCCTGCGTTGCCCTCAGCTATAGAATGCATGGGGGCGTCTTCATTGGTGATGAGAAAGATTGGATCATCCGGCACTTGAGGGACAACTTCCTCGTCATCGGATGCGTCCTCCACTAGAACAAAATCCTCAGTAGGGGTGACAACATCTAGCAACATCTCCTCAGTAAAAGTGGGGGCGTCCAATAACATTGCAATGGCTTGCTCTATTATCTTCTCGCCAGTGATGGACTCTACACCAATTGCACATCTTTCCTCCCAAACTAAGGAGTCGGTAGACATGCAAGCCTCTACGAGAGAGGGAAGGATCACTCCCTCGGTGGCTTGCTTCATGGGCATCTTTTGACGAATCTCTGTGTCAACTACCTCATTTCCGTCAGGCTTCAACACTGTGTGGGACTCCAACTCATCGGTGACGGTGCTTGTTGTGTTCACATATGCACCCTCAGGCCTCGAGGAGTCCGAAGGTGTACATGCCAACACAAGAGAAGTGAGGATTGACGGTGTTGGCGAGCGACAAACTGGAGAACATGGGCCAAAGAGCTCAGACATGTTGGAAAAAGAAGTATGCTTGGCACATGGATCTGCAACCTCCAAATGGTTGGCCAAACGTGCCAGCCACAACTTGATAGTAGAAGTCTCCTCCCTAAGAGGACGCAACACTTCCTCCAAACAATCTACAACCAACTGTCGGAGCTCGAATCGCAAAGACTCTGCCATAGGCGCGACTGTGCCCTGAGTCACAGTAGTTGATGACAGCGTAGGGCGATAATCACTCGGCAGAGGCATGGCCACGACGTCAGCCCAACTCTTCGTCTGCTGAGGATGGCGGCGAAGTTGCACTGAAGAGGAGTTGACCCACGGTGTAGAAGGGATGGAGCGAAGATGACAGTGCCGCTCCTTATGTCCTGGCCGGCGACATCGAATGCATCATTCACTTCAGCAGTTGATACGTCGTGACCGTCATCAGTGCTAACACAGTGCTTCAATCAATAACACGTACGAGACCAATCTATCAGCATCACCAAACTAACCTCAAATTAAGGCTAATGTAGAAACGACACGATGCTCAATTGCTCATGCTCATCTGCTCTACCTCGTATACTTTTGCATTACGCACAAATCCACAAAGTAACTTTCTCAAACATGTGTGCCAACACAGCAGGGCATTGTTTTCATGAGCTTCACATACCCTTGGCTTGCCACCACATCACCGATCTCGTTCACGTCCGACGAGGCGATGAACTGAACGCAGGCACGTCCCAGAGCCTCGCAACCGATACCGGTCTGCTAAAGCCGCCATGTCGGCCACATCCTCGACGCCGATGCTCTCGCAAAGACTGGCCTCGCACATCAGCTTCAGCCTCTCCATGGCGTACCGATCCGCAGCCACAAGCAGGTGCCTGAGCATCTCCTTCCTCTCGCCGGCGTCGAGCTCGTCCATTGCAGGCATCGTGTCCGTGTAGACGAAGTGAAGGAGTGCTCGAAACACATCCGGTTGCATTTCCTCTTTGGTTATTACACACTGCCCGATCTCAGCTATCGGCCCAAGGAGCTCTGCGCGGAACACCGGCGACCGCATCGCGAGTATGATCTTGTGGGCAGGGAAGACCTCGTCCCGGACCTTGAAGGTCACATCGGCGCCTTGCTTCTCCTCGAGCAGCCTCCGGAGGTTGTCCGACAGGTCCGACGGCGGCACTTGAGCGACGGCGACCTCGAAGCTGTTGGGGCTAATGGCGGCGGCGGTCTCCTTCACCCGTGGTTTGCCTATTGGAACAGTGACGTCGCACTCTATCACCAGGCAGTCGTCGCGCAGGAACGTTGTCGACGACGCTTCCAGCTTGAACTCGCTCCTCTTCTTGAGATGATCGGGCGTGGTGCCCCACCAAGGACCCGCAGAAGGGCTGTTCTTGGTGACGTCGGTGGTGAAAGCCTTGGGAGTGGCCTGGTTGAGCACAACCGTGGACTGTCCGGTGGCCTGGTCGACAAACCTAAAGTCGAAGCTCGCCCATCACCTCGGCGACGTCGGTGCTCACGAGCTCAAGGAAGACCGCCACGTCCGTGTAATCCTCCGACGAGTTCCACCCGTCGGGGTAGAAGAGGATGGACCATAGTCGTAGCCGCCGACGCCGAAGGTGGCGGACCTGACGAAACTGCCGACGCCGAGGCCCCTGTGCAGGCTGTATCTGTCGATCTTGAACACGTGCGTGCCCCGCACGGTCTTCACCGTGCTCGTCGACGCCGTCTTCGTTCTTGGCCTCATGCTCATCTCGGATGCGCAGCGGGAGGACTTGAAGTACCGTAACGACGGCGCTGGATGCCGTCGTGTGGATCGGATACTAGGGACAACAAGTACGTACTCGATTTGAGATTTTATGGTGCAACAAAACATCGGCGCCTGCGTGATGGGACACCGAGACGGACACGGTCCCGGAACCCGGAGTCCTTCCGTGCCTCGGATACGGTCTCCGAGTTCTGTAGGAAGACGGCCCTTCCTGACTCCTTGTTTAGCTGCAGCAAAAGATACCGCCACAATATATATAGCTCCACACTTTCCGAATTATATGTGTTTTGCAGTTTTGGCTTCTCCAGATATATTTCTTTTACTATATACATCTAGACATAGTGTATACCTAAATGCTTAGTGAAAGGTATTTGAATCTAGAAAACCAAAACAAAATTATCTTCTAATTTGGAATGGAATAAATAATTATTTCAAGGAGCCCGTACCGTGTTCAGAACAATGTCATCGCAATTTAAAAGTAATGAACACATCAGCATTAAGAAAAAAAAAAGATTGAGAAGCAAGCTGCAGTACTTTTTTTAGATGACCTGCGGTACAATTATAGGGGAAGAGGATGCCTGATCTTCTAACGAAGAATTACTTTAGACATCAGGCAACATTGTTAACAGAAGCTATTACATCTAGATGATAACAGTAAGATGGTGAAGCTGGTGCAAGATTTCTTAGTAGTTACAGTAAGCTCAACCTAGACAACAGCATTCTTATCCTTCCTCAGTCCACGCAGTGGCTTCAGACATGAAACAGTGACTTTGTCACATGGACAAGTACTGCCACGGTGAAACATTCCGAAACATCTCATGTCTGCGCTCATCAGATTCTTGGTGCTGCAAGAGTGACAATACAAGCATCAGAGTACTGCAAGCTATTGTGATTATAAGATATGCTGGAGGCAAAGAAAAGAACATGCAGGTTAACAGAGTTTGACATGAAAATATCACATACCTCCACCAATTGTGGCCTCAGGGAGCCGTTCTATCGAATACCTGTGTCTTGTGATGTACATGATTGGAACACCAGGAACCTGTGAAATTGAGAAAATGCCCATGATATAAGCATGCATAAAAAGCTTCTGGGATATTAGAAGCATGCCCTCAGCTGTTAGCAGTAAACACCAAACATACCTTTCTTATCCTCCTTTTCAAATCTCTATCACAAGTAGCAACTATGTAGCATTTGTGCTGCCACGTAAAATATATGGTTTAGAACAAATAAAACAAAATGGCTAACATAGAAGGTAAATAAACAAAATAATCGTTGACTAGTATTGTGAAGGTGAACTATACAATCTAATGCAACTAAATGCACTAGCTATAACAAAGAGATCATTGCATTCCAACATGTTATCATGAACTAAGCTCAATGCCAACATGCACATTAATCAAATCAAAAGCATAACACGGAGATTTGTATATTAAGACTATAAACAAGTCGCAATTGTTTAACTTGGAACAAATTTGGATACTACATATAGACACAATACTTTAGACAAGCATGCAAAAAGGATTTCAGGGGAGAATACACAAGTGCTATTTTTACTAAGGAACAAGGAAGATACATTATACACACAATCACTTCACTTTGGTAACCAATGTCCCAGTTAACTAGCGATAATTGTAAGTCAAAAGTTTCCTAGCAGGAGCTATCTTCCTAATTTGCTATAGAGTTAGCACTCATCACTTAACAGAATACTCCCAGCACTCATGCTCCAAACAAACAAAGAGCGTTGAAGAAGGCAAAGCTTACCTGAGTGACCCTCTCCACAATGCAGTCATCAGCATAAGTTCCCTTGTGTGTGCATGCCAACCTTTGGAACCTAGGGTCCTTGGCGATTCTGTGAGGGAGGTAAATTAGGTTATACAGACAGATAAAAGTTATACCGAAGAATCGAATATAACAGCAAGTACGCACAATCAACATTTGTATGGGTGGAAGATGACAACAAGAGGCATATGCATATATAAAAAACTAATTCTATTTGAAGACAATGAAGCAGATAAAGCCAAAAGATACATTAAATAGCACAGTATGGCATTGGATAGGAGCACACCTCAAGGCTACACGGTACTTCTGTCCCAGCTTTTCAAGCTCAGCCATAACACAGTCAGTGATACATGGGGTACCTTCATAACAAGGCATCAGAATTGAAAATATATTAAAGGGGTAGCTCAGGTCACTAGAAAGATAATCAGAATGCAAGATAACAGAGTTAAATGCTTACATTTTGCATAAAGGCAGTCCATCATTCCCTTCTCCAAATCCAGCTGCATGGTGGAAAAGGACCATTTAGTAACAAAGATGAGTGCTTATGATATGGAATTTAGCCCATTATTATGTGTTCTATACTCTATAGAATACAGAATTTAAAATAAACTGCAGTTAATGAATCAAATCCTGACTTGAAAGGAACATTCTTAGCTCAGCATCCATATCAGATGGGAAGTTGAGACAATTATAACACGATTCCCAGTCTCGGCCGTGTTGGTTGCTGTTTGTTTTGCTATTTGCTAAAACAGTAAAATGGGTCACCATGCTCTACATCCTAACTTACTTAACAGTCATCCTAACCATTTGTTTTCAATATTCGTAAGGTTTCAGTACATTGTAAGAATCAGTAGCTCCAGCGATAACAAAGTGAAATTGAGCACAACCTTCCTTGTGACAATACAGCAAAGAGATAAGCTAGAATGTGTCAACAATCAGCTAAATCCACCACATTAACTAAGTATCTTCAATTCTTAACTGAGTGAATGAGGCAGTGGACATGCAAGTATGCACCCTCTGGTGCATAATAACTATTTATTTTATTGTGCACTCGGAATTAACCTTAAATCTCACGGAATCAATCAGTGAAATAGGAGAGCAGCAGGTAATTCAACGACCAACCTTATTCTGTATGGAGAAGTTGATGAAGTTGGTATCCACAATCACCCGGTACGGCGGCCCCAGCGCCGTGTTGTAGCTGAAGAACAACGCCGACGAAACCTGCGGCCTGCAAATCCCAGAAGCAAAACGGCATCAGCAATCCAAACAAGCACAGGAAACCAAACCGAGCCCCCCCAAAATCCGAGCGCAGACAAGCACTCACACATTCCGGCCGAGTTTCTCCTTGTCCGCGTCCTTCTTCTTGTGGTTCAGCACATCCTCCTTGTACCTATCATAAACAAAAATTAGAGTTCCCGGCAGCACGAACCTAACCGTAGAGGAGCGGACTGGCAGCTGGAGATGGTTTGCCTTACTTGGTGATGGTTTTCTTGGTGATAATCTTCTTCACCGCCGCGAACTTAGGGCCCTTGCCCTTTGCCTTCCCCATCTCGAGCTAAACCCTATCACCCGCAGCTACCTCGCGCTCTCCACGGCAGGCGGCAGGAGACGGCGGCGGTGGCGGCGTCTGATGGGTCTCGAGAGGTCGGCGGAAGAGAAAGGGTTTTGGTTTCGTTTCGCCTCTGTAAGGAAGACGGCGGCTGCTTGTTGGGCTCACTCTGCTTTCTTATGAAATGGTCCTTTTTATTCCCCTGCTCGGCCCAAGAAGTTGAGCCTGTGTTGCTTGCTCTATGGGCCGTTGGATGTGACTATGTGAGAGTGTTGTGTTCCTTCGTCGCCGGCCTGATCTGGAGGGAAGGGAGGTGGGTGGGGAATGGCGGGGGCGGCGGCGACGCTCCGGTGGGTGCTGCAGCTTCACCGGGACGTGCCGCGGGCGGCGCGGTTCTACGCGGAGGGTCTCGACTTCAGTGTGAACGTCTGCACTCTCCGCTGGGCCGAGCTGCAGTCGGGGCCGCTCAAGCTCGCGCTCATGCACACCAATGACAGGTGCGGCTACTGCTGTTTGTTACCGCGCTCTCCTCGTAGTATTATCCGGTTCGTATGACTTCGGGCTTCCGATGGATGCGGATTCGGAGTTGTTCAAGGGAATGAGGTGTAGGGGACCTAATAATGTAGTAATGTGGCAGTTTTCTATCCACCGCTGTGGTGTTACGCGCTGCGAGGCTCGTGTGTTCGATGAAATGTGTGTATGGAGTACTGGAGACTTGAGTGATGGTATGCGAGATTAGTGAAGAAAACAATTCAGTTTTCATATGATATGATAGTCTGTGTCAATTTTGGCTTCGGCAAGTACCTTGTCCTGGAATTCTTCTCCTGGGGTTCAAAATTACCTCTTTTTAATTTTCTTATTTTACAGTGGCATGTAGCAGCATAGACGTGTAGTTGGGTAGGTTAGTTGGAGTGAGGACTAAGTGATTGCCTTACTGGATGCTGCGTTGCTGCCCTACCTCCCCTTGGAAAACGATAACTGGTCTTGTTTTTCTGTGTAGTAGTGCACGCCAAATGGCAATTGCAATGAATTCTGGGCAATGATTTGCACTTTACAGGTTACTAGTGGGCTTTGAGCAAGCTCGTCTTTTTGAGTAAAAGGTTCTTTTTGTAGACTTACCATAGGCTATCTACCCAAGTGCTCAAGTCCAAAACATACAACACAGACTTAGCGACCCCATAAGCAAATCTGATGTGTGTGGAGTGGATCTATCGCATGAAAATATGAGATCCATGGAAACATAGTTATGGAGGTTAGATCCATGTGATTCAACTGCACTACCTCCTCCCCCTCCTACCCACCCACCACCACCACCACCACAATCGTCCTCCTTGAAAAGCAGTACGTTCGGATGCAGGCCAAATGTCAATGGATCCTCCATTTCTGTGCAATGATGTTCACTTTACAGGTTATCCTTCTGAGTCTTTTTGTTGCTAGTTTAGACTTACCATAGCCATAGGTTATGTGTCGAAGTCCAAAACATACTAGACAAACTTTGTGACCCTATAAACAGAACAGCTCTGAAGTGTTGGATCTAAAAGTTTGCCATTTCTTGAGAGAAACAATGGCAAGTCCAATACATTTCATAGTGCTCCTTGCAATCTTCCTACCATAAAGAAAAGAACCAGAGATTTGGACCCTTTTCAATTTTAAAAAAGAACAAGAAGTGTTTGGAGATTTATCTACTTACTCTAGACATTTATCTAGGTCAAAGTAGTGCATGAAAACAAATGATTAAGAGTCAAGATGGGTCCTCCTTGGATCTTCTCTCAGTTTTTTGTGTGGACTTCAAATTTCGTCATCATATAATATAAATATAAGCTAGACGAACCTCGTATGGGCAATGTTTTTTTTTTCAACTATCCAGTGCATGAAATTGCAACTGTTATCTTATGTTGTGTATATACTTTCAGTAATCTTGCATCACAGAGAGTCTATTCTTCGATGCTGTCCTTCACTGTACCAGACATAAACAGTACTGTATCGAAGTTAATGGCATTGGGAGCTGAGTTGGATGGGCCAATCAAATATGAGATCCATGGAAAAGTAGTGTCTCTATATTCCCATAATTTTGATTTGTTATTGTATTTTGGGGCCTTAGAATCATTTACATGATGTTATGTTTCTTGGGTTTCCTATTTCTTCAAATTCAGGTTGCAGCATTGCGATGCATCGATGGGCACATGCTAGGCCTTTATGAGCCAGCTTGAAGAACTCATGCCACAATGGAAGTAATGAAAGCCCCATTAGTTGCTCGCTGGAGACTGATTTGTTTGTCTATTTGTTTCTGGCGAAATATCTTTTGGCGTAAGTCAACTCACTGGGCCTGGTGTGCCTGAAGTGGCAAAACTCCTTTTGTTAACAAAATCATGAGAGACACTGTAGATGGTTTACAGCAGCCAAACATTCTTCTACCATTCTCTGCCTCGTACTGCTGGTTATGCTGCACATTTTCTCTAACTGAATGCACCTAGCAGGTCAGCTTGGTAGGTTGAAACCAAGTTTGAGTGGTCCTGCTTGGTCGTGGCCTTGTCTCATTACATTGTGTCAGTATATCTAGCTCAACTATCAATTCTAGCTTTGCAATGTGTACCTAGTTTTCGATTTGCAATTCTAGTGCAGGAGTGCTCTGTCCCTGTTCATCCATGTAATTGAAATTCTTATATAATATAAGCACTTGTTTTTGACAGTTGTGCACCATAGAATTGCTGCAGACTTGATGTGTTAAGCTTAAACCTCATGACAAGGCCATCTTATCCCCTTTCTTTCAGATCCTACACTACAACCATACCCTTGTAACTGCACTGTTCTATTTTTCACTTCAGTCAGACTTACCTTTTTTACTGGTTTGCCAGAACAGAAAGTGTTGGGCTTCTGGCTCTCCGTGTAGCACGCGCTTGCGCTTTGCTAGCTGTGGCGCGAGCATAATCTATATGTGACTATGTGAAGGACCTGTTGTTCTTGGTCTCGGGAGCATCATGGCTGTATGAGCACCCTTTTCTGCCCGAGTACTCATCACAACTTCACGGGGTCCAGCCATCCAGGTCTCCAAAGTCCAAAGGCATCAGCAAGCATTGAGTAGCAACCACACCAACCAGATGCCATTTGCATCCCCTCGTCAACAAAACGCCCAGCAAATGCCAATCACTTTTACTACTACTATGTGCTATGAGGTAGTCACGTGCTGTCCTACTCTCCGTCTCCTATATGAACTACTACACCAAAGCTACCACAATCATTCCCCGGCTGCCGCGGTCATGCCAGTAGGCCACTGCCAACACATGCATATTCTGTTAGCGACTTGGTACTGGAGCAGTAGCATCAACTGCTCCTCAACGAGAAAAGAATATATGGAATGTATGAGTGTGCTGTCGTCAGATAAGCATAAGCTTCCTGTGCTCGCGCTGAAGGCAGCGAGGTTTGTTGCTTTGCTGCCGGGATCTTCGTGTTGGTTGGTTTGGGAGTTTGGCCAGTCGCTCTCGGCGGTTGCCGGAGCCCGGAGGGAAAAGCTAACCTGATCAAAGCTTCTGCTCATGTATCTGGTAGGTGAGGCACACTAGCCCAATCTCGTGCTCCGTATTGCAAGGTGAGCATGACTGCACGAGGCCTTCAGATGAAGGCAAATCGGACTGCTTGCTTGCTCATTACATTGTGTCAGTGTCAGTATACTGTTGAAATGTGCACCTTGTTTTCCATGTCCATTTAGAGTGCATTAGTGCTCGGTGCCTCTGTCCCTGTTGTTCATTCATGTGATGGAGTAGACTATGGCTATTGGATATTATGTAATCGAAGATCTTATATACTGTAATCACTAGTTTTGTTTTTGGAAAGAGTATATAAGCTGTGCCCCCAATCAATAGCTGTTAACGTGTGTGTACATTAGCATCACGCTGTCGAGCTGTGGGACTGCTCGATTCTTGTTGATCTCGAGAGCATCATGGATTCATGGATGGATGAGTATTCTGGATGGATTCATGGCTGTACGATAGTTCCACCATTTTCACTGTGGTCTCGTTACCCTGGTGGCCAAACAGACAACAAAAGTATTTGCGGGAAACGCGCGCCGGGATTACAGCGGACGCCAACCTACGTCCAAACAGAAAGTCGCCAGTGGATTCAGGCATCAGCATCTCGAGCAGCCAACCTGCTCTGCTCCCACTTGCATTGCATCACCTTGTCAAACGACGACCATTTTGCAAATGCCAATCACTTTTACCTGTAAACCTTGGTCCATGGCCGGCCGTCATCTGTCATGTGCCGGTCACCTGCCGTCCTATACTCCCTATGAGCTCCAAAAGCTGCCCCTTGCCAATCATTCAGCTGCAGTCGCACTAGCCTTCCACTGCACCGGCCACTGCAAACAATTACAGTAGTTCTAGAGCAGTACTAGCATCAACTGCTCCTCGATGGGAAAAGAATGGAATGTGTGATTGCCTTGTTGTTGGATAAGCTCCCTGCTCCCGGAATCGTCGGTTGGTTTGGCCACTTGCTCTCGTCAGTTGCCGTTGCCGGAACCCGTAGGGAAAACCTCTCCTGCTCGGTGCATAAAATCGTCCGGCCATTAACGCCCATGGCCATGGCCTCCTAAATAAAGCAAACTCACTTCTTTCCTTTGCTAATTAGCCTCTGTGCCCAGCTTGGCCTCTCCAACCACCACCGTTCCATTCGATTCCGATGGCGGCTTCCTGCCGCCGCCGCCGTCACACGCCGGCGCAGAGGTAGCCACAGACGAAGACAAGGCGTCAATGGCCAAGGCAGCCCTGCCGCTGCGGCTGCCGTCGCTGCTCGTGCACGCCGTTGTCCTCGCCACCTTCTTCTTCCCGGCGCCCCCCTGCTGCACGGCGCAGAGCCGCACCGTAAACGTCTCGGCGGTCGAGGCCACAGTCCGCGCGCGCGCGTCCGAGCTGCTCCGCGACACCGCCAACACGAGCCAGCTCGTCGACCTGCCGCCCCTCCCGGGCAACCTCTCCGGTGGCGTCCGGGCCTGGGCGCTGCGCGTGCGCAGCAACACGCTCTGGGCCGACGGCGTGAACGCCACAGGCTTCTTCGCCATCCCGCCGCGCGTCGTGCCGGCGCCGTTCGCGCGCCGCCTCACAATCGTCTTCGAGCGCTTCATCGTCGCGGGGAACTCCTCCTCCACGGCCGCCGCGTCCGCCTTCGCCGCGCCGCGCCGCTACGCGCTGGCCGCGCCCGTGGCGGGGCTCCTCGCGTACGACGCGTCGGCGGGGCCCGACGCCCGCGTCTCGCTCCGCGCGTTCGGCGCGCCGGTGCGCGTCGAGTTCGAGGACGTCCTGGCGACGGACAAGGGGTTGGTGTTCAACGCCACCACCGCGCGGTGCGTGACGTTCGGGGCCAGCGGGGAGGTCGTGGCCACGCACGCCGTCGCCGCGTCGGGCTCCGCGTGCGCGGTCACCGGCACGGGCCACTTCGGCATCGCGGTGCGCCTGCCCGAGACGCCGCCACCGCCAGACGAGGCTGTGAGGGCCAGGTGGTGGGCGGTGGGCGTCGGCGCCGGCGGGGTGCTGGGAGCCAGCGCCTTGGCGCTCTCTGTGGCCGGCGCGGTCAGCTGGAGCAGGAGGCGGCGAAGGGAGGAGATGGAGCGGCGGGCGATGGCCGCGGAGGAGCTCGGGAGGATGACGGTGCGCGGGAGCAGGATGCTGTCGGCGAAGGTGGTCAGGACGCGGCCGGAGTTGGAGGAGCACAGCCCGGCGTGGTAGCCGTGGGGCGTGGGCGAGGTCCTCTCCGAGTACATTGCACCACCCGGCGCTGGCTCAGCTCCTTGAGGATTCTAACATTTCCTTCCTTGTTTTGCCCACACATGGCGTGCCAGCCAAATCATCAAACTTTCTTGCAATTTGCAATGTAAAATCTTCTCTTTTAGATCCTGCAGCGCAGGAGACTTGTACAGCAAAACATTATCCGGATTACCAATGTAATGGGGATAGATATTTACATTTTTGCGATGAAGTGCTAGTGTACAACAGACTTGCATTAAAAAAAAGAGAGCGGGGGGGGGGGGGGATTTCATAGCACAATGGAAATACTTCATTTGCTTTTTTTTTAGAAATTACGCAGACGCTCACAACACAGACACATGCGCTCACCCCTATAAATATATTTATGCAGATCTTGCCCTATAAGCGTCTTGTAGGACTGAGTCGACATACTCTAAAGATTTTCGAAGTCACCACTATTAAATTATTGATATGATTATATGGACCTACTATAATATTTTCTCCACAACCCAAAACGAAAGAACTTATGCCAATTAGTAAATTTGTGAGCTTTTTTTTTTTACGGCCCTGGCTTTGGGCTGCAGCCCAGGGCGTGGCCCAAGTTTTATGGGAGCAGCCTTTCAGAGCTAGCCCAGCCAGCCTCCACGACGCGGCAACGCCTAGCTTTCAGCCCACAGTCGCGGGCGTCTCCAACTCTCTGTTGCGACTTCCGACTACCCGGCGCTCCTCTCTGGTCTCTCTGCTCCTCCACCAGTCCGCTGCTCGCGGCCTCGGTCCGGCCTCCGCAGTCGAGCCGGGGCCGCCGCTCCTGTCCGCGCGAGTCGCGACCGGCTTCCACTTTCTCCTCTTCCTCTCCACGGCAGGCAGCAGACGTGCGAGGGAGTTGATGGCCTGACGCCGTGACTGAAGCCGGCCGGCTCCAGGCAGGCAGGAAGCCTCGCGCCGCTGCATGCATGCCCGCATTGGCACTGTGACTGTGCACTGAGCTTGCACAGACTGCACAGCAAAGGTAAGATCTAAGGGTCTGTTACTCTGTTTGCTCAATTTCGAATATCTCGATGAGTGCCAGTGCCTTGGTCCTAGTTATTGCACTGCAATTTGCAATATCTTATATTGCAGTAGCATGATATGGTTAGTGAGCCAGTTCTTTCAAAAAAAAAGATATGGTTAGTGAGATTTCTAGCCTTCTATAATTGAAAACAGAATTATCACCAAACTGGCAGGCTTGCCTCTAATGACTGATGAATATATATACACTAATTCACTAAACATAGGCAAAAGAGGTGGCTGAAAAGTTATTGTTTCCCCAAACATCATATACACACTTCGGCTTATATTAGGAATGTAAAGTGTACACCATAAAGTTTGAAGCCTTGGAATAACCTACCACCTAAGCATTTTTTGTGAACGAGGCAGTATCACGGCTGCAGACTTGATGTGCCTATCATCCATTCTGCCTTTTATTAGCTCACTATTTCCAGCAAATAGATGATGGAGGTTTCCTTTTTGTTCTATTTTAGGGACAGGTTTCTGTCACACCCCAAAATTTCTATTTTGGGATGTGAACCGAAAACACCAAATAAACTAAAGGATTTATGAATTTCTTTAAAATTAGCTAAGATTTTATTCTTTTGTTATCGTTATAAAACGATGAAAGGTGTGGCTTTATAAAACTTTTATGAAGATAGTAAAGATGGGTCTGTGCTTGGTGCCTTGCTTTGTTTTGCCGGTGTTTGAAAAAGAATTTCTAAAACCGAACAAGACACGGGTAGGTTCTTTTTGTGTTTGAAAATAAAGCTTCGAAAACCCAACTTTGCCTCAAGAAGGTTTTGGAAAACATTTTCAGAAAAACCCTTTCTCTTGCATAGATAGAGAGAGAGAGAGCCTTTTTCCCTCTGTAGTGTTGGCTATCGTTCTAGTTAGACATCACCCCCTATCTAGCTCTAGTGGGCTCAGGTCAGTCTCTGGTCATCCCTGGCTTGCCCTAGCCTGCTCTGGCCACGCTTGGCCTCAACTAGTCAGCTTTGGCCAGCCTTGGCCAGTCCCAGCCGGCCATGGCCACCTCGGTCAGGCCAGCAGCAGCAGTTCAGTCTAGCAACCCTTTGCTATCATCTAAGATATCCTAGCTTGCTTTGGCCAGCTCCTACATAGCTTGGGCCAACCCTGGCCTCATCTAGCCTCATCTGGCCAGCCACAGCCACCTCTGGCCAATTCTGGCCGGTTCCAGCCAGCCACGGCCGACCCTGGGCGGCCACGGCTAGCCAGCTCTGGCCACCGGCGGCCACAGGCCAGCCAGGCCGCCATAGCCGCGAGCTAGGCCACCGCGCCAGCCGCCAGGCCAGCCCAGCCGCAGCATGGCCGCAAGCGGCCCAGCGTGAGGGCCTGCCTTCGTGGGCCGAGCGGCCGAGCTGCCCAGCATAGCCAGCAGCTCGTGGGCCAAGCCTAGTGCCGCGGCTCGCTCCACTTCTGCTCCCGCGGCCCATTTTCCTCGGCCTGCTTCACCCTGCGCGCGCGTCCGCGCAGTGGGCCGGCCCAACAGCGCAGCGCAGTGCCGCGTCCGCGCCTTGCGTCACCGACAGGTGGGTCCCGCCGTCCGGCCCCACCCGTCAGCGCCTTCGCCGCCTCCCTCTCTCTCGCATCGCGCAGAGGCGCTCCGCCGCCGCCGAGTCCGTCTCGGGTACGCAACCCGAGGTTCTCCTGTGACTATAAAGGGGATTGTCCTGTGCGTCGCGCTCTCCTCTGGGAACCCTAGCAGAGCCGCGCCGCCACCCGAACCCTAGCCCACGCGCACAGCCACCATCGCTGCACCGAGCTCGGGTGCGCTGCCGTCGATCTCCGCCGCCGTCGCGTCCCCGTCGACGTGACCACCTCGACGAGCTCCGTATCGAGGTGAGGACCGCGTCGGTACCCCGCTCTCCCATTCTCTCCATTCCTCGTGGTCGCGCGTCCTGTCCGAGGTAGCGCCACAGCCGCCGCCGCTCCGCTCCGTCGCGTGCGCCGCCGTCCGCCCCGCCACTACTTGTCGGTGCAACAGTGCGCACCGCATCACGCTCGCTACGCATCCACGCGCTCGCACTGCCCCGCCGTGCCACGTAGATGCTCCCAGCTGAGCATCCCACCGCCGTCCATGGCGCCCCCGCATGGACCGCCGCCGCTGGCCATCTGCCGCTGCCACGGAGCCCCCGGGTCGAGTCCGCAAGGTCACACGTGTCGTCCCATTGCCCTCCGCGCCGTCAGCCGTGCCCGTAGCGCCGTTCCGGCGGTCCTCCGGCGAAGCGCCGCCGTCCCGGCCATTGCTCTGGCGGCCCACCACTGCCGGACTACCGACAGCCGTCGGATCTGAACCGGGCGGTCCAGATCGGCCGTGGACCGTGGGTCAACCAGGCCCCCGTCTGCCGATGTGGCAGCCACGCTGGCGCCACGTGTACACCACGTTAACGCCACGCGAGCACTGACCAGTCAACCTGGTCAACCCACCGGTCAGCCATGGCGTTTTTGTAGAAAGGTCCCTGGACTTTTCTATAATTACGATTTAGTCCACTACAGTTCAAATCAGACTGCTGTTTTTACAGTTTGAACCTCGAAGTCGTCGGTATTTATTGTTTAGGTCCAAACCGAGTTTTATTTTAGTTTTTTAAATTATTTCTTTAATACAAAATTAGTTCTTTTTATTTATGGTTATGCCCCTGACCTTGTTCTAGCCATAAGTTTCACGTTTTAACTCCGTTTTTAGCAAACTTATACTTTTTAGAATCGTATCGACGTAAGCTACGCGATCGTAGTGACATTTACCATGTTCTAGGCTTTTTAAAATGCAACTTATTTATGGGTTAGAATAATGATCTATCAATGTCTTTTTTCAATATGCGAATAACCTAGATCAACCTCGTTAGTTATGCCACCCCAACGATAGCTCTTTTGTTGGTCACTCTTACGCTCTTGTGATCGTAGTAACGAGCTCTACCGTGTAGACCACTCTCTCTTCAGTATTTCTTTTGATTGATGTTTGTTCTTAGCTTTGTCCGTTTGTGTTGCTTGTTTGATACGAATAGACGAAGGGCAGTTCATGAGTGCTAAAGATCGAAAGCTGAGGACCGACAAGTATAATTGGAATTGGAGACCAAGAGTCCTTTGACAACCAGAATCAGCAGGTTCATCAGGAAAGCTTTGAACGAGGTAAGTATAGCTTGGGTTTTATTTATGTGGCTATAATCTTGTGACTTAATTAATGTTTAAGCAATAAACGATAAAAATGACAATTTAGCAACTTGCGTAACAGAACCTCCGGGATTTACAGTACAGCTGTGAGGGGTATATGACTCTGGCTTTAGCTCGGTATGAGGATCTTTTCTAGTTAGTTAGGGGTGCCGAGTTGGGTATAGGACAGCCTCTGTCCTTATGAGTATAGCCGGGAAGGAATGTGCCATATTGGAAGGAGGGTTCCTTCATCTGATGATCTGGCAGCCCTAATTAGTTAGACAAAACTTTGAAAGGCTTCATAGTGTACCCTGCCTGCTCTCCTTAGAAGAGTTCTGGGAGTTGCAAACCAAGGCATATGGGCAACACGACTCACAGTGAAAGTGTACACCTCTGCATAGAGTTTAATAAACTGGTATACTAGCCTTTCTCAAGGACACGAGTGGCCTTACAATCTTTACATTAAGATAATGACTTTTGATTGCTAACATGTTCATGGTTTACCGTTTTATGCTTTATGTTATTTATGTTACATTGATCATGAGTTGATGGGTACTGCCTTATTGCTATACTTGTAGAGTTCGATATGGACTCACTCTTGCTATTTCCCTCACACCTCAGGAGGAGTGATAGGCTTATGATCAACCAGTCAGTTGGATCCAGTGAGGTAAAGTCTACACCTGAAGTTTGAAGTCGTCTTTCCGCAGATTGTTCATTAGGTGATCTTTTATATATTGTGTACGTTATATTTAAAGTATTGTAATTGATACTATTTGTAGCTATATGTGAGATTTGTCCTTTAAAACTTACATACAGTGTATATCTGGTTTTATCCTTAGAACCGGGCGTGACAGTTTTCCTCTGTTCTGATTCAAGTGCAGCAATTTGACCAGAAAACAGAAGCTATTGGAAAGTTGCCCAAAATGTCACCTGAAAACTACTAACAAAACTATAAAAGCACTTCCCTACAGTGCCTAGTACCTTTTCTTCATATACTTCAGAAGAGTTCTTCGCATGTGTGAGCACAGGTCTTTGTATCTTTTTAGAGACTGCAGCGAGTGAACTTGTAGTCGCAATTTCTCCTAAATATTCCCATTCGACGTGTATGACCAGTACTCTTTGACGAGCTCACGGAAAAGAGATCCTTCAGTTTTGATGAGCTTCGTAGGTTTGTCATACTCTACTACTTTCCCTGGAAGTAAGTTGAACATCAGATTAGGATGAACTTTGCATGTAAATGCTCCAATACTATCTGCAGACAGACTTTCACAATCTAACAAAATTAAACAGAAAATAGTACAATGAAATGCGAAGATAGTTCAGCTCTGATTTATTGTTGAGGTCTGGCACAAGTTTGCAAAGTTGGCATGCATTAATTAGTGCAGAAAAGGTAGTAATAAAAATTACTCCATCCGTTCCAAATTATAGTTCACTTTAACTTTTTTGGTTCATGCATTTTGCTATATACCTAGATAAATAATATGTCTACATATATAAAATGCATGAACCAAAAAAATCAAAATAAACTACAATTTAGAATGGAGGGAGTATATATAAAAGGAAACGAGTGTTCTCTTGTATCAGCAATATACTACTGTTTTAGGTCTTTCAAAGAAAAACAATATATTATTTTTGGTATAATCACCAGATTCCAATCTAGTTGTGCTGATTCATTAGCCTGTGACTATGACTATTGCTATATACATCTGTAGCAAGTTCAAGAAGAAAACATACCGTCACTCATTGCAAGTACCATATCGCAGTCCATAACAGTCGGTATACGGTGTGCGACAGTGATAACAGTGCAATCTCTAAATTCTGTCCTGATCGTTTTCTGAAGGATAGCATCAGTAGCATTGTCTATAGATGCTGTGGCCTCATCAAGAACTAAGATACGACATCTTCTTAGAAGTGCACGTCCCAAGCAGAAGAGCTGCCTTTGACCCATGCTCCAGTTCGAACCATCTTCCACAACTATACAACGAAATATCAGTCAGAGAATTAGAAAATCGCATATGCGATGCTGAATATTACTCATATTTGTGTGTCAATGAAAAATCCCGTTTCTTTTATGGATGTCAAATATATGATTTTCCCTTTAAAAGATAAGTTCTTTATTTTACTTTGACCTCATCAACAAAGGCACCTGACTCGGTTCTTTTTGTTTTCCACAAGTCGTGGTGTGGATTATGGCAGTACAATGTATCAACACCCCTAGTCTGAACTTTAGATAGTTTGGCAAATTTAGTGTCACGTTTTTGTTTTTTGGTTTGACAATGATCCATCCAAAATGCCTTAATTTGTTAAGCATTACGGGAAACAATATATAGATGTAGCAAGAAACCCTACCAAGTGCGTCCAATCCCTGTTCCTTCTCCTGGACAGCTTCAAGAAGCTGACATTTGCCAAGAACCTGTATCAAAGTAGCAAGTAATTACTGTAGTAATTCTTTTGAAGTTTGAGTTGGTATATACACCATCAAAAAGGGAGATAATTCTCCAGCAGTTGGAGAGAACTTGTTACCTACAGTATATTCCTATGATCCAGTTTATACTCATCAGGTAAGTCAAAATATGTTCAAAATTTCTAAAGTTACTGGGAACTATATTATATTTACTGTGTTGAATCTTCCCAACAAGAGGAAGGGACCTCGTTACTTCAACTTAACAAGAAGTTATTTCAAATTAGCATTTTTCCATAGTAAACTAGAATGAACACTGAAACTCTGTTTTCTTTTCCACCTAACTAAATCTAAACAATGAATAGGGCTAGAAACAACATGAATATTCATGTTTATTACAAGATAACTTACCTCCCATATTTGTTGATCCGAGAATTGCCCAAGAGGGTCCAGATTATATCTTATGGTTCCTTGAAAGAGTGTCGGATCTTGCGGAATGATACCCAAACGTGAGCGCAGGTCATGTAAGCCTATTGTAGTTATGTCTATAGAGTCGATAATTATTTTCCCTCCAGTTGGCTCAACAAGACGAAACAATGCACCAATTAAAGTTGTCTTTCCGCTTCCTGTTCGGCCAACTATACCGATCTTATCTCCACCATCAAAAGTGCAGGTGATTCCATGTAGTACAAGAGGAGCATCTTGCCTGTATCTAATCTGTTGAATGAAAACCATTCATGTTCATTTGCTAGAATCTAGAACACAAAAAGATATCACTGTAATAGGTAAACATGTAAATGTTTACCATTGATTACCTTCAAATCTCTAAGGTCTACCCTGCCAACTTGGGGCCAGTCTGGTGCTGGTCGATTTTCTTCAATAATCTCAGCTGCTTCACTTGGTATGTCCATGTACTGGTTCACCCTTTCCACAGAGATGATTTGACTTGCTAGCTGGCACTGGTTTTGGATAGAGAAAACAAGGGACATATTCAGGGATAGGCCATAAGATAATGCCATTCCCACAAAGCCTACACATTTATAAATTGGAGGAATTAGTATTTCCGTTGACAAACTGAAAGGTTCATAGCATGAACAATACACTGAATGCATGTAATTTTGGTTTTAAGTCACACACTAATCTCAGTGGTAAAGAAATGCTATGCATTATTCACCAAATATCTTGCCTGTCATTTACTTGTCATTCAACATTATCAAGTATATACAGAAAGACCTTAACATTTAATGGCTTGACTTTTGTAATTGCTATATTGATGTGAACCGGTGGTACTTGAAAAATGCAAATTATGTAATTGCTCACCAGGGCTAAAAGTTCCTTGAGGAAGAAGAGCCATGACAAGGGCAGAAAAAGAAAGAACTGCAGCACTCATTGTCTCCAAACGTTGGATCAGCCATTCACTCGCTGCAAAATTATAGAAATATGGACCAGCATTCTTGTCAACAAGTTCCAAATTTTTCTCAAAGAAACGATCTTCTTCCTGAAAAGCCCTTATTGTTATAGCCCCTGCAATCGACTCGCCCAAGTGATTAGCCAGAGCAGATTTGGTAGTGCCATTGATCCTCATCAGTTCCTTAGATGAGGCTAAATAATACCTCTGCATGACCAAGCGTATGAGATTTTAACATGTCAGTCAGTCAATGGTAATTGTGAACATACAAGAGCTACACTGCTTCACCCCTTGGAAGAAAAATAGCAACAAAGCACATTAATTGGTACATGATATAGTAACGAAACTGTAGCCAACAAAATCACACAAAATTACCTGCAACCTGATTGCCAAAACAATCATTGGCACAGAGATGAACAGAACTTGCCATGTAACAACAGCCAATACTCCTAGATTGCTATATGCATTTATGCCAGCACTAGCACTAAACATGAAGGCAAATGGAATATCAAGGTCAACAATACTCAGATCTGAAGAAACCTGCGTAAAAGATTTGCATGTTCATCAATAAAAAAATTCCAAGTGTAAAATAGAATTTTGCTTTATCAAATTTTCTCTTTCTAGTTAGTTTAAAGATTCTTTTTTATTGCTGGGAAAGACATCCATAGTAGATAGTTCAATTAATATGTAGCAGGTGCAAGTTGAACCCTGATAGGTTGGGTGACAACCACCCCCACTACCCAATATATCTTAGGGAGATTAACAGCTTGTTTTAAGAATCCTTACCCGGCAAAGTACCCTTCCAAGAGGGGTAGAATCATAAAAGGACATTGGTGCACGGAATAATGAGTTGAGTAGCTGAGAAAATAAGGATCTTGATGTCTTGACCCCAAGAACAACAACTGCTAATGATCTAAACAGCAAGAAAAACACCGTGAAGATTCCAATTGCAATGTACACAGAAGTCAACTTAAGTGTACTAACATCAGGATTCTCAACATTAGCAGCCATCCATGAATTCTGTGATATTTGGCCACATACAAAAATCATATGGCAAATAATACCCAGAGAGGCATAGAAGAAGCCTTTATTCTCACGCAGGTAGAGAATATAAGGCTTGAAACCAGTATCACCCATTTCTCTTTCTTCTGTCTTGATCAGTTGATCTGTTGGTGACGGCTTCACAGACTCTCTGTATCTGCTTCCATGAATATCAATTGGCTCCTTGATCGATATCTCATTTGCTCTATTGGGGGCCACTCTGTTTAGATCTGAAACACCAATAGTTTCTTTATGGGCATTTACAAGGTTCTGAAATTCTTGACAATATGCCAATAGATCATGATAAGATGCAGAACGAATAATTTCTCCATCTGACATTAACTGCCCAAAAAACGACTTCTTTGAGATGACATCATCAAAAGAAAACGATAACTAAAATACATATAAACATGGAGGGACTAATATCTTTGCACAGATTTCCTTCGGTTCCGAAATTAGCAACTTATTTTTCATTTCCTATAACAATATGATTTTTAACAGACTAGTGTTCGATCATCAGCAAGAAAGCTGAAACACTAAAATCATCTTAGGCGTGAAAGCATAAAGAGAGATTTGGATAACATAAGAAAGCATACCAGAATAGAATCAAATACAGGCAGAAAATCTACTTGGTGGGTCACCAAAAGAACAGTCTTGTCTGACAGAGCTCCCATGACATATTCCTGTCAAACAAATAATTTTTTTTAAAACAATTTATGACAAATATTGCAATTCAAAACTATATTTTGACGCTTACATTAAAGAGACTTGTTGCTGTGTGGGCATCCACAGCGCTGAAAGGGTCATCTAGAAGATATGTGTCTGCATTTTGGTATAATGCACGAGCAAGCTGAACACGCTGCTTCTGACCACCGCTAAGATTTACACCCCTCTCCCCAATTTGAGTACGGTCTCCATATGGCAACATTTCAAGGTCCTTTACTAAAGAACACCTCTCAAGTGTTTCCTGGTACCTTTGCCTGTCCATTGAAGATCCAAAGAGAATATTGTCTTGCACAGTTCCTGTTTGGATCCATGCATTCTGAGAAACATATGCTAATTTTCCGCAAACTTGGATCTGAAAATTTTTAATTCAGAGAAAACAATTAATATGCTGAATTTTCTTAATTTAGCAATATCATCAAGTAAAATAACTATAACAGCTTTGCCAATCATAAGATACTGTTGTCGCAGGCTATATTTTGAGAAAGAAGTTAGAAACCAAGGTTCTGATGTGCACATAGCCATATTATACTGCTCAACTATATGTCAAATACGTACCTGCGATTGAGTGTTAGGTTTATGAAGGTTACCAAATATTTTTCCAATTAAAAATACTATATACAGGTATCATTATCTAGGAGGAAACGAAATATATATCATAAAATTTACACCTATATGATTTTATATTCCATAATGTTTAGCCTATGAAATGCATACCGTGCCTTCAGTTTTTGGAACCTCTCCAAGAACTGCAGCCAACAGTGTTGACTTTCCTGATCCTACCTCGCCACATATTGCAACCTTCTGTCCAGCTTTGACTACCAAATTTATATTCTTTAGAGTTGGTTTTGACGGGTTCTCACCCCATGAGAAACTGCAAGAGTTCATCACTATTGGATATTCACCCCCCACACAATAATTCTTCCTAACCTGTCCATTCATCTCAGGCGCATCAAGAAACTTTGTTATCCTGGTGAAAGCAACTTTAGCTTGTATGACAACTCCAATCACATCTGGTATCTGCCTAATTGGATCTTGGACAAGGCGCAGAGTGGCCACAAATGTGAAGACGTTGCTAGCATCAAGAGGAATTTTCATAAGATAGCATGCCAGGAAGGTTGCAGCCGAAACCAAAATAGGTGATGTCCAAAACAGGAAACTGTTGTATGCTCTCCTAAGCTGGAATGCTGACAACCATTTGATTTCAATCTCCCTTAACCCCTCAATGACCTTCTTGAAATGAGTCTCCCATGCATAAAGTTTCAAGACCTTCATATGAATTAAGGACTCTGACATTGCCTTCAGTCTCACATCTTGTGCTCCCATAAGTTTACTCTGAAATTTGTGTTGCAGCTTGGCCAGTGGAGCATTGCAAGCTACAGTAACAATTATGACACCCAGTGATGCAATTGTAGCAAGACCAACTGCATTATACAAAATCACTAGAGCAATGCAAAGTTGGACACCTGTTGTCCACGTCTGATGGAACCAGTATGGGAATTCACCAATCCGGTAGGCATCGACAGTGACATAGTTCATGATCTCACCAGAAGAATGCTTCAATTTTGCTGAGTTTGATAGTTTCTGTTGTTTCTTATAGATGGCAGCTGACAGGAATGACCGCACCTGGAGTCCTACCCTCCGAGTGCGGAAATACCACTGCCTCTGTGACAAAGATTCGCCACATTTACAAATGAACAGTGTTACAGCTAACACATAACCTTCATACTTAAAGGACCCTTTCCCAAGTGAAACATTGATGAATGCTTTCAAAAGCACCGGACCTGAAGATAATGTGAGAACCTTGAGCAGTGCAAAGAGACCTGAGATCAAGATTCCACTTTTTTGACAAGAAATGATAGTCCAAAAGATTGATGGATTGCCATGTGCCTGCAACTGCTTCTTCCTGTTCAGCTTCTCCAGAAACATCATGTACTGGCTGTATGCTCGGTCTGAGGGACCTAAAAGTGGCATGTCTTTCTCCTCAAGGGGCTTCTCATAACCCATCTTCATCATGGGATTTAGCCACCAAAATGACATCACGCTGAAAAACCCAGCTTTAGCAAATGGGGTTACATGACTCTGAGAATCAGCCCTTTCATCATCAACAGTCTCAGTGTTCAAGGGCTTATACAAAGCACTTTCAGTTCCTCCATTACCATCTTCCCTGACGTGCCAAATGCCATAAACAAGGAGTAGTAGTGCACCTGGTAGGAATAGAACATCTAAACAAGTCTTGATGGTTAGCAACTTATCTGCAACCATGTGAACAACCGAGGAACAACAAATAAATCCAGCGTATATGGTCAGAAGAACTGACCAAACGCAGACAGATATTGGTCCAAGGAAATGTGTTCTGATGCTGAAAGCGAAACTGACAAGGATCAAACAGAATCCCTGAGATAAGCTCACCATCCACCAGTGTGGTAGGTAAACAGAAGCAGGCTGACCGAAGTTCCTCCCCAGCATCCACAATGCAAGCCCAAGATAAATGAGACCCAAGCAGCCATTGAACACTACACCAGCAAACTGCAGTGGCGAACTAAGCGCGACAAGCTCCTGTCGTGCATATGTTCTGCTCTTTACAACCCTGACGAACAGCTGGAGTGCAAGAATGATGACGATCAGAGTAGAAA
Organism: Bothriochloa decipiens; assembly: GCA_023333625.1. NCBI lineage: Eukaryota > Viridiplantae > Streptophyta > Magnoliopsida > Poales > Poaceae > Bothriochloa > Bothriochloa decipiens. The sequence goes on along the minus strand of CM041638.1, from coordinate 41,292,941 downwards.
TGCCAATTGACAGAATATGATTCGTGCAAGTGGAGGAGTCGAATATGTCCTTCCATCCACATGAGGCCACGGCTTGCTTGGAGCAAAATGGGGTCCCGCAAACGTCCATCGTCCAAGAACCTGGCAAATACATGTTAAAGCAATCCCTTAGAAAACTAACTAATGTTCAAGAATAGAGATGGCATTCCCGTGTTGTTGTAGGAGTTCTTATCGGGGACGCCATGAGAAAGGTGAAAAGAGGACTACTTTTGAGGAAATCCATGTGTCCAATCTTTACTGCACTGATGATGCGTGGGTCATGTCCAGTCTTTAGTGTGCGGCTGATGATGCCTGGGTCAGATCCCCCTTGAAGCCCCTCTGTAACCATGAACAGGAATCTAGTCAGAGCAAAGAACAGACTAAAAGAACTCATATGCATGAAGAAACTTAAATTGAGGAACACAAGTGATACAAATTAAGTTGAAAAAGGCAAATATTGTTAAGGACGTTTGGTTGTACGGCGTTGGCAAGGTTCTTCATGAATCATGAATTCATGATGAACCGTGAACACAAGGGAATAAATAAATGAATAATAACTGCGATATTCTTCATGATCTATTAGCATGAAACGAAAAAACAAGGCATCCATTTATTCGAAATAAAACAATATCATGCATACATCTGTGAGATCATCATGAAACCAAACTGCCTCAGCAGTGAAGGAAAAGATGGGAAACCAAATCGCCTTGCCTGCCTCTGACGGCCCCCAAATAATCAATCAATCAACATAAAAGAAAAAGGGTGACGAAATGAAATCGAATGGAGCAGCATCTGGCGCCGAACCAAAAACCAAAACTGTGGACACAAGCACAACGCTCCCCTAACACCAATGGAGCGAGAGGCCACAACGAACAAGCAGAGCCAAGCCCTGCCGCGAAGAGAAGCAGCAAATGAAACCAGGGCAGCAGCAAGAGAAGCAACAGAGACCGATGACTGAACCTTCGTCCCCCCATCAACCAAGCACGGCACGGCTCGGCCCTGCGTGTTCGTCGTCCTCGTGCGCAATAATGCACCGATCAGGGGCTCTCTCCCAGACGAGTCTCCCACTGGAGCTCTGACACTCAAGTCTGCTGGCTGTAGTTGGTCTGCAGACGGCTCTCCGGAGAAGGGAGAAGTATACAAGGGGCATGGGGGGCGATGCGGGGACGCCCCCCGTCATCGCTCACGTCGCCGTCGCGGGGGCAGGTCTGTTTTTTTTACTGGTGCGGCCGATGCCGACGTGGTAGCGATGCAGGCGGAGCGGCTCGTCGACAGCCGCAATTACTATTACTACTAGTAACGACGACAAAACTTCATGCTGTAAAGAAAAACTTTACATCGTATTTTCTTTTGGCTTCAAGTTGGTTATTACCATGAGAGATTCTAAACACTTTCTAATACGAGAGGCGAAGCAACTATGAGCAAAAATTTTAAAACTGTGAGACACTGATTTAATGTTAACATAGAACTCATAAGCTTTTCTTTGTTAAATATATGGATCAAAAGTAATTGAAAAAGATAACCCAATATATAAATCAGTTGTCTAATCGTGTCTCATGATTACGTAGCACTACATGATATATCCTGCCCTTACTACCCGCCTCTAGTTCGAGGGTCTAGTTGTGGGCGTGTTGCCGTTGCAAAGTGCGACACCACCGGTATATAGCTAGAAATGAAATGAAATCAAATCGAATGTATAATAAGCATCTCGATGATGGAGAGGGCTAGCTCAACTCAAAGAGCCACAGCACTACTAGTGATCGAAAGCAATAGCCAATAAAAACGGAAATGCTCGCGTGATCGAGAAAGGACCTATCTCACCTCATGACTCGTTGATTCCCAGTGGATCCATGGAGTCAGCGAAGTTGGGTCGATCGAAATGCGAGAGAGAAGGGTGCGGTCCACCCGCAGCCGATGCAGAGCGGCGGAGGGCAGGAGGCAGGTGGCTGTGGCTCCGGCGTGGCGGCGAGACGAGAGACTCCGAACTGAAACGGGACAGGCGCCGCGAGGTCCAGGTGGAGGTCGGGAGGAAGAAGCGTGCGTGGGCTGCTGCTGCTGAGCAGGCAGGCGGAGAATTAATGCCTAGACCTCCGCTCCGGTCCTGGTGGTTGCCGGGTGCGAGCTCATCATTGCCACGAACGCCAATTTAGCGCCGCATCGGCGTCCACGAAACGCGCCGCGGGCGTCTTGGTTTTGGCCTTTGTTTGGTGAGGCGCCGGTGCGTGCGCCCTGAGCGGCCCTCGCGTGCTCTCCGGGGCAGGTTAATTAATCTGTCCTCACGGTCAAAGCCCTCTCGCACGCAGTCCAAACTCCCAAACTCCAAACTCCAAAACCCCGCGCCGGGTCAGGTGGTTAGGTGCCTGTGCCAGCGCGTGCGTGCGTGCGGGTTAGCTGGCTCAGCTTGAGCTGCTGCGCGTGCGTGCACCGCGCCCCTCCAACTCGAATCGACACGACACGCCCGGCCGGGCGCGATTTGGTCATGGACGGACACCGGCCGCACGCAGTTTGGTGCTGGGACGGACACGCCGCCGCCTGCCTTGGCCGAACAATAGACAGAAGATGCTTGCCCCCTGATTGCTACGTACACAAAGTAACTTTACATGAGCTGACAAAAAAAGTCACTTTAGCCCTTCTGGCCTGAGATAGGCATAGGCCCTGTGCGTTCACGGTCCAGCTCCACGGGGCGTCTTCTCAGTGCCGAATTTCGGACTCGTTTAGATCCTCAATTTGGGGTCCACAATCTATAATTGGCACTGTGTAAAGTTCTTATTCTCTATTATATTAAAATATCGATACATGTATGGAGTACTAAATGTAGATGAAATAAAAAACTAATTACACAGTTTAGTTGTACTTTACGAGACGAATATTTTGAGCCTAATTAGTCAAAATTTAGATAATTTTTACCAAATACAAACGAAATACTACAGTACGCTGATGTGATACGACACTGTACAGAATTGCCTTCATTTCTTAGGCCACTGTTCCGATCCTCCACTCTAAAACAGATCATCATCATCTTCGACGCAAGTCCAAAAAGTGACCCAAGTCGTTGCCGGCCATATGTGAAGTCTTGGTTTAGTCGGAGGTGCATGTACAGGGAAAACGTGGAAGAACTACTGCATAGTAAAGACGATGATGTGACGTATACAATGGAGAGCCTACGCCATGATGTTAGCCCTCCGTACCAAAATAGCTGTCATTCTTGATTTTTGAGAAGTTAATATTTTAAAAATAACGATAATTATATATTAAAATATATAAATATTTATGTTAAGTAATTAGTATCATCGAAAAGATCTTTAAGTTTAGTTTTTTAATAAATTTATTTAAAGATAAAAATATTGTTCGTATATATTTTTTATAAATATGGTTAAAATTGAGAAAGTTTGATCGGCACGTATCCTGTAACCTCGTTTTTTAAGTACTGCGTGCCTACGTTTATACGTACCCATGCCTGCATGCACTGAATGAACTGAAGGATCACCGTCGCTTTCACCAGTGCTGTGGGCCATCCCTTGTTAATGTATAGACGGCGCACGACCACGACGCATGAGAATCAGACTAGCACTGTCGCTGTCGCGGTCGTACCACGAGGTCCGACCTGCCCCCCCGGAATCCGGCCCCACCGCGCATGCGACGGCGCAGCAACAGCATGCGGAAATGGCGTCTCTTCCTTCCTGCGGGTGCCGAGCGGCTGCATGCCTTCGCGATCCGTACGCCGCCGTCAGCGCTCATCACGCGGTCGGCGCCGCCGTGGTCTTCGTCGTCGTCGCGTCGGCGTCGATACACCGGCCAGCCGCTGGCTCGCGCGGCGCGAAAGGGACGCGGCCGCGCGCGAGTTGCACGCGCGAGGCCGATTAATCCATCCACGCACCTCAACAACCCCGGACCGACCGAGTGACGGTTCGTCGAGTTTTTTAACAGGAAGCAGAAGGCCTGTGTGTACAAGCAGAAGCTCACAACAGGGTATTCATGGCTGTGGTCAGGTGTCATTTCGCAGGTCCAACAAAAAAGGAGAAAAAGCCTTTTTTAAATAATCATGGGGCCCCCGGGGGGTGGGGGGGGGGGGCTGCTCTAATTTAATTTTGGACTATACATATGGCTACGTCGAAGGGATTGTAAGTGTCCGCATTGCAATCGAGGCCTTGTTTAGTTCACTCTAAAAATTATAATTTTTTCACTCTCTCTATCACATTAATATTTAGCTGCTTGCATGAAGCATTAAATGTAATAAAAAAATAACTAATTACACAGTTTAGTTAAAAATTACGAGATGAATCTTTTAAGCCTAGTTGGTCCACGATCGGATAATATTTATCAAATAAGACGAAAGCGGTACTATTTATCGGGTTCATTTTTTTCCACGATCTAAACAAGGCCCGCATGAAGCATTAAATGTAGGTAAAAAAAATAACTAATTACACAGTTTAGTTAAAAATTACGAGATGAATCTTTTGAGCCTAGTTGGTCCACGATCGGACAATATTTATCAAATAAAACGAAAGTGATACTATTTATCGAGTTTATTTTTTTCCACGATCTAAACAAGGCCCGAGTGTTTTTTTTTTTTGAGCTTCTGACGCTCGGTGGTTGGGCCAGGAAAACACAGGTAATGTACTATGTAGAGTTAAGAAGAAAAAAAATAAAACACACAATGTACTGATGTAGAGCTAAGAAGAATATTGTTAAGCACATTGTCATCCTATAGAAGCACATAATTACCATTAAGGCTTGCACTATGGTCATGATTGAGGTGGGCAAGCAAAATATGAAAGAATCCATAAGCCAAATACATACGCTAAATAAAACATACAATTTTCAAAGGATTGCTTAGAAAATAAACATATATATTTTACAAATATTTTTTATGAAATGCAGATCTTAGAGAAATAGTATGCCACAAAGAAACACATTTTACAAATAAATTTTGTGGACTGCAGCAGATCCTTCGGAGTGGGGGAGTTCTGTAGCAAGAGTTTGAGGACTATGGCAAGAGCAGCACGCATGGCAAAAGAGCAGGCCGAGCACGCAGGGCAAAAGAAGTATGGGGACGGACAGACATATCCGAACGTTCTGATCAGCCCACCAACCTTTCTTCCGGACGTTCTGATTCAGCCCACACCAACCTTTCTTCTTGGGCTGTTGGCATAAACGGTCCCGCATTCCCGTACAACTCCTGCATTCCCAAGAGCCTTTCAGCTACGTGCCATTAAAAAAATTACACCAGACCAATATGTCACTTAAAAGTTTAACCGAACTTATGTGTCATCGTTCATCTTTATTTTTACCTCCATATCATTCCGTCTATTTTAGACTCTCATGGTGTTAAATAGGACTATTTTGTCCTTCTATGGGGCCTATTTATCAGTCAAACACACCTTCCTATTCCTCTTCTCTATCTCTCCGCCCCTGCCTCCTCGCCCTCTCTTCGTCCTCCGCCGCCCGCGCGCGAGAGCTGGAGTACTCACTGGCGAGAGTGAGGCCTGACGGGAGCTCTGGAGGCAGTTTTCGCTGTGCTCGTCACGCTGGGATAGCAGCAGGAGATGGAAGCCGCTGTGGTGAGCAGATTGGCCTAGATCCCCTCCTCCCACATCTGGTCAAGAAGCGCCATCGCCTGGTTCGGTCGACGCATGACGCAGCGCGTCGATGAAGGTCCCGTAGGTGACCACCGTCGGCCGCACACCCTCGTCGCGCATCGCCGCCTAGAGCTTCTCCACCCTGTCAAGCCGGCGTGCGCACGTTGTAGAACAGAAGCGCCACGGAGAAGAGAACAAGGATGGTCGCCGGGTGGCCCCGGGAGCAGATGGAGGCAAGCTTTGGTCTTCACGCGCCGCTGCGCCGCGCTCCCGTGGGACCTCCCGACGCCGGCCTCGAACGTCGCCATGGGAAGTTGAGCGCACGCGAGGCAGAGCACCGGCTCACGTCCTCCGCGGAGCGCACGTGAGGCGGACGGCTGCTCGCCCGAGGCGACGCGCACGCGAGGTGGAGCACCGGCTCACGTTCTCCGTAGCGCACGCGTGAGGCAGAGCGGCTGCTCGCCGGCTTCATCCTCCCCAGCCTTCTGCGCCTCCGCGACGAGCGGGGCCACGGCGTCGCGCGACTGAGACATCGCGCTTGCGCCCTCGCCGCACTCGCGACCTCGTGTCAGGCGGCGGCGAAGAGGCGGCGGGAGGCGAGGAGGGAGATGGCAGTGATGGCTGTGGCAGCGCTAGCCCAGCGAGCGAGGGCCGGCGTCGCGAAGTCCGGGAGAGTCGTAAGCGCGGCGCGGATGTGCTGGAGTAGCTCGGGTGTCGGGGCGATGTACGATGCCGGGAGGAGACGGGCGGCGTCGGCTCCGCGGAGGATAGGTTAGAGTGCGGCGCGTGAGGATGGAGATGGACAGGGAGAACGGGCCAAGCAGGGAGCAGATGGGTAAATTTTCATAAGTGCAAAATGAGCAAATTACGAATATGGTTCCACCTGTCAGAGCATCTAAACAGACCAAATTGTACGGAACATGGATGGAATGACTTGTAGGTAAAAATAAAGTTGGACGATGGCATATAGGTCCGATTAAACTTTTGAGTGGCACACATGTCTGGTGTAACTTTTTAATAGCACACGGGTAAAAGCCTCTATTCCCAACCCTAGTAGCGGCGGGCAGCGAGCGGCGGGGACAGACGCGGCCGGCGGCGGGCAGCGCAGCGGAGATAGGCGCAGCCGCCGGGGCAGCGAGGCACATTGCAGGCCGCAGGCGCAGGCAGTTAGGCACGGCAAGCAAGCCGAGCAAGCTGCACGGCCAGCAAGCCGGCATACAGCAAGCTCCAATCAATCCCTCCGAATTGGTAAGACAATTTTGCTTAATCGGCATCCCCTAGATCCAATTTCAACACATCAGTGATGCCTTTATCCACATTGCATTTCCTCAGAAGATGATGCTCGAGGTTTTTATTGGAGCACAAGTAATGATTGGGGCTTGGCAATGCCTGCTGCCTCACGTGATGGCTCCGCCTCACGCCGGCTGAACGTCGCCAAGAAGAGGTGTCGCCGTTGTCGGGCCAAGCCAACGACAGCGGTCGGTTCTGCAGCAGTGCCCCCGCCCTCCGTTGGGGCGTCCGTGCTGTCGGCTCTCTGCCAGCCGGCGGCCCTCCAGCAGGTCCCCAACTCTCGTCTGCCAGGGTTCCGACGCACCTGTGACTCGGCACGCAGCCGGTCGATCGCATGCCCGTGCATCAGCGCCTCAGCCGGCGGCGCAACATGTTGACGCTTGGCAGGCATTCCGTGCCACGCCGCAGGTTTCTGTGCCACGCCGCAGGTTCTGGACGAACGACAGGCGCTCATCGACTCTCCAGGCTGCGCCTCCTGGACGCCACCCACGTGTAGCCGTGCCTGTCGACGCGGATGGCTTCACGCTCGTGCAAGGCCATCGACGCAGGCGCCCCCACATCTCGCCTCACCCTCGTCGCCAGCGGCCTGTGCCGTCCTCACTAGTTGGTCTCTGCTTCAACTACTTAGCAGATGCCCACGTCGCCTCCAGGTGCACCTACCCGTCCCGCTGCCTCTTCTGCCTCAGCACGAGGCATCGGGCGAGGAACTGCAAGCACAGTCGTCATCCGCCTCGGCACCTCCCCTCAGACCGGGTGCCAAGGCCCCCAAGGCGCGGCTGTTTCGGACCGCTACCGCACCAACCTCTCGGCAACGACAGCAACTACCACCAGGGCGTCACGTCGAAACCGCAGGCATCTATCCTCGTTGGTCAGATCCCTTGACCGGCCCATAGTCCTTCATTGTTGGCAGCAAGGGTTGGGAGGCAATGTGACAACGGCCGTGGTTGCTAGATGCCAGCTAGCATTCCAGACGCGCCAAGCGGTGGCCCAGATGGAGCCTCTGAGGGGACCACGGGGGACGCCAATGGCGTCCGTCGTCGATGCAGGCGGCGCAAGAGCAAGCGGCCAAGGGAGGTCAATGTTGTGACCCCTGGCTACGCCGATAGCGCCGCAGCTGCTACCACCACCGACCCGCTGGCACTCGAGCTGTCTGAGGATGCGGGGCCTCCAAGTTGGGTCGACCCGATGCTTGACGAGCTCGATGCCTCTCTCGTCGCGCGCCCAACTACTTCAACAATTGCCTCTCTGTACCGATGGACACTGTCGGACCCTCTGTCACCTCCATGCTTGATCCGGCTCAGCTTTGCAGCTGACGAGGCGCCGGAGGACAATGGTGGGGACACCACGGCTGTGGCCTCTTCACTTAGACTTGCGGATGTGGAGCCGATAGGGGTGGTTGTTATGGAGGCCACGATGGTGGCCCCTAAGGACAACGGGGCCTCCGAAGACGCCAAGGCACGACTACAGACATGCCTTGTTTAACTGGCTACTGCTCCTGCACAGGCTGCTGGCGCGCCTACGGCATCGAGGTCCAGCGACGCGGCTGTGAACGCCTTCCTCGACTCTCTCTGTATACCTCTGCAGGAGCCTCTCATCCCCACCTCGCCGCGTGCGCATGTGCCAAGACCGCGTGATGCTGATTGGATACCGCGACGGAGCGCACGCCTGGCAGCCAAATCGGCATATCGTCGTCCGAAGCCGGAACTGCAGGCCGGGAGGATCATGCTAAGCAAGATGACTAGGCAACCCTCCACCGACGTGCCGGACTCCTCTTTAGTCGACGAGTTCCACCGAGCCTTCGCCGCAGCGAGCCTGTCCGCTAGGAAGCAGGCCTGACAGGTTTTGTTTCCTCAGCGCGGTTAGGCACGCTACCCGCCGCCGCCGCCGTCGGACTTCTGGCCGTCGCCGGATTAGGGTCATCGTCCTGGGCACCACTGTCGCACAATCGGTTCAGTAGTTAGTACGACTTTCGAAGCTCTGCCGTTTGAACTGGCGCCTTTTGTTTGTGTTTTGTCCGTCTAATTCTCTTGACATCTCGCCTATCAAAATGTAAAAACAATTCTAACTTCCCTTAATGAGGTACGTGCAATGCATGTTTTAGAAAAAAAAGTAATGATTGGGGTGTTGGCCCTCCTAAACCCTTAGAAGATGAGATTTGAAGTCTCGATTGCATTCCAAACATTGTTTGGACCGTTGGTCTGCTTGTATAAATCAAAGAGCATTACAGGGTATTTTTTTTCTAAATATATCTAGTTACTGAGAGAATTATTGGAGAATATGAGTTTACTGATCTGTTTATTCCTTTGTATCAGAATGCTAAAAACAATGGAAGAAGGAGGGTACACAGATTTACAGGATATGCAAACAGCCATGTTCCTGGTAGGTCATATGGCTGCAATTTTGGTTGATTTTGTTATTACTCTTATGTTAGCTGCAAACAACTATGGACTGTGCTTGAGACCCAAGTTTTATTTATCTCTTTAGATGGACATGACGTTTGGACTACAATTTGTGACCATGCTGATTTATCTGAGTAAACCTTTTTTCTCAAAGAAAACTACAAGTTAGAATTATGAATATGTCTAGTTATTGAGAAAATTATCATGGACATTATCACTTAGCTGTTTTTTTTTTTGTATATCAGAAATGGACATAGTGTCAGCAACCAGGATCATTACTCTAGCAATCAAATTTCATCGTGGATAATTATGAATGAACTGAATCAGTTCAGAACCAGACTTGATGAACTTAAGAGGGATATCGCACTCGCTAGTCTTGAAGCAACGTCAATACTCATTAGAATACCAAATCAATGAGGTATTGCATGTATGCTTCTTTTTTTCACCATTTTCTTATTTATATACGTATATTACCTATGAGAGCTAACATAGTTATTTTCTGGACATCACGAAGTGTTTTGGGTTGCACTGAAGTTGCCACTTCATTTTTAGGTAAGGAAAATGGAACATTGTTTCTTTGCATTGACAAGTCTCTCTCTCTCTCTCTCTCTCTCTCTCTCATGGGTGGTACTCTGAATCTCTGATGGTTATTGTTATTATTTACAGAGCTTCTTGAGTGGTCCAAGAGTTTCCGCAGTGAATTTTCCTGGACTACTTGAGCTATCTAGATTCTAGAACAGAACTCTCAGATGAGTTTCATATTATCTTTGTTATTGTAATGAACTCACCATAATATGGCTAGTTGTGCTCATGTATCACAATGTGTTAGCACTGAGTTTCATATTATCTTTGTTGTTGTAATAAACTCACCCATAATATGGCTAGTTGTGCTCTTGGGTCACAACTGACGGTCTGATGCCTTTTTTTCATGTGTTAGCACTTTCGTACGTGCTATTGGTGTGCCACAAAGTAAACGGGCTTCTCCATCGTATGTATCATCACGGCCGCGACGCGCGCGTGAGAGGGCGGTGTGCCATTATTACTTGTTAGTGCCTCTTTGTGATATATTTTTGTCTTGTTGTAACGTAATATTTACCTAGTTTATAAAAAAATGGTTAAGGTGCGCAACAAGACGCGTTCATATGTTCCATGCCTAACGCTACTATGGGTTGTGTGCTGCATTGTACATTACAGAGTATTCCGTCAAAAAAAGTAGGTGACAACAGACACGATTAACTACCTGATAGACATCGCACAACTCAGGTCATAGAAGAGTACATGCATTACACACTTCGAAACACATTCAGTGAGTGGAGCAGGGCGTTTTGACTGCTTCGTTCCGTCGTTTGTTCTATCTGTTCTGAAAAATATCCAAGGTGTGTCACTGTGTTATTATACTATGATATCGATCGGTTGAGTGGAGCAGGGCGTTTTGACTGCTTCGTTCCGTCGTTTGTTCTATCTGTTCTGAAAAATATCCAAGGTGTGTCACTGTGTTATTATACTATGATATCGATCGGTCGAGTTGACCAACAAAAAGACCAAGTGATTAATAACCCGGGGGCATCCGTGTTGTGCACTTGTATAATCATCGCATGCAGGCACGTGAGCTCGAGGCCTGCTCGAGTGCTCCAAGCTCATCACTTGCGCGCCTCACTTCAACCGATCGACGACCAACATGGCCGAGGAGATTTCCTCGCCGTCGCCGAACGAGGGAGCCGTGGACGGTGGCACGCCCACAGTCGTCGCCGGCTCCTCGGCGGCTACTATTACGACGGAAAAGGAAGAGGGCAGGGAGAAGTGGTTCATCGAGATGCGAGGCTGGATTATGGTGCTTGCCGTGCAGATCGCCTACTTCACGTACCAAGCTGGACTCAACCCGCCCGGTCGCTTCTCCGAGCCCGAGGGCAACGGCAGCGCCAAAACTGAAGAGTCCACCGACTCCTTTCGGTAACTACGTACTCCTGTCTTTCATCACAAATAAAATATACTTTAAGAGCAACTCCACTAGCAGCTATTATATCATACCATTTTTTTTAAAAAAGATGACAAGCTAAGAGCTTTGCCGTTAGATTATATATTATAGACGAAAAAAGAGAGGTGATGTAAAAAAAACAGGTCTTGCCAAATCCACCTACGCATTTCCATGAGAATTTTTAGCAAGATTGAAAAAAGTAAGCTCTCGAACAGTTTTCTATCTCAACTTTCAATCTTTCGGCACTTGAAAAATTCGACCCAACACCTAGAAGTATACATGCACATAGCAGTCAACTAATCTAAAGGTGGAACGACACGAGGAAGAAGAAAGAGAAGAAAAAAAGTTTCCAATGCTAATTTAAAAGAGAGAAAGAAAATATTCTCAAAAAAAAGAGAGAGAAAATATATAAAACTAAAGAGGTTGTATGATTTTAAAATAGTTCAGGATTTTTAATGCAAAATTGACTTTTTAGAGTGAAATTTTGGAGACTCTTAGAGCAAGTCAAGTTTTTTAGCCACTTAAAAATTCATTGATTTACCAACTGATTTGTAGAAACTATTGGAGACGAGTAAAAAAAACTAACTCTAACTACTTGGTAGACGAGACTCATCCTACGAACTAGGACAACCAATGTAACAACGCCTATACTTTGAGAAGGCTTTTTTTTACTCAGGAACAACCTTCACTGTCATTTGACCATATTCACTAAATTCGTCAAATTGACTGTTATGGGGGCGCTTGAGAGGAGAGAAGTGGGGAGGGAGCACCGAAGACGGCACGGGGAGGGTGAGGAGCACCAGATGACACGAGGAAGGACGAAGCCGTGACAGGATCGAGTGCCTCTAGCAAGCTGGGGGGACGGGAGTCACGGGACGACGCCGGGGGAGGGGAATAGGGCAGCGGCATGCGAGAGTATACAGGCAAAAAAGAACAACGCATGAGTCATTTGCTGTAAAAACAATTACCGAACAAAATGTAGCGAGCTCCATAGGCAATATTGAGCCTTGAGGGCCTTTTGGATTAAGCTTTTCTCGATATATTATCTCCAATTATTATACTGCAGGTACAAAGTGTTCTTCTACTCCAACACGACGGCGTTCTTGACTTCACTAGCGATCATCATCCTGCTGATGAACAGGTCCTTCTACCGCTCTTTGACCAAGGTGACGGTCCTGGAGATCATCGTGGTGCTCGACATGATAGGGCTAATGGCCGCCTACTGGGCGGGGAGCACGGGCAAGAACCAGACCAACATGTTCGACCCCGTGCTCACCGCGCTTGTGCTCTTCGTCATCTACGTCGTCTACACGGTGCAGCTCGTACAGAAGCTACACGCGGTGCCGCTCGTACGCAAGCTATGGGTCCTCTTTGCCGCCGCCGTCCGGCGCCACGTGCCAGTGCCGGCACCCACCCGCGCCGCTACCCGGGACGACGACGACGATGGACGTCAGCCTGTCCAAGTCGGAGATGCGCCGCCGCGATAGCCGACTGGTGGCACGGACACCAGGAACAGGGAAGTCAACTATGCTGTCTCCTTAGTTCGCTTCTGGCAACTGGCACTTGGCATATCTCTCATAGTCACAGTCATTCTCTATTGCTTTCGTTTCATGTTTCAATCTGAAAAGGACGACGTGTACGAAATAAGCCGAGAACCTGTTGTATTTGGGGCGTGCAATTTACTTATGGGAAACATAATTATGACTATACATAGTGGTTCTTACTTAGAACAAACAGAAAATGACCCGGTACATACATATACGTCAGTAAAACACTTTGAATTAAGACCTGAAACATCAAAGCATGCAAACATGGCAAGTGAGAGCAGAGCAATGCGGAGACCAAAAGCAAAAGTGTGAATTAACTAGCTCGACACATTGTTCAACCTTGTTCTTCAGGTTTTACCTTGATATACATGTTTGCTTTGACTACCTCCTGCAGGAGTGTCCGGCTTGGTATAGCTGCACGGAAATTTATGGCAACGTGGTTTTCCCGATCGACGCCAAAGCATGCAACCATAGCACGTGAAACCAGAGCAATGTGGAGACCAACCGCAAGTATGAACATGTTTGCCTGCTTAACTACCACCTGCAGGAGTGTCCGAGATTTTTTTTTTTTTGGCAGAGTGTCCGAGTTGGGCCTCGTTTAGATGGTAAAAAATTTCAAACTGATGAATAGTAACTCTTTTGTCATATTTAATAAATATTATCTAATCATGGACCAACTAGGCTTAAAAGATTCATCTCGTAATTTTAAACTAAACTGTGTAATTAATTATTTTTTATCTATATTTAATGCTCCATGCATAAGTCTAAAAATTGATGTGATGGAGAGAGAGTAAAAAAATTTAAAATTTAGAGACAATCTAAACAAGGCCTTGGTATAGCTGCAGATGGTATTAGGGAAATTTATGGCAGCTTCACCAGGCTGCCTACAGTACCAAACTAATCAGCTGCTCCCAGCAGCCTGCTATATTCCTCATGTCAACAGCAAGAGCCCACCTTGCCTTGAGATGCAGGAACTTGACCTTTGGTCAGCTGCAGTGCTGCACCAATTCCAGGAAGGTTCACTCAGCCTGTTGTTAAACGTCACCATCAGCTCCAGTGGCACCATGGGCAGAGGGCTGCTTGTCACGGAGCACGTCGCAAAGCAGGAGCGCAGGACGCCACGCTAGAGTTTTTTTTTAAAAAAAACTAACAACAATATATTACTCAGCAGCAAACTGCTGCTAGAATAGTTACATTGTTCAAGCCTAATAAAACTTATAAACAATAGCAGAGGTACATATGGTCCTCATGAATATATGAAAATTGATTCATTTGTATCTTAGGATTTGCCTGAAATTCCTGGTAAGCATCTCTGGCTAAGGTATGGGCAACAACATTCCTATTTTTATGTATCTTGTAAGATCTGAAACCTTATTGAGCAGCATTGTTGATGAATTCTTGAGTAAAAGGCTTAATTCTCCATTGTGGTGGATTGAAAGTGTCATTCTTGCTGAGAAAATGAACTAACTGTTCATTATCTGACAAGAAGTTTTCATCCCTGAAACCTGAGAGAGTAGCAATCTGAGAAGCAAGAGCCATCCCTGTAGCCTCAGCCATTAAGACTGATGAGCAATTCTTTAAAATGGCTTTGATGTGGAGCTCCTGATCTTGCTGTCCTTGTAAATTGGAGAACCTGATACCTATAGCTGCTACTCTTGTGACTTCTGGAGTTTGGTCTGGTGCAGTGGAGGCATCCACGAAGCAAATGAAACCCTAAAGATCTGTTGTGTCCTGAACTGAATATGTGTGATTGTTAGAATTGGAAGTAACTGGTTGAGTAGGTTCCTGCAAAACTTGAGTTTGGTTAGTATCCTCTAAATGGCGGCTGCTTTGTTCCCTTGCAGTCATTGGCATATTTATCTCCTGGGCATTGTCATCTTGTAAAACCTGAAATTGTAAAGTTTAAGCTTCCACCTGTATAGAATTAGCTTGAGTAAAAGTGGAATGTGAGCTTTAGCCGCATGATGCACTTACGCTGCCGTCCATTGCTTGTTATTGAACCTGTGATCATTTTTTGCTTTCCAAATGTACCAAAGAGTGAAAAGAATATTTTGCATGGTATTATCTAAGGTGTTATTAGTGATTAGTTTAGGCAAAGCAATTTGAACTCCATCTTGCTCAGGTTAAAGAATATCCAAGTTAATTGGAGGACATAGTGTTCCATACCTGAGTGGGCAAGGTACACTGAAAGAAAAGATGAAAATCTGTCTCTACCTCTCCACAGACAGAGCAGTGTTTGTCTATGTGGGTAGTAAATCTTGACGTCCTCTCAGCAGATGCTAGTTCCCTTCTGATAAGCCTCCAAGTGAAGGTTTTAATGAGTGGGGCAGACCTTTACTTTTCCAGGTGCGGCATAGAACCTGATTTGCCTGTGGCAAAATGCTCCTAGTCCCTTGTGGAGGAAGCTGAATGACATTATTAGAAGACAGAGTTTTATAAATTTCTTTAATAGAAGGAACTCCTTTAGCTGAAGCCATCCATCTTAAGGTGTCCTGAGATTGAGATGGTACAACTATGGTTGAAGTGATGGCCTGCACTATTTCAAAATCAAAAATTTCATTAAGAAGATCAAGATTCCAAACACTAGAGTTATCAAGCCTTAAGTCAGAAATTTTTGAAGGCAATGGATTGACAGTAACAGGACTCTTCATATGATGATAAATATTTTGCCAATCAGAGAACCAGGGGGTTGTCCAAATAGAGGAGTTACCTGCATATAATTGAAGAATTACATTGCTATGTAGTTCTTGTTTCACCTGCATTATAGAAGACCAAAACATAGATCTAGCTCCTCTAGCTGTGAGCATAGGATTTTTATTAGTTGCAATATTAGAAGCCGCATTGATAATAAGGCTTTTATTGACAATGGCCAAATCTCTGATACCTAGACCTCCATTCTCTTTGCTTTGACAAATATCATCTCAGGATCTGTAAGCTATAGGAGAAGTGCTTTCCTCTTGAACATCTATCCACCAGAATCTTCTGATAATAGTATTAATCTTAGAAATGAAAGATTTAGAGAAAAGCACAGTAGACATATAGTATACAGGGATAGAGGATAGAACCGATTGAATATAAGTTAGTCTCCCTGCACGATTTAGCTTATTGGCATGAACTGTTGTCAACTTTGACAGAAACTTACCATAGATGAAATTATATGCTCTATTCCTGTCTCCATGGACGAAAATTATTGGGTGACCAAGATGTTTGGTATGTGGCTGAAGGTCAGGCATTACAAAGATATGTTTAATAGCTGTAGAGACATGAGCAGGGACATTTTTACTAAACAGGATAGCTGATTTTTGAAGATTTGGAATTTGACCTGAAGCTTGACAAAATCTGTTAAGAATAGAATTGATAGCTGTTGCTTCCTGTATATTAGCTTTACCACAGAGAATAAGGTCATCTGTAAAAAAAAAGAGAGTGAATAGGAGGACAACCAGGCCCTAAAGAGATGCCTGTAAGATTGCTATTTTGTAGATTCTCCTAAAGGGAAATGGATAACTCATTAATAGCAATAACAAAAAGATAAGGAGATAAAGGACAACCTTGTCTAATGCCTCTTGTAGGAATAATATAGCTAGAAGGCTCACCATTCATCAGGATTGAAAAGGTAGCATTCAAAATGCAACTATAAATAAGTCTGATAAGATGAGGATGAATGTCGAGCCGCCTGAGAGCATCCACAATAAAGTTTCAGTTTAATCTATCAAAAGCTTTAGCCAAATCAACCTTAAGAAGGAAGGCCTGTTGCTTTCAAGTTTTAAGATGAAAAGAATAAATGATCTCCTGTGTAATAATAATATTTGATGAAATGTGTCTATTTGCAACAAAGGCCGCCTGTGCATGATCAATATAATCCGGTAAAAGAGGTTTAAGTTTTCTGTAAGAGATTTGGCAATAATCTTATAAACGACATTAGAAGACTAATAGGTATAAAATCTTGAGGTACAGTAGGCTACGGTTTCTTAGGAATAAGAACAATAAAAGTTTAATTTATTTCAGGGATCATAAAAGTTGTATTGTAAAATTGAGTTACCAAATTATGAACATATGTAGAGATCCAAGGCCAGGCAGCTTTGTAGAATCCTGCATTCAAACCATTAGGCCCTGGTGAAGCATTGTTCCTCATTGCCTTTACTATAGCGTGTAGTTCCTAGATAGTTGGCTTGATTAGCCCGGCTTGTTGTCCCTGTGAAAACCTATGTAGCTCATTAACTTGCATATCTTGGGTTGATCTATGGTCAAAATTACTCTGCGTAGCTGCACTAGTAGAAGGATTAGGAGGCTAAGCAAGTGTACTAGAGGAATTAAAAATGTTATTGAAATAAAAACTAAGAGTAGCAGCAAGCTGATCATGGGTGACAAATTCCGTACCATCCTCATTGATTAAATAAGAGATTCTATTTTTTATTTTCCTTTTAGTGATAACCTGGTGAAAATAAGAGGTATTTCGATCACCTAGTTGAGCCCAATCTTTGTTTGCTCTCTGAAGGTGGAATTGTTCATCTCTCATAAGGAGCTACTGATTCCTTTGGCTCAATTACTGCTGAACATCAAAGTCTTGCTGGGCTGGCGGCTTAAGCTGTTCCTGCATAATGGAGTCTTCAATTTCCTGCAATTGATCAGACAATTTTGGTTTTCTTTTTCTCCATCTCCTAAGGTCCTGTGTAAGGTATTTAGTCTTCTGGTGAAAGTTCCTGTTAATAGATTTTTACCAACTATTTTTTGCAATCTCATAAAAATCCTGCTCAAGAAGCCACCAATTCTCAAATCTGAAAGGTTTATTAGTTCTTTGCCTTGAAGAATTGAGTAAAGTAAGGATAGGTGCATGATCACTTCTTATCATAGGCAAATGATACACAATGGAATTAGGATATAAATGACACCATTCGGCATTAGCAAAGGAGCGATCTAAACGTTCAAAGGTAGCAGGAGTATCACGCCTTTTGTTGGACCAAGTATAAGCCGACCCACTGTACCCCAAATCAACAAAACCACATTGCTTCCAGAGTTCGACCCAGCACATGCTTCCATGCTCGCCTCCTATGGCGATCGCAGTGCTCGTGTTAGGCTGTCTCCAACAGACTACTTATATAGCAACCCAATCTCAAAATGCATCTTGAATAGTAGAAAAACAGTCTCCAACAGTATAGCCAAACCAGTCACCTATTTTACCTACGAGAAGAGAGAAAACCCATATATAGGTGCTCCTTCGGCCTCTTTGCATCGTCCTGCAGCGTGGGGCCCACAACCGCAACGGAAGGAGACGACCGGAGCCGACAACGCGGCGGTCGTGCCGCTGCTCCGGCCAGCATCGAGGGAGACTCCGCCTCGCCGCCCCAGATCCGAGCCAGGCCTCCACCGCCAGCCCGGATCTCCGCCTGCTGCAGCTTGACCCTGGGCGCCGCGGCGGCGGCGGTGGCGGGAGGGGCGCGGGCGCGGCGGCCTGTGGCGTGAAGAAGTAGACGCGGAACTGCCCCTGCTGCCGATGGCCTCGGCGTGGTCGCTCTTGAGGATGGTCTTCTTCCCAAGCACGGAGCTGCCCCTGCTGCTGATGACCTCCTCGGCGGCCGCGGCGGCCTGCACGGCCTCCATCTCCCCAGGCGTCCATCCTCGCTCTGGCAGGCGACACCCACCACCACCACAGAAGTGGCCGCCTCCGCCCCCCCGAACAATTCCGCGCGGGGCGGGCGCCTGGCTCCGGTGCAGGGCCGGGCGGCGCGCGCGGCCCAGGTGTGGAGGCGCGACGACGAGGCAGTGGCGAGGAGGAGCAGCAGGAGGAGCCAGCGCGCGGCCGATGCCGGGGCCGGGGCGGAGGCGCGCAGGGGAGGGGCGGAGGCCGAAGAGAAGCAGAGGCGGAGGCCAATAGGCGGACCAGTGCCAGGGGCGCGGCCTCCTCGCGTCTCCGACGGCCGCCACGAGCTCCACGTTCGTGCCCGCTGTTGGAGGGGACGGGGCTTCCATGGGGTGGGGAGGGGATTTGGGATATCCGTTGGAGACCGACAAAATTTGGGTGTTGATATTTTCACTGTACACCACGAATAGCAGTGAATGGATGCCCCCGCCGTTGGAGAGAGTCTTAGGGATCAACCAAGGTACTCCACGGCTCCGCCACGGACAGCCTGCGTGCGACCACGTCCCGGTCCATGAATGCAGGGACCCGGTATGTGGAGGTCGTACACGACAGGCGCGAGCGTGACGACCAACACAGAGACGGTGTAGTCGTCTCGATCGGACGCTGCCGCGAAGGAGGCCGACGTCGTTGTCGCTGTCTCGCTGAAGCGATACGGGAACGGGCCGGGAGCCGCTCGGGCGACGGGGCAGCACGTGGCTAGATATATCTCTGGTGCAGGATAGTGACGAAGTGGCAATACATGTGTCCATGTAGCACGTGGCTACGTGTGTGCTTATATTGGCTAATTACAAGAAAGAGGATAGATGGGATATATGGAGTATGTATGTGTGGGCGATGCCTGCTCTACAATGTCTTGTAACAGTCCAAGATGAAAGGGCATGGGCTATACTAATACTAAGGAAGCATCCCTCAGTCTCAACCTCCGATGAATGAAATGAATAATGGGACAAGTTGGCATGCCACTGAAAAAATTGAGTATTTGTCATGAAGAAAAATAGATAAACTCTAAGAGTCTTTTTATATCCTCCTGTATTAGTAGAAATATAATAGAATTTCTTTTGTGAAAAAAGTTCTCCAATAGCTTCTTCAAATTACATCTCTAAATACCATCATTCTCTATTTCTGATTTCTCGCTAGCAAAATATAGAGAACCGGAATGATACCGAAAACAAGATATGTATATAGAGAGTGATTTTAAGAAAGACTCTCAATATGCTATCAAAACTAAATCACGGATTTTCCATGTTCCAATGACCAAACAAGAAATGTAGGATGTAGACGCCAGTGCGCAGCAGTCTTAAATAGATAGGTTAGTACTAGTTAAGGTAAGCACTGAAACTAAGTTGAAAAGATAAGCTGTAGAAACGATCCATTAGAAATATAATTTTTGTGTCAAGTAAACATGAAAATTGTCCTATAATTTTGTGATGAGGCTACTCTCATTCACAAGAAAAGTGTTGAACCCAACTGTAATGGTTCCATAGCTTCGGTCTTCGGAGCAATCGCCGTGCCAAACCTACGAAGTTGGGTGCCACAAGTCAAAAAGGCGTTCCCACTCGGACGCCACCCGGTCAGGCGACAACACAAACTCTCAAGGGAAATCTGCCTCTTCCCCGCTCTGTTCTCTTCTTTGTTCTTGGTTCTGCGGTCCTCAGAAGGGCCATGGCGCTCCCCTGATCTTGATCATCCTGCGTCGCAATGTCTCCTCCGAAGCTCCATGGCGTTCTGCTCCTCGTAGCCCTCCCTCCTCGTCGTGGTGGCAGACACTGGGACCGCCTACAAACCGGAGCCGATCAGCACGCTCCGCCGCGTTCCTCCGCTGCTGGACTGCGGTCTGGCGCCGGCAGGCCAGCACGACGGCTTCCGCGCCAACTTGCTCCCGCTCCTCCACGACATCCTCTCCGCCGCCGCGGCCGCGCTCGCGGACTTCGTCACCGCGCAGTCGGGCACGGCGGGCCGCGACCGTGCCTTCGCGCGCGCGCTCTGCTTCGGCGCTGCATCAAACCGCTCCTCCTCCGGTCTCGATCATCAGCATTCTACGAGGTACTCCGTAGTATGCTTTATCTTGCAGTTTCAGTGATCCTGTTTTTCTTTAACTTACGTAATTTTGGTTTGATATAAGCAATGACTGGCATAATAATTCAGAAAAGGATCATGGTGTAATTCTTTTATTTTCTATTCTAATATTTCATTGACGTTAGGATCTATTTGGATTTATTGTCTAAATTTTAGTCCAAACAGATGACATAATTTCTAGTGATTATTTTCCAACTAGTTGATCGAATCAGCTAACCATGAGGATACTAAAAAGATAATAATGCCCTGGCTTTTCTTATCCACTCAAAATAGTGCATGGGTATAAACGTCTTTCGTCACAAATACCATCTATTTGTCCAATGATCCGAACAGAATACAACCAAATACAAGATATTTTGACTTTTCTAGATTTATTAATTTTTATTACTATACGTAGACATAAATGTATATCTAGATGTATAGAAAAATCTAAAAATACCGAAACGTCTTGTAATCTAAAATGGCGGGAGTATTAGCCAACTAACAACTAGTCCTACCAGGGTCTATTATCAGCGTCTATTGTTGGCTGATTTATTAGTTTTACATTTTTGCAGTTGATATCCCACAGCCGGTACAATGAATGGAGCTGCGTCGGATTTAGTTCCACAAACCAACTACAGCCGATTTACTGCATCGGATTCCTCTGCAAACAAAATGCTCTGGTTTGTGGGGCTCGGAACCAAAGACATGTAGCCGTGGTAGGTTGTTGTGTGCGAATTCTGTCAGTCCATATAAGTACCTAGTAGCCGTGAACCGTAAGGATTTGGATTTGATGCTGTACTAGCTTGTAAGGATGAAATCAATGCCGTAGCTGGTTGGAACTTCATTTGCATGCATGCTGCTTCTCTCGCTGATTGTGAGGAATGGTTGGAACTTCAGTTGCAGGGCAGGGGATGATCACATCGTCCCTAGCATTGTAAGTGTTGAACCGTAACATCCCCAAGCTTGTGGCTGTCAACTTTGCAGTGAATCCCCGTGTTGAAACAATTTAAATGTAGATCCCCCTGAAAGTTAGACCAAGGAACTATAGACCTGTTCGTTTGGGCAATACATAAATCATAGTTAAAACTGCAATGTAATATTCAGAGTAATGTAACCGACCGCTATCTGTCATTGTCATAAAAAGGCATTTATCATCATCATCTTTTGAAGTGGCAAACATCATTGACTAATATGAGAATGGTGCTTAAAAAAAAGGTCTGGGCATCGAAGGGAACTAAGTCAATGGTTTCCGTTAGGTGCCTGAAGGAGTGTTTGTCACTTAAGAATTACACATCCGATAGAATGCATATAAAGAAAAAAAAAAGGACACATGAACCAGTCGGATTTGGGCTATGAGGGCGTTGTGACTTGGAGTGAACAAAACAATGAAGCCCATTAGTCCAGTCGGACAAGCCCAAAATCTTCCGTTCTTGTTGTGTGTTTCTTGTCATGTCCGTTTTTTTTTTTTGACAACATGTCCTGTCTGTTTGGGTTCTCTCTGTCCTTTCAAGTGCCGCACAAGGATTATTTACATATCTATCTCTACTATCTCTATCTCTATTATAATGAAATTCTTTCCAAAAAAAATTAAAGTACTCAAACTTACCCCTAGCCCACAACGCAGATCCAAACTAACCCACATGCCATTCAAACTCATCCCCCACTCATTCACGTGAACACAAATCATGGAAAAAAAGAAAACAAACATACTCTTTTCTTTCATAAACGTGCATTGCACGTGCCTCATTAAGCGAGTGGGAAATGTTTTTACATTCCGACTACCCTACGGCGAGGTGCCAAGAGGATTAGACGGACATAACACAAACAAAAGACGCCCGGTGGGAATGACGGAGCTTCGGAGTTCGTACTAACTACTAAAACGATTTAGCGACAGTGAGGCCGAAGACCGCAAACAGCCTATTCCGGCGTCGACACGAAGTGCACCGGACCACGCCGAGGAAACATAGCCCGCAAGGCCTGCTTCCTGACGGACATGCATGCTTCGGCGAAGGCTCGGACGAACTCGGCGTTGATGGCGGAGTTCGGCACGTTGGTGGAGGGCTGCTCAGTCCACTTGCTTAGCATAATTCGCTTTGTCTGCAGCTCCGGGTTCGGGTCGCGATATGCCGATTTTACCGCAACTTGGGCAATCCGTCGCGGCATCCTATCATCATCTCACACTCTCGTCACATGCGCGCGTGGCGTGGTGGAGATGAGAGGTTCCTGCAACGGTAGACACAGAGAGTCAAAGAAGGCGTCTGCTGCGGCTTGGACGTCATCGCTGGACCCCTGCACGTCGCCGTCAGCCGCGGGCTTCGCAGGCTGAGCAGCAGGGCAAGTCGGCAGATGTTCCCTGGTATCAATAGAGACCCCGACGTCCTCAGGGGCCACCACCGAGGCCTGTACGACATCCATCCCCGCCGAAGCCGCATATGCCAAGATGAGTGGAGAGGCCACAGTCGTGGTGTCCACACCAACCTCCTCAAGCTCATCAGCTGCAAAGCTTAGCTGGATGAAACGTGGCGATGACAGAGGGTCCGACAGAATCATCGGGGACTACAGAGAGGCAATTGTCGGAGTAGCTGGACGGGCGACGAGAGAGGCATCGAGCTCGTCAAGCATCGGGTCGCCACAGCTGGGAGGCCCCGCACACTCAGACGGCTCAAGAGCTAACAAGTCGGCGTCGGTGGCAGCGGCAGCGTTGTCGGTGTAGCCAGGGGTCACAACACTGACCTTCCTTGGCCGCTTCCTTCGGCGTCGCGTGCTTCAATGATGGACGCCATTGGCGTCCTCCATAGTCCCCTATGTAGCTCCATTCAGGCAACTGTATGGCGCGTCAGGAGCGCGAGCGATCACCTGGCCACCACCGCCACCACCATCAGCATTGTCGCATGGCCCGTCACCCCCACTGTCAACAATGGACTGTGGGCCGGGCATGGGATCTAACCGACGAGGATGGACGCCTACGGCTCCAGCGCGCGCACAATGTCCTGGTGGACGCTGCCGTTGACGCTGTGGGGGTATCGACCCCATATACCCTCGCTATATAAGGCGGGCAAGGACCCTCCTAGAAGGCATCTGATTTGATCTGATCTGATCTGATCTGATCTCATCTGATCGGAACCCTTGTACTCAGATACTCATCAATACAGCAGCAGAGACGCAAGACGTAGGGTATTACGCTTTTGAGCGGCCTAAACCTGGATAAACCCTGGTTGTCTTGGTTGTTTGTCTTGTGTCTCACATCTAGATCGTAGGTCTTAGCACGCCCTCACCATAATCTACTACCTCGGGGTATCCCATGGTAGACTGTTGAGGAGGTTTCATCGATAGTGGCGCGCCAGGTAGGGGGTGCGTGATCTGATCAGCAGGCGATCCAGATGGTTTCGTTCCCAGCCTCCATGGACTTCGAGGTTGGCGTCTCCCTCACCATTAGTTCACTCATGTGGACCACCGGCGTGGCGACGTAGCTCATGTTCGCGGGAGCAGCGCAGCTGGTCCCGGCTCCGGCTGTGACACAGTCAGCCCCAGCACCGACCGCGCCAGCCACTTCTCCAACAACCCAGATCTCGGGGCAGCCCCCGGGGTCGTTCGAGCCGCCCATGACGAGGGTGGAGTTGATGGCCATGCCAGCGGTGAACTGGCGGCTTCCTCGCTACCAGAGGAGGCACATTGACAACTTTGATCTGATCGACATGATTGATCGGCATGGGGAAGGTCTGGCTGAACTCCTCGAATACGTGGAGTCCGCTCCTACGCGGCTCCATGAAGAGTACTTGGACTTCATCCCAGTCCGACCACGTCGGCGCAATCACGCCAACCAACCATGCCGCACGGATCCAAATCCGCCCGTGGTTCACGGGCCGCCACCTGTCCATCAGGGGGCAACGCTCGGCACTAGCAAGGACGTACGGGCCAAGCTGGTGGCCCGCGCCGACCAGATCCAAATCTGGCTCCAGCCCGAGCATCACCTGCTAACCGCAGAGGAGGACCATCGGTTGCGTGCCGAGGCGGGCCTCCTACTGTGGTGGAGTGCCATCAACAACAGCCCGCGCCCAACCAGGGGCACCGTCAGCAGCGCCCTGCGCGTAATCAGGCTCGTCACCCGCGCCGACCAGATCCAACTCTGGCCGCTGTCCGGGCTCTGCCTCCAGTTAGGCTGGACGAGTTATCAATGTGCATCAGCACCAGCACACACTTAGCCACGCTACTCGCCAGTCCCGAGCAGAGCAGAGGCAGCATCGCCGGGCACAGCAGATGCAACCTGCACCAGGGTCGGCAGATCCAATCACCCCCGGCCCAAATAATATACCCATCTTCCCACACAGGTTGAGCAATGTAGCTGCGTCCTACATGAGAAACCTGCAGAATGCTCCTCGGCGACGTGATGACCACCTCCTGGACCTAGATCCCAATCTGGTTCTGGTCCCGAAAGATCCAAGGCCCATGGTAGGCATGGTGGCTTTGCAGCAAATTCCTTCGGGGTCAGACGCTACGATCCCCAAGGACGACGCTGCATCTGATATGCTCTCTGGGATCGATGGGACGCCCTCTGTCTCCTTCGACCTTACTGAGTACCTCCTCTCTGACGAAGAGAGTCCTGAGGTCTGGAGTCAGGAGAATATCGAGAAGGAGAGCCCAACCACGCCAGACCACTGGACACGTTCTGCCGACATGGCACCAGGCTCCCCTAGGATCTCGCTTGGCTTCAACGGCTTGGCATTCATGGTCAGCGTGGATGAGCCTCCTGTTCCAAATGTAATAGAGCAGGAGAGGAAAGCAAGGGAAGGCCCCAACATCGATCGAAAACGCCAATGCCTCCTGGAGGCACAAGAAGCGAACGCCGCCAACAAGGGAGGCAACGATGGTAATGGTGCAGGCCCTCAGCCGTGCCACCTCTAATGCAACCTCAATGGCAAATTCAACATGGTGGGGGATCAAATCATTCACAAGACTCCCATGGCCAACATTACTGTGGCTATGGATCGGCTCAACAACCTTCCCCCGAACACACCCGAGGTCAAAGCGATCCATGATTTTTTGATCGCCGCCGAAGCACAGGTGGTTCAGCTTCGTTCTGCTGGTTCACTGACCACATCGCATCAGTCGCGGTGATCCCGGTGCAATCGTCATCGCCAACCCGCAGAAAGTGGCAACGACAACAAGTCTAATCAAGGAGGACCTCCGCTCGAATAGCCCCGGTAGGCAAACGCCAATGATTCCCCATGAGAGGTGTCGCGCGATGATCAGTGCCAACACGGCAATCGCCAGCGTGCCAACCGGCAACAGGCCAACCGTCGCGCCGAGCGCAACCAGGAAGTCGAGCAGCCCCAAGATCGTGATCTCTGTGTCCACCTCAACAAACGTTATCGTGCTCAGTGACACATTAGCGGACCAGCCCCGTTCTCAGAAGAACTCAATGTCGTCCTTTGGCCAAAGAACTTCCAGACTAGGGACGTCAAGATGTACGATGGGAAAGATGATCCTAAGCATCGGATCATGCTGTATGAAGTGGCAGTCCGAGCAGCAGGAGGTAACCAATTCGTCATGGCAAACTACCTCCCGGTAGTCTTGAGCAGCGTCACTACCTCCTAGTTGCTCCGCCAGCGTGCCGATAGCATCCACAGTTGGCCTCAGCTCAGGCAGATGTTCATCAACAACTTCAAGCCCACCTTCGTGCAACCGAACACCAAGTACACTCTGGCAAAGGTGCAGCATCGTCCAAGGGAATCATTGTGACAGTACATCTGGCGTTTCTCCGATGCGTGGAATCATGTGATCGACGTCACCCCAGCAGAAGGGATCGACCTTTTCATTGCTAGCCTGGTCCAACCATGTGGTCTAGACCTTAAGAAGGAGTTGCTCCTTGAGCGACCAAGAACCATGGAAGAGCACCTCTCCGTCGCCCATAGATTCGCTCATCTCGACGACGGGCTGAACGAGGGGGACCCCATTCCCCCCAACCACAACATCACCGTGATGACGACCACGACCGCGACAGCGACCAAGACCGCCGGCTAGATCGGCGGGATGATCACCGCAACCGTCGTAGCAATCACGATCCCGACCACCGTGATGATGATCGTTCTTTCAAGCGTCATGGTCGGGACGCCTACAATGATGGTCGGCGTAACCGCAATGACTCCTCTGTTAATGTGGTAAAGGGCCAGAAGAGGGCAAACAACAAAGAGCTCGACAAGGTCCTTAGTCAGGATTGCCCTCATCATCCTAGCAAGGGCCACACACTGGGCAAGTACAGGGTCCTAAAAGAGGCGCTGGAGAAGACAGCCAACAAGAAGTTGCTGACGTGAGCCATCATGGCTATCCAGGAGGCTGACGACTTCGTTGCAGATGTCAAGGTCCCCGCTTGGTCCAAGCATCCCATATCGTTCCGCCACAACGATATGTGGGCCAAAATCCCTGACCCCAGTCAATTCCCACTGGTCCTTGACCCGGTGATAGACGGTGTCCGGTTCGAGAAATTGCTCGATGATGGTGGCTGCGCTCTGAACATTCTGTTCTATCCGGCCTTCAAGGAGCTAGGGCTGAAGTAGGAAAACCTCAAGCCATACAAGTCTCCGTTTTGGGGCATCATGCCAGGCAAACCGTCATACCCCCTCAGACAGATCACATTGCCCGTCCAGTTTGGGACAAAGCACCACTTCTGCATCAACCACATCACTTTCATCGTGGCCAACTTCGAGGGCATCTACCAAACCATACTTGGCTGACCAGGGATCACCAAGTTCATGGTGGTTCCTCAGTATGGGTACCTCATGTTGAAGCTCCCAACCGAGCAGGGCGTCCTATCCCTACGTGGTAACGTATTCACGGCGCGTGTGTGCGAGTCTAATGCCTATGCAACCGTGGAGTTTGAGGAGTTGAAGCACGCCATGGAGCACACTAGCCTGGGTGTCAAGGAGCTCGGGGTTCTGGTCGAGTCTGCAGGGCGACCTTCCAACAAGGTTAAGCAGCACAAGTTGATCCAGCTCGACCCGAACGACCCCTCAAAGACCACCAAGATCGGGGCTACCCTTCCCCCAAATAGGAAGACGGGCTCATCCAATTCCTTCGAGAGCACATCAGCGTGTTCGCATGGAAACCCGTCGACGTGCCAGGTGTCCCAAGGGAAAAGGCTGAGCACTACCTTGATGTCTCGAAGACCCCTAAACCTATCAAGCAGAAGATGTGATGTTTCGCTTATGACCGCAAGGAAGTCATCAGGGTAGAAGTAGCCAAGCTTCCAGCAGCTGGCTTTATCAAAGAGGTGTATCACCCGGAGTGGTTAGCCAATTTGGTTCTTGTACTCAAAAAGAATAATGAATGGAGAATGTGCACCGATCTCAATAAACACTTCCCTAAACAAGCTTTCAATCTCCCTCGAATTGGTGAGGTTGTAGACTCTATTACAGGTTGTGAGCTGCTCTCTTTCCTAGATTGCTACTCGGGCTATCATCAAATAGCCCTCAAAAAGGAGGACCAGGAGAAGACCGCCTTCATCACCCCCTTCGGTGCTTTTTGCTACACAACCATGTCGTTTGGCCTCGAGAACGCTGGAGTTACTTATCAGCGGGCCATCCAGGCATGCCTCGAGCACAAGATCACCAACAACCTTGTCAAGGCGTATGTAGATGATGTGGTGGTGAAGAGCAGGGAGTCCCATGCACTGGTTGCCGACCTCTAATGGACCTTCGGGGCCCTCAACAATTTTTAGTGGAAACTAAATCCCAACAAGTGCATCTTTAGCATTCCTAGCGGGATCCTGCTTGGCAACGTTGTTAGCCAGGACGGCATACGCCCAAATCCCGAGAAGGTTCAAATTGTGCTAGACCTGCAACCACCACGAAGCATCAAAGATATCCAGAAACTTACCGGCTGCATGGCGGCCCTGAGCCGCTACATCTCCCGCATGGGCAAAAAAGGGCTTCCCTTCTTCAAACTGCTCAAAGCTAAAGAGAAATTTGAGTGGACGGAGGAGGCCGGCAAGGCCTTCAAATAGATCATGGAGTACCTTGCGACTCCCCCAATACTCACGGTCCCACGAGAGGGCGAGGAGCTTCTCCTCTATATTCCTGCCACAACTAACGTGGTCAGTACCATGATGGTGGTTGAACGCGAGGAACCGGGCACATCTACAGGTGCAATGCTCAATCTACTACGTTAGCGAGGTTCTTAACGAAACCAAGCAATGATACAACCACGTGCAGAAACTACTATACGTGCTCCTGATCACCAAACGGAAGCTCCTCCATTACTTCCAAGCCTCAAGGTCACGGTGGTCACAGAAGATGCACTTGGCGACATTCTCCGCAACAGAGACGCTAGTGGTCGTATTGTCAAATACGCGTTGGAGCTCTCCGAGTTCACGCTGGACTTCCGCAGTCACAATACTATGAAGTCTCAAGCCCTGGTTGATTTCATTGTGGAGTGGTCGGACCTCAATCTGCCCCTGGCTGATATGTCTGCCGACCACTAGAAGATGTACTTCGATGGTTTCTTGAACATCGATGGCACTGGGGCAGGGGTCTATTTCATCTCTCCTTCCAAGGACACACTCCGCTACGTCTTGCGCATACACTTCAAGGCATCCAGTAATGTGGCCAAGTACAAAATGGCCCTACATGGCCTCCGCATTGCAGTTGAGCTGGGCATTAAATGGCTCCTGGTGTATGGAGATTCTGCTCTAGTCATCCACCAGGTCAACAAAGACTAGGACGTAGTCAATAAAAAGATGGATGCCTATGTTGTCGAGATTCGCAAGCTGGAGAATAAGTTCTATGGACTGGAGTTCACCCACATACCTCGTGCCAAGAACACAGGTGCTGATGAGCTATCTAAATTCGGATCATCTCGAGCTGAGGTACCACCTGGTGTTTTTATTGAAGATTTGATTAAGCCTTCGATCCCCGATCAGGCTTACGAAGCACCTACACCTAGTACCGCTACCGACCAGCTCATAGCGGTGCTCAGTGGCAAGGCAAAAGAGGTGGAAGATAGATACTGGCTAGTAGGGATCTGACAATGGCAGTGAGCAGCCGCATGTTGAGAGTCAACCGAGCAAGCAGCGCCTCCCCAGCCCGACTGGAGAGAGCCCTTTGTCAGATACCTGAATGACCTCCTTGTTCGGAGGATAAGATCAAAGCTCAACAGCTGGTCCGTAGAGCCCGTGCCTACCTCATGGTTAGCGGTGAGCTGATGCGCAAGGCTCCAAGGTCCGTGATTTAATAGAAATGCATCACCCAGGCAGAGGGTTTGAAACTTTTGAAGAACATTCACGCGGGAACTTGTGGTAAACATGCGGCATCCCAGACCCTGGTCGGCAAAGCCTACTGAGCAAGGTTCTACTGGCCGATAGCCGTCTCTGACGCAAAAGATTACGTGCGCTGGTGCAAAAATTGCCAGATGTTTGCCAAGCTGATTCATATCCCTGCACATGAACTTCAGACCATCCCGGTCACCAGGTCATTCTCATGCTGGGGACTCGACATGATCAGTCCCTTCAAGAAGGCTCCTGGCGGACACACGTGTGTCTTCGTACTCATTGACAAATTTTCCAAATGGATTGAGTACAAAGCCATCAAGAAAGCCTCGTTCGATAAAGCAGTATGGTTCCTTGATGATGTTATCCGCCAGTTTGGCATACCCAATACCATCATCACCGATTTAGGCTCTCAGTTCACCAGCGATGAGTTTTTTGACTTTTGTGATGATAATGGCATCAAAGTCAAATATGTGTCCATCGCTCATCCTCGAGCAAATGGACAAGTGGAGCGAGCTAATGGTATGATCATCGACGCCCTACACAAACGGGTATACCGTGATGACAAGGATCTTAAACCTGGTCTGTGGCTCAAGGAATTACCTGCCATGGTCTGGGGACTACTTAGCCAGCCCAGTCGCAACACTGGAGTTTCCTCGTACTTCATGGTGTTGGGATCCAAGGCTGTCCTACCAGCCGAGGTCGCACTCCTTTCACCGCGTGTCCAACATTACAACGAAGAAGCCTCCAACAAAGCTACAGAAATCAACGTCATCACCAAAGAAGAGATAGCACTCAAATCATGTGCTCGGATAGCTAAGTACCTAGCTTCAGTGCATCGTTACAATAACCGCAACGTCAAAGGCAGGTTGTTCGTGGTCAATGACATGGTGTTACGACGAATCTAGAACACAGATGTCTACACAAGCTGTCATCTAAATGGGAAGGGTTGTTTAGGATCAAGGCTGTCACACGCCTGACGTCCTATCGGTTGGAGACGATGAAGGGTGTCGAGGAGTCCAATTCATGGCACATCGACCACCTCATACGCTTCTATCCATAGAATAAGATACGTACCTAGATTTTTGTTATTTAGATATTTAATAAAGTTTCCTTTATTATTCTCTTTTCCTATCAGAATTCTATATTTGTGCACACATCTGTCATACATGCGCCCTGCATAAGTCTCAATTAAACTTTGTTTTCTGCCCAACGAGAACGACTTGACAAGGAACTGTCCTGAAAACTCTTATGATGTATTACAGCTCTGTGCTACATGGCACTAGGAGATTTCAGCAGTCGCTCTCTAACAGTGCTAGGTACCTAGTGATCCTGGTAGTCCTACACTATTCACTAGTGCATCCCTAGTTACCTGACAAAGTTAGCTTGCTTCGAGGGTGGGGGCAAAACTTAATTGTCGACATTTTTGAAAAATGAACTACGCATAAATATGCATCTAAAAAAGAAAATGGCACAATGTTTATCACCCACTTAAACATGCCTAATTTGTCTGTATCAAAAGGCTAAAAAGTTTATGAGCACCACCTACACGGCACAACTTAAAAACAGTGTTTTAGATACCAATACATTGTTTATGGCCTACTGACCACCATCACCCTGTGTAGGATCTTCAACCAGAGTCATGTCATCAACAAGGGCGGCAGCAGTAGGCGTCGAAGTGATTCAAAGGTCCTCGGCGGCGGTCTCTGAAAGCTCTGGCACGATCCCAAGCGCAATTTCTGCCGGCTCCACCTCCGAATACCTAGAGCGGACCACAGCAAGTGCAGTTGCAACCGTGTAGCGTCCAGCTCCTGCGATGAACCCCTGGAGTGCTGGCCACAGTCTCTTGCACTGGTCGGCGATGACAACTACTTCGCCTATAGGGTCGGTAGGGTGATGTTCTCCTCGGAAGATGGCCCTTAGCACGGGCTTGATGTGGTCAGTCATGGCTTGCATCTTTCCTTGTAGGACGAAGATGAAGTCCTCTAGCAGCTGGAACTAGGCCAAATAGCATTCCTGTAGGCCTACAACAACAAAGCAATGGTGGTTAGTATATCTTGGTCCTTCCAGTATGCGGTAGACTACACTCAACAATTCTACATTATTCTACTTACCAGTCAGCTCAGCGATCTGCACCTGGTCCGCCTTGGCCTGCTTCTCAGCGGTTTCCTTTTGGTCCAGTAGGCCGGCCAGCTCCCGAGACATGGCTTCATTCTGGCTGTTTAGTTCTACAAGAAGCACCCATAAATATACAGCAAGGATCAGCATGGAATGGGTAAGAGAGGTCTACTTACTCTCGTTGTCCTCTTCCAGGGCCTCCACCTTGTGACGCAGAGCGGCAATTTCCTCCTCTTGCTGGACCTCACGCTCATGGTAGACCTAGGCCTGTGCCTCTAGCTCGGCTTTGGCTACCCGGAGGGTTTTGCATTCCTCCCAGGTTGCCGCAAACTGGTCGATGGTCTTGCCACGCTGAGCATTAGTCTCTTGCAGTGACTGTATACACCACGGATTGATTAGTGAGTTTGCAGCCAAACGCCAAGCTCAAAACATGCAAGCAAATCTTGGTCAGGTTTTACCTTGACCCTGTCTAGCAGCACCTCCACCGCGTCCTGGACACTTGCATCGATGTCATTGTCCAAAATCTTTTCATAAGACATGAAGCCATCCTTCCTAGCTTGCGCGACATGTAGATGCATTGTGTGGGCAGGTCTGTGCGTGGCATCTTCGGCATCTTGGGCATCTGTGGGGTTATAGACCCCATATACCCTCGCAGCTAGACTTTGGGCTGCTCGGTCCAGATGGCCTAAACCAGAAGATGAAGGCTGGTCCATCATCATCCTGATCGGTGGGCCGGATGACAACACAGAGCATGTGGTCTGCTACTGCCCTGGTCGGTGGGCCGCACGGGTGCTGAAGGCTGCTTGGCATGCAAGGAGTCTTAGTCGGTTAGATCTGTTCGTGTACTCCAAGGATACGATGCAATGTAACGGACCATAGGGAAACCCTAGATATGTAACCTTGTCCCCTGGCTATATAGGGCGGGCAAGGACCCCCTAGAAGGCATCTGATCTGATCTGATCTGATCCAATCTGATCTAATCTAATCTAATTTCATCTGATCGGAACCCGTGTACTCGGATACTCATCAATACAGCAGCAGAGACGCAGGACGTAGGGTATTACGCTTTCGAGTGGCATGAACCTGGATAAACCCTGGTTGTCCTAGTTGTTTGTCTTTCGTCTTACATCTAGATCATAGGTTTAGCGCGCCCTCACCACAATCTACTACCTCGGGGTATCCCGTGGTAGACTGCCGAGGAGGTTTCATCGACAGCACCTCCTTGACCTCCTCAGGTGGCGCCAGCATGCTTGGCCCCGCCTGGCCTGGCGTGCACCTTGGCAGATGACCCGTTACAGTGGTGACCGGCATGAACGGCACCACCCGCCTCTCTGGTTGTGGACTCGGTGTCGGGGTCGGCCTGGTAGGCGTCGCGGAGCTGCTGGCTGCCTCCCCTTGCCCCGCGGACTGTGCCGCGTCGCCAGTCATCACCTGCTCGGCGGTTGGTGGTGTGTTCTGGCTGGGTGGTGGAGTCGGTGTTGTCGCCGGTGGAGCACGGCTGTAAGTCATATTACAGTCATATTTTGTTCACAACAAACACAAAATCATGAAAATGCAAGATATGCGAACTCAGTGACACCTACCCGGCTGGCCGCCGAAACCCTCCTCTGAACTACGGGGCTATTCCCCGCTTGGAGCGCCTGAGGCCCCACCTGTCACCCTACTGCCATGCCCCGGGACTCGGTCCGATGCCTCACCCGTTCGACTCATTACAATGGGGTGCACCGGAGAAGTTGGCTCCCTTTCCTCCTCTCGGTGCCCCGGAGACGAAGCTTTTTTGGCTGGAGATGTGGCCGCCTGTGTGGCACAGGCGGCGATAATGGTGGTGGTGGTGCTGATGCCCTGGCCTGCTCTGGCCGAGTGGTTGAAGTAGTATTTCCCCGCTGAGGGGGAGCAGTTGGTGGCGGCGCGTTCCGCGCAGATCTCCTAGGTGTCGTCGTGGGTGGGGTCCTCAGTGTCCTCCCCGTCTGAGGCGTCTGGGCCTAACGTTTCTTCTGGTGCTGGTTCAGCGTCAGCAGATCATCATCCAACGACACCGAGGTGGCCAGTGCATCCCTTTTCTTTCTCCTCCTGCTCTGTTGTCTAGGTTCAACTCGCCCCCGGACAGCAGAGTAGAGGGCCTCTTCGCCTTGGTGGCCTCTGACATGGGTGGCTTACCTGCTACTTGGCATTTTGCTTGAGCAGCGTAGACTTCATCGTCATCTGGGTTGGAGATGTCAACTGTCTCCAGCCCTACTTTGGCCCTGCTTCGATAGTGGGTCTCCTCAGTTCTGCGCTAGTTGGCCTGCGCCTCTCCCTGAGGACATGGCTCCACTGGCACAGCAGTAAAGAACACCTTCCGGTCCTGTCCAAGCAATTTCTGACAATCAGACAATCCTTGTTATACAGACATGATCACATACCAGTGTATACTAATCAAATCAAAGTGTGGAATTGGTCGGCTTGCCTCTGGTGGTGGTCGAGAAAGGTCGTACGATAGTGCACACACTTCTTGGTAGCTGGTGGTCGGGTCGAACTTCTCAAAAAGCGAGGACATATGTCGATTCACCGCTTCTGACGTCGCCTTCTCTTGGGTCTCCCGTGAAGGGTCAGCCCGGCCATCATACTCATACAAGTGGTTCACCCGCTCCTTGCACAGCTGGATCCGGTGTATCAACCATGTCCCCTCCACCAGTGCTCCATTGACAATCTTGTTGTCAATTAAGGTTAGCAGCTCATTCACCTGATGCATCTCATCCGGGGTTGGTGGGTCCGACCACCTGGGGTTGAACTCTGGCACCTGCGTTACGTCGCAAGGCACCCTTCTCCCTTCCACATCCTGGCTCATATAGAACCAGCGAGTGTTCCATCCCCTGGTGTTCATGAACTCGTCACCCTAGTGGCACCCGCTATTTATACTAACCGGATGATGTCGCTTTGACTTCTAGGGTTGGACCCCACTTGACTCGTGTGGACGTGGCTTGGTGGGTCGTCCTGGTCCCGAGTGCACATGCGGGCTGGGATATTTTATTTCCCCTAATGTACATGATTGCGTATCCAATCCCGGTTGTTGCGCACGTGTCTGGTAATCTGGGGGTCTAATCTTAGATTTGCTTTAAATTATATACTTCTTTCCAAATTCCTTCCAGATTTTTTTCCTCAAATTTGGGGACTGATTTTGGCAGTTTTTCACTCAGTGGTGCTTGCAAACCACAGGCTCTCGACGTCTTTGGCCCGGTCGAGCTCGTGACCTGTTCCGAGCACACCTGGGGACTGCGTTGCAGTTTTTCACGCAGTGGTGCTTGCGAACCACGGGCTCTCGGCGTCCTTGGCCCGGTCGAGCCCGTGACCTGTTTCGAGCATACCTGGGGACTGTGTGGCAGTTTTTCACCCAGTGGTGCTCGCGAACCACGGGCTCTCGGCGTCCTTGGCCCGGTCGAGCATGTGACCTATTTCGAGCACACTTGGGGATCGTGTGGCAATTTTTCACCCAGTGGTGCTTGCGAGCCACGGGCTCACGGTGTCCTTGGCCCGGTCAAGCCTGTGACCTATTCCAAGCACACTTGATCACTGCGAGACAGGTGAAACACGTCTAGTCCTTTGATACTGGCCTCAGTTAAGTTAGTGTTGTTTTTGGTTTTTTCCTAAAATGCTCAATACAACATATCCTATCTTCTATCGAGCTTGGGGACTACATGGGCCCATGTCACCTCGCGGTGACTTGGACCTATTTTCTGTTCTCGGTTCTAGAAAGGGTATTTAGCATTGACTACACTTAGCTGGTGTTTTTCTTTTGACTTTTCTTGAAAAAGCTCAATACCACACATTCTATCTTCTATCGAGCTTGGGGACTACGTGGGCTCATGTCACCTCACGATGACTTGGGCCTATCTTCTATTCCTGGTTCACTGCACTTACCTCTACGGATGGTTCATGTTGACATGCCAGTGATACTTTATGTCACGTGTAAACATGGGCCCATGTCTCAGGACATGAAAAGAATTTTTCTTTTTCTTGGAATACCATGCATCTTTTGACAGATCACCTTCCATAACGGGAGCTGTGGTCAGGAGCAGACTTACAAACTGGTCGAGAGAAACTTGACAACACTGGTGGTCGGCATCAGTGCTGGTCGGGGCTACGTGGTCTTCATCTTCACTACTTGGCGTCACGTGGTCTGCATCTTTACTGCTTGGCGTCACATGGTATGCATTTTCACTGCATGGTACAAGCCAAGACGACGACTCCCTCAAGATACATGGTGCTCAGGGACTAGCTGTGGGGGTATAGACCCCATATACCCTCGCAGCTAGACTTTGGGCTGCTCGGTCCAGACGGCCCAAACCAGAAGACGAAGGCTGGTCCATCATCATCCTGATCTGTGGGCCGGACGACAAGACAGGGCCCGTGGTCTGCTACCATCTAGGTCAGTGGGCTGCACGGGTGCTGAAGGCTGCTTGGCATGCAAGGAGTCTTAGTCAGTTAGATTTGTTCGTGTGCTCCAAGGATACGGTGCAATGTAACCGACCATAGCAAAATCCTAGATATGTAACCTTGTCCCCCAGCTATATAAGGCGGGCAAGGACCCCCTAGAAGGCATCTGATCTGATTTGATCTAATCTGATCTCATTTGATCGGAACCCTTGTACTCGGATACTCATCAATACAGCAGTAGAGACGCAGGACGTAGGGTATTACGCTTCCGAGCGGCCTGAACCTAGATAAACCCTGGTTGTCCTGGTTGTTTGTCTTGTGTCTCATATCTAGATCATAGGTCTTAGTACACCCTCACCGTAATCTACTACCTCAGGGTATCCCGTGGTAGACTGCCGAGGAGGTTTCATCGATAGACGCGCACGCCTTGGGGGCCCTCGCACCTGGTCCAATGGGAGGTGCCGAGGTGGGTGATGACCGTGCTTGCAGTTCCTAGCCCAATGCCTCGTGCTGAGGCAGAAGAGGTAGTGGGATAGGAAGGTGCACCTAGCGGCGACGTGATCATCTGCCAAATAGTTGAAGCAAAGACCGACTAGTGATGGCGGAATAGGTCGCTGGCGACAAGGGAGAGACAAGGCATGGGGACGCCCGCATCGATGACTTTTCATGAGCGTGAAGCACTGCCATCCGCATCGACAGGCGTGGCTACGCATGGAGGATGGCGTCGAGGAGGCACAGCTGGGGACAGGCGTGTGTCAGAGTCAAAGAGTTTTGTCGCCAGCTGAGGCGGTGATGCACGAGCATACGGTCGACCGCCGGCTGTAGGTCGAGTCGCATGTGCACAGGCACCCTGGCGGCCGGGGCAGGAGGTCCTACTGGAGGACCGACGGCGGCAATGCTCCTGGCACATCGACGGCGACACCGCCTCTTCTTGGGGATGGCGACCGGACATGGGTCGAGCTGCCCCCTCCTGTGGCGCTGCAAGCACGGGCGAGCCTGTCGCCTCGATCGCCCGGCGAGCGGCTCCTTGGCATGATGGGGGCTTCGCGGGAGAGCCGGGCTTGTCAGAGCTGTACTCGTCGTAGTCTTCCTCCCAACGTCAGGATTTCCTCCTGCCCGCTGACTAGCGGTCCGTAGAAGGGAGAGGCGTGGGAGGAGAGGTGGGAGTGGGACGGCAGTTGCCTGGCCGGCGGCGCTACATCTTCCGCGGCCTCATCATCGGAGGCATCCTCGAGCGGGCGACGGTTGTTGCGTGGGGGCCTCCAGCAGATGGGGAGGCGGGCGTGGAGGGAAGCGGCGACGGGCGCGAATGTCCACACAGAGAAGACGACGGGACCCGGCCCACCCGGCGAGAAGGGTGCCAAGGTGAGGGAGGCAGCCGGTACCTCGACCGCGCAGGGGCTAGGCACCACCGGCGAGGCAGGCTACGACGCGAGGGGTGCTGCAGACCTGGCCACCTCGGCCGGACCCCCGAAGGCTGGGGCAGAGCCCCCGGCATCCGGGCAGTGCCGGTTGCCGAATGGCCACCCACGGCCACCAATCTAGGGGCGCCGTCGCGGGATCCGGATCCGGCGTCCTCCTGCACAAGCGATGGAGTCCCCAAGGCATTGGACGTGGCAGCGCCGGTGTAGCGGGTCGGTGTGGGCGACACCCTCACAAACTTCCACACAGCGTGCTCGAGGCGAGGGGAGCGGAGAGAAGGGACAACAGCCGCGGATCCGAGGGCACCTGTGCCGGATCCGGCGACCATCGGCCGGAGCGGCTCCCCCATCATCGCTGAGCGCGGCATCGACAGTGGAGGAGGCTGGCACGGGTGGAGCCCCCTCCATGCGAGAGGAGCGATGGGAGCAGGGCGAGGAGGCGGGGGAGAGGGAGGAAGGGCGCGACGTGGTGTGGTGGAGCGCCCAGGCCAGGGCAGCGGCGGGCGCCACCGCCGGCGGGGGCCAGCACGTCGCCCTAGCCGCCTGTTGTGGCTCTACACCTTTAGCAAAGCATCCCCATCAGCGAGTATCACCGTCGCCTCCGCACTCTCAACTCCGTCTGGGCCTCCCGCCCATTAAGCGAGTAAGACCCATCTCGAATCCTCCATGAACTCAGTGCCTCACACGTCACGCCTCACACTCCTTTGCAACAAGATGACATTGACGCTTGTCTTGGCAACAAAATGACTCTTCTCTTTGGCACGCAGGAGCATCGCTGCCGCCGCCGCCACAGAGAATGTAAACCCTACAGGGATGATGAGCGAGCAAGCTCTCCGTCCGTACCACCAAAGCCACCAGTTCCCTGGCTCCTGAGTTCTCAAAACGAACATACTCTGTGCATCCGTCGCCACCGTCTCCTCCCTGTCTGTCGCCAGCACGAGGTTGCCTCCCGCGGAGGCACCGACCACGAGGCAGCCGCCCATCATGAGCGCTTGGAGCCGCCGCCATAGAGCAGATCAAGGATGAGCCATCCTAAACCCAAGCCCCAATGGCGACATGCTGCCCGTCCCTGCGCCGCGGGTGAGGAAATCATGACGGCTGCCTAGGCGAGGAGACGGCGGCAAAGAGAAGATTGAGGACGACCTATCCCCGACCCCGAGCCTCGACAACGACACGTTGCCCATCCCTGTGTCGCGGGTGAGGAGATCGAGGATGCGACGGCCGCCTAGATGATGAGCCATGTGTGCATGGATCTAGGAAAGGAGGCAGGCTCCGGGTGACACTGTAGCAAGGGCACTTCGCCAAGAAGGAGATGTGGATCCTCATGCTAGGCCTCGACGCCGCTGGTAAAACTACCATCTGCGACATGCTCAAGGTCGGCAAGATCTTTTTTTGCGATCGG
The DNA here is from genome assembly GCA_023333625.1 of Bothriochloa decipiens. Taxonomy (NCBI): domain Eukaryota; kingdom Viridiplantae; phylum Streptophyta; class Magnoliopsida; order Poales; family Poaceae; genus Bothriochloa; species Bothriochloa decipiens. Next base: position 41,253,824 of record CM041638.1, on the reverse strand, counting down.
GACTTCACCTGTTTTTCATTAAGAGGAATAAAATTTTGAAGGTACAAAAAAAATCAAGTTAGCGATGGTGGCGAGACGCCCACATCAAAAACTGACCAAACGAACCGACCTAGCTACTAGATATCAAGTTTTGTGTTACATAATGATTGATTTTGCGACACTAGCAGCTGATGTTACACATGCCTAGACGTCGACGACGGCGAAGTGCGCCCGCTTCTTCTTCCCATGGAAGAAGACCTGCATTACCTCTTCCGCGTCCCCCGATAGAGCTACCTGGAATGCCGCCTCATGAAACTCGTCGAATGATGCTTCATCAGGGTGCTCTTTCGACCTCATAGCTCAACTTCCTCATCAGGACCTATCTTGCTTGCACATCCGGCAAGCTCAGCGAGATCGTCACCACCATCCCCACCATCGGCGAGCCCCCGAGTCTTGGCTTTCCAACTTTGCTGTTGGATCATGTTCGATTCGATTGTGAAGAATGCACTGGTAATATTTCTCACAATGGATCTATGCGTAATTGATGGATCTGTAGGATGATGTGTGATCTATACAAACCTGATTGGTTGGGGTTAGTGTTGGCGCTCCTTAGTGCATAAAATTTGACCACCAAACTAATATAAAATTAACATAAATTCATAGAACATCATAGCAAAAATAGTATTTATTTAATAAGTTCTATGAGTTTTATTGTTCTAAGTTGTTTTGCAGGATGCGATGAAAAATGAACATCGAAAGCTATTATATAGTGTATATAAAACTTGGTGAAAATTCAATGTGAAAATATATTCTAATATTTGTCATTGGGAGACAATATATCAAATAAATATTTGGAGCACGTCTTTGGAAGAGTTTGACGAGATAATAGAAACGGATATTTATTATTGGAGCTCACACGAAAGAGATTGAGTTTAAATAAGAGATACTGACGTCGACATGAGCACCTCAAATACCCTTGCCACCATCTTTACGTAAATGCATATCAGCTGATGCTGCACGTTTACACGCCATGCAAGTCAATGCTGCCGCACTTACACGTCCATGAGTCCAGCAGTCCAGCCAATAAACGACATGCATTTCAACAGGTTCAGCATACTCCGTGGTGCACGGTGCAGCTGGGGCCCGCAGCTCCCCATGCAGCCCAAATCCAGCAGGTCGGGTCATCAGCGATGCAGCAACGTCCAGGGCCAAATGGACGGTATTTTCTGATCGTCGCATGAGAGACATCGTGGGCCCCTGGCCAGCAGCTGCCTGCTCACCTAGCAAATACAGCCGGCCATCGACCAGTGCTGGCGATGTGACCAGATTGGCACAGGTGATCCACGGCTGACGGCCCACGCACCACGGCCTGAGCCCAGCACTACGCACGCAGGTCGGGACTTGAGGCGGTTCGCTTGTACACGTCGGTTGCTCGTACGTCGTCGCGGAGGGAATGATGGGCGTAATTCTCGCTCAGCACCGCCTACAGAGGTCGGCTCGTCCAGGAATATTCCAAGGACACGCTGCCAAGGCACTTTCCACTGTATATAGAGCCCTCGCTCTCTCGTGTAAAAATACACTCTACGCTACGTATTTGTGCTACACTTAATATATTTTACCTCTTGCTTCCACTTCCATATCTTTATAGTAGTAACGGCGTCCCTTTAGGTGCTCTCACATAGTTGTATAAGTTAGAAAAGAGGAAGAAAGAGGAGGAAAGAACGGAGACGGAGCCGGCTCGTTAGGTTCTCCTCCAATCTGTGCCTCTACGGAGCCGACTCTTTCGTGAGTAATATCCGCATTTTTTTTTTTAATTTTCTTTCGATTTATTTAATTAAATTTTAGCGCTTACTTTACTTGCTTACGGGTTCTCCGTTCGACCGAGTGCTCTCGTCCAAGGTACCGGGCTAGAGTAGTAACCGACAATATAGACGTGGTGTCTAGGCTAGAGTGTTACCTGAGTTTGCGCCCAGCCCCACGGATAGTTGTGGTAGCCCCGGGGGTGACAGACCCGACAAGGTCTTTGTATTCCACCACGTTCGGGCTGGTGTTTTCGTAGAGCTTTTGGCGGCCTTCTCCCGATCACCTTTTTTCTAGTCTTTTCGAGGGTCGGAAAGGTACCGCTGCTCCGAAGTGAGTGAGTTTGATAAGCTAAGGCTTTAGTTATCTGGTTACCTTGGGCTGAGCTTAAAAATCCCTCTCTCCCTATCAAAAATATCCTTCTACCTCTTGCTCCTCTCTAGTACACTCCGTTCCCTATGAAAAATACGATACCCTGAATACTTCCGGATAAAAGCTACAATGGTACTCCGTGTGCTTACAGATTTATCTGTTTACGCTAAGAAATACCAATAGTTAAACGATACCTGATTATTTGATGCTTTTATACTCCAATAAGATTACAATGATTCGACCTCTTAGGTACTATGTGATGAGAACAAGACAAAAAAAAATATTCCCTTGACAATTCGGTTGGTTTTGATGGCAGCTTCAGCTACGGAGATGTGGATCCTCATGCTGCTAAGATTACTGACAAGTTTGGATTACACTCCCTGCACCAGCAACACTGGTATGCAACTAAAATTGTTTTCTGAATTTCTTTTATCTTATATAAAACATGGTATAATCTGAAATTGATTTAGTTAGTTGATCAATCATTTTTTTATTGGCCAGTAATTTCTGAATTGATTTACATCCATCGGCATAAACTAAAATACTAATCAAGTTGCAGATTATATCCAGCCCATATTTCCAAAGATCCCGATGACGTGGCTAGAGCCGATAATAAGTTATTGGCTTCTTTTTCTTTTGTTTCATCCCCAGATTAGTCAACGGCCAATCATGTTGGTAATTGTTTGTACATCCGGTCTGTAGTTAGCGCTTACAACATGAGATAGCTATTCTGAACTATGCTGCATCTTAGTGTTTGCTGAAATAGTTGGCGCTTAGTAGTTATCTTTGCCTTGTTGATATAGCTACATGAAGGTTATATCCGCTAAATGATCAAGACATGGTTTTTCCTTGGTAGTTCTTCATAGCAACCATGCTTTTATTTTTCGACATGAGCACAAAATGTTGGTCAAGGGTTGCTGATGATTGTTTCGAGCATTAAATTTTCCTAGCTCTTTGTTTCTTGTTTGGTTTTGACTAATTGATAACACACATATTTGCTAATAATTTCACTAAGTGTATGTAGTATATATTAATAACATGTGATGAAGGAGCATGGTGGTACGGAGATGACCACAAGATCATGGTGATGAACATGGTGTACATGATATCATGATTCGAGGAGAGCCCTTAAAAATCAAGGAGAAGGTATATCTTGATATCGCTTTTCGATTCGGTGATCAAGACACTATAGAGAGGCGATCACATTTAGAATAGATAAGAGGAGAAGTTACAGTTATCTCGACATTCAAGTGCCACTGGTTACAAAGTATTCTTCTACAACACGACGGCGTTCTTGACTTCGCTGGCGATCATCATCCTGATGAACAGGTCCTTCTATAGCTCTTTGGCAAAAGTGACGGTGCTGGAGATCATCCTCGACATGATAGGGCTAACGTACATGTTCGCCCTCGTGCTCACCGCGCTTGTGCTCTTCGTCATCTACGTCGTCTACACGGTGCAGCTCGTATGCAAGGTGCCGCTCGTACGCAAGCTACTATGGGGCCTCTTTGCCGACGTCCGGCGACGCGTGCCCGTAGTGCCCGCGCGCGCTGCGACCCGGGACGACGACGGCGCACCCGGCCCGCGCCGAGCCGGCAGCACATCGACGACGTCACACGGGCGCCCCCGACGACGCTGGCGTCGGCCGGTCCAAGTCGGAGCTGCGCCGCCGCGATAGCCGACTGGTGGCACGGACAACAGGAAAGTCAACTATGTTGTCTCCTTGATATTAGTTCTTTTTTTTGGACAACATCCTTGATATTAGTTTGCTTCTGGCATGTGGCATCTCACAGTCATTCTCTCTTGCTTTTGTTTAATGATTCAGTTTGAAAAAGGACGTGTAATACGAAATAAGTCCAGAACCTGTTGTATTTAGGACATAAAATTTACTTATGGGAAACATAATTATGACCGTACATAGTGGTTCTAACTTAGAACAAATGGAAAATAACCCACTCGCAAAAAAAAACCCGGTATCATACATCAATAAAACACTTTGAATTAAGACCTGAAAGTCTGAAACATCAAAGCATGCAACCATAGCAAATGAGATGAGATCCAGAGCAATGTGGAGACCAAAAGCAAGTGTGAACTAGCTCCACGCATTGTTGAACCTTGTTCTTCAGGCGAAGATACGGCGAAGTAGCCTGGCTCGCTCGGACTTGCCAGCACGCGGTGTCACGTACTGTCACGCACAGAAGAAAGGCGGATCGCGTGGGGTGTCACTGTCTGAATGAAGCTGGAAGCCGTTATCTTCTGTTTTTGGATTCCCTGTAGCCGTCACCGTCAGAGGGTGTGCGTGCCGTCAGGCAGCTGCGCCTTGTAAGTTGTAACTGATTGATGGAGTAACGGGCGTTAGAATGCCGTGTGGGTATCTCGGCCAGCTGGCAATTGAACTGACGGCGTTAGAAAAGCAATTGACGGCGTTAGAAAAGCAATTGAACTCTGAACTTCCTGTATCTCTGGTTCTTCACTGAAGCCTGAGCTATCCGGAAAGTAAAAAGCAAGATCACTGAGCTATCCCCTGTTCTTGCTGTCTTCTGCTCTCTGTATTCCAATTCTACTTCCACTAAGCCCCCGTCAGCGATCTTGACCCCGGATCTCGACACGCGGCCGCGGCGAGCCGGTGACGCTCGCTTGATCAGGCCAAGGGGCCACTGTCGCTATAGCTTCCGGTGCTCGCCGCCGCGCCGCGTCGCGGCCTCTCCTCTCAGATGGCGCGCCTGAAGCTCCCCAGCCGCGCTCCCTCCGTCTCCGTGCTGCTCGTCGCGGCTGTCGTCCTGGCGACGGCAGAACCGGCGATCGCCTCCAAGCCGGAGCCGCGCACCACGCTCACGCGCTTCCCGCCGCTGCTGGACTGCGGGCCAGCGCTGGCGGGGCCACCAGCAGGCGACAGCGCCAGCTTCCGCGCCAACGCCCTCTCCCTCCTACACGACATCCCCTCCATCGCCACGGCCACGCCCACGGGCTTCGCCACCGCGCGGTCGGGCAGGACACGCCGCGACCGTGCCTTCGCGCGTGCGCGCTGCTTCGGCGGCGCAAACAGCTCCTCCTCCAGCAGCAGCTGCCGTGCGTGCCTGTCCGCCGCCGCGAGGGACGCCACTGACGGCTGCGGCGCCAGCCGCCGCGCCGGTGTCTGGCGCGCGGGCTGCTTCCTTAGCTACGCGGACACCGAGGCCCTGTCGGCCCGCGAGGAGGAGTTCCGCGGATGGTTCTACGCCGCCGACCCCGACACGACAGCTGCGACGCTCAAGGATGGCTTGTGCTTCGGGGAGCGGGACTATTGCGATCGGTGCTTCGAGGACGCCGTGCGTGCGGCGGTGAAGCTGCCGTGGCTGGTGAGGATGCGGAGGGAGGTGATCGTGGTCGGCTACAGCTGCTACCTGCGCGTCCAGTCTTACGATCTGCCGATCAACAGTGAGTTATCTCGTTCTCAATCCTTGCAATCTTGTGGCCGGAGGAAATGGAGCGTTTCTTGATCGAAATCTCGTCCTCAATACCTGGCAGTAATGGATACTCGGCGCTCTTTCCTTTCTTTCATGTTGGTGATTACGATGATCGCCCAAACGGCAATTGTGGCACCACTGCTCCTCTTGGTCGTCCTTACTCTATGAGGTGATCCTGTTTTTCTTAAACTTGCCTAATTTTGGTTCGATACAAGAAATGACTACGATGCTCTTGCGTATTTTATATTTAAGAAAAAAGAGGGAGTTTTAACCAACTAACAACTAGTCAAACACAGGGCCTATAGTATGTCGCAAGCTATCATCAGCATCTATGATTGGCCGATTTATTATTAGTTTATAAATTTTTGCAGATCAAGATGATTTGCCATAGCCGATGCAGTTCGGGCACCATGCCATGTACAGAAGATTTCGAGAACTTCAGCATCATGCTGCTACGACTAGGGCTATCTGCTACTACTGTTAGCTAGTGTTATTAGTGTGTCTTGTGCAGGGAAGGAGACAGTGAAAATGCAAGTCATCGGAAAGATCTTTTGATGAATGGAAGCCAACTTCTTGTTACTCGGAGAACTCAAAATGGAATTAAATCAATCAACACATCAAAGAATAATCAGGATGTATACTGTGTTGCAGATGAACACCATTTGCATTAGAAAGTCTTTTTTGTTTACCGAACATTGGAAATATCTTAGGTTTCACTAACAGCAAAAGCGTGAAAATTCAACCGCAAATAAATAATTAAACTCTAGATACTTACCAAAATGTCTCCATTCCAATCAAAATGATTTTAGGCGGGGTCATCAAAACATTTCGATATGCACTTTATCTCAATTTGTATCATTGGTCATTTAGTTACTTTGTACAACTCACCAAAGACACTTTAGAGTTATATATATTGCACTTTGGTAAATAATGTTGGGTTGAGCTAACCCAACTAATTCATTTGGTGGGTTGAGACTATTATTTTTTACTCGCAACAAACGTTAGGCCAAACAAGGACATAAAGTTTTTTGATCTAAAAATTGAAAAACTCCGACCTAGTAACATGGTAGATGCGACAGTAAAAACTTGATGTCCCAACATGGTAGTCACGGACAAAAAAAATCGAATTTTGAGTGTAGATATAATCGAGTTCTTTTTTGTCCTCAGATACTTGTGTATCAAACAAAGGTTTAAATCCATTAAATTTGTAGACCCTAGTTTTCAAATTTCAAAAAAAATAGTCAAAATAATTTATGGTGAATAAATAAATGGCAAAATAAATATTTTTTATGAAAAGGGAGTTGAAACATGGTAGAAACATGCTTGAGCATTCATGCTGGTGCATATTCTTTGTTGTAATGGTTGAATTTGAATTTGGATTTTAAAATATATTTGAAATTTCATTTGAAAAGGGTTTAAATAAATGAAAACCATTTTTATTTCTCCTCCTCCTCTCCTTCCTGGCTTCCGGCCCGAACGGCCGGCCTGCTCCGCTCCTCCCTCTGCGCGCGGCCCGTTTCCTTCATCTTGGGCCGAAGCCGCAACAGCAGCAGCTGCGCGCGCCCGCCGCTTCATCTTGGGCCGCAGGCCGCCGGACCATCAAGATGCGCCGTCCGTCCGCGCGTCCGCCTCCCTCTCTCGCTGACAGACGGGGCCCGCGTCGCCTTCTTCCATCTCCGACTCGACGCCGAGTCGGGAGCCCGACACCGACCGCGCGACCCATGCCTCCCCGTCTACGCCCGGTCGCACCCTTGACCCCAGGCTATTTAAGCCTTTAACCCACACCCGTGACCCCTATCCAAACCCTATCGCCCGCCGCCTTCGCTTCGAGTCAAAGCCGCCGCGCAGAACCCTAGCCGCCATTACCGTCCGCCGCCAAAACTCAAAATTGGCCGCCGTCCTCGGGTAATCTTCGACATCTATTGGTCGGCAAGCTTCGCCTTGATCTCCTGAGCGTCTTGGAGTTGTTCTTCTGGTTAAATTTCATCTAACTCGAGCCCTCGCCGTGCGTAGTTCGCCGCCGGCCGCCGCTCCGAGCCGCTCGCCGACCCCGACACCCCTCGGCTTCCATTAACCTCATAGGTGAGCGTGGTGTGAGCTTCTTGTTCGTTTGGTACCAGCCACGGTGTAAATGGTGGCCGGAATCGTGGTCTGTGTGAACGCCGGCGAGTTTTTCTCGTCGCCGGCGATGTCCGCCACTGTGTCGGCCGTCTTCCCCGGCGAGGCCGACTGGCCAGATAGATCTGAGCTGTTCATCGTGAAACGGACGGCCAGAAACAGCCCGTACCCCTTCGCGGGGCACTTTTGTGGAAAACCCCTCAGAGTTCTGGGTAATCTGTTAAGAGCCCTTGGCGTTTTCATCTGGATACGTTTTCCCCACTGGGAAGCATAATTTCTGTTTAACAGATCTATAATACGCTTTGTCCACTGGAAAGTGTATTTTTCTTGTAACAGCTTCTAGAATACGTTTTCTTATCTGAAAAACGTATTTTTCCTTTTCAGTTCAGAATTCGTTTTCAGCTATTTACAGTTTTGCCATTATCTTTAAAAGCTTATAACTTTCACGTTTTAACTCCAATTTGGTCCGTTCAAATTTTGTTAGATTCATAATTTCATAATCTATGCAGTGGTGCTACTTTTGAAGTATTTTGAAAACTTTATATTTTTAGTCTATATTTAAAGTATTTATTTATCTATAGGAAATTTTTAAAAATTCATAACTTCGCCGTTATAACTCCGTTTTCGGTGAACTTGACGTCTGTGTGATCGTAAAAGCGAGTAGAATAATTTTATAAATATTTTATTATGTTTTGATGAGATTGATGTACTGTTCCTCTAATAATTCTTTGTTTGCTTTGTGTATGTATGCTCGATTGGATTGTCTGGTGTTGATTGTTAATGTCGAGTTCAGACGGTGAGGTTTTTGTTGAGCAAGGCTACTTTGAGGATCAGTAGGATCAACAGGACTTTATGAATCAAGGCAAGTATAGCATGGATCATCCTTGCTACCTATTCACTACAAATAACAATTCATATGCATGTGTCTTTGATGACCTAGAAATTATAACTAGCTTTGATATTCTGCTTGAACCTTTTGGGTTGCATTGGGTAGTTATGATGCTAGTGCTCTAATGGTCATGATCTTATAACTTGATGTGTGTTATGCTATCAACGAAAACGATGACTTTTAACAAACATGGACTCTTGTCTGTAAGTAATTTATCATGAAGAATCCGTACAGCTGTGAGGGCTATATGGCTCTGGCTCTAGTCACTTGTAGGCCCTTTTCTAGCTGGTTAGTGGTCTGGAAGTTGGGGTATAGGACTGCCTCTGTCCTTATGAGTATAGTCGGGAAGGATTGTGTCATATTAGAAGGGGGTTTCTACACACAACGTATTTCCGTATCTCTGATTGGTTAGGAGAACCTATAGGAGGCTTTATATGTTTTGTGATGGTTTGGAAGTTACTAGTCCACTCAATTGCAAAACATGACTCACAGTGAAAGTGTACACCTCTGATCAGAGTTTAAATCAATATATTGTCCGTGCCCTTCGGTTAGAGCGGCCTTGACACATTTACAAAAGATAATGGTTCTCAAATTATTAATGCATGCATCTTAATGTCGTTATTGCTACACACTGGTTAATGTTATTTTGATCATGAGTATATGGAAATTATCACTACCTTGATGCTATGCTTTAATATGATTAAGTTATAAAAGCTAAATACAGTCAAACAGTGTCAGCTTATTTGAGCCTCATTAACCCATGTTATGCTTGTTGAGTACGGTTGTGTATTTACGCTTGCTTTACTTTCAATTTTAGAAAATCCCGGATGGGTAACAGATGAAGGTTGGAATGAAAGCTATCGTGATGAGTACTAGACTTGGTGTTCATCAGTTGACATGTCCCTGTGTGAAGCTTCCGCAGTAAAGATATCTTACTTATTTATTGTTTATGCGCAATACTCTGTAATAAATATTGGTTCGCTATGTAATAAACAGGATGATGATACTCTGTGTAATTTATCATCCTATATGTGCGACTGTTTTTGGGGCGCATATAAGACTATTTATGTATTCTACTTTTATCCTTAAAAGTGGAGTGTGATAATAATGCAGGAGTTTAAAATGTTTTGTAGGTTTTTTAGTGAAAATACATTGATACAAAATTAATTAGTGAATATCGAGTTTTTCTAGTGAAAATAACCTACCTGCAGTTCGCCCCGGGGACCGGGCACACACAACACACTCTCCCACTCGGTTCTCTCTCCCGTTCGGCCATTCCCCTCGCGTAGCCGCGTGCGCTGTCTGGTGGCGCCGACTTGGCTACCGCCGCCGCTGCCGCCGCCCTATGCCAGGTGCCTAGATCTCACCTTCGCCGGCGACAAGCACCCACTAGGCACGGTTACCCCCTTTCCGTTCCTGCTGTGCGAAACGGAGCTCCCGAACCCAAGCTATCTTTGTCCGGATCTGATCTGATCCAATTACAAGTGCAGTACCCATGTATTATGCCTACAAACTTCTTCTTCGTTTTGTTCTGCAAAATATACTGGATGTTTATGTGTACATCCATGTCCTCTACTGGGTCCGCCCCCTCGTGATTAGTCTTCGCCGAAGAAAATTGAAATGTTTTGTATGAACTGGCTTGTGAATTAAATCTTATGAGTCGAAACTTGAACTGTAAGAATCTCGAAAACAGTTCTGTGTCTTTAGATATAGGTATTGTTGGCTATGATGATTTTATTTGAATATGGTATGGGGATTTCTCATTATATGATGTTCACGGTACATTTTCTAACTTGTACATTAATTTATCTGCAGCTTGAAGGGGTTGGCAAGATGATCGGCGTAGGAAAGGCAAAGCAGTACGCCAATGTCCTTGACAAGCCCCTAAGCCGTGGCAGGCAGGAGGTGTGTGTGCTGTCTGCACCTTGATTTTTTTTTTTTTTTTGACAACAGTCTGCACCTTGAATTGAATTCCCATCAGTTCTGTGCGTGCACTGCGTCCCTAGATTAGTCCTCAAGATGTCAATCTTTTTCTTTCATGCATCTCGATCCCTTCTAGTTCCTCCCACATAGGCTCCTATAATAGGAAGGCACTAGGGGAGTAGCCTGTAATCTGTAGGCAAATCTTGCAGCCTGTGGGAGCAGTGGCGTGAGATGTACTTGCATTTTCACGGGACTTATTTGATGAAACACTACTGATCAATTTTGTTCAAGTAGTGGTAAGGTAACTGATCCTCAGAGCCTGACTTATGTGAGAGACGCAAGAGATCTGTTAATTCTTCTGTGAATAGCATTGATTGTTGGGCCAGTCATAGATTTCTTACCTGAGAGATCTAGTTTATAAATTGATCTGTATATTCCTCCTGCCACCCATTGTTGAGTTTTTTACAATTGTCCCAGAGTTCTTTCTTGGCGAAAGTCTGAAGCGTTTGTTATTAGTTGCAAAAAAGGGCCATGAAGTAGTTCTATCATCTCGTTCTAGGTGCATAAACCATGCTAAGGTGTGACCTGTCCGGTGTAAGAATGTTATCAACATGGTTTTTTTTTTCATTTTTCTGAGATATAAAAGAAGTTTTCGCATCTATATAGCCTGTTGCGTTTACACCATGGCTCCTGGTCCTTGATGTCAAATTTATAATTCCTTCCCATCCATCTGAGTTTGTTTCACTTTCCACAAGAAGCTGGTCTATCTGAATTGGCTCCTTTGGTGATGTTACTCCCCTTTTTGGCTGTGGAACATAGATTGGAGGAGCCCAGTTGGTTCCTGTTTCATCTACTGCTCGATTTTTGCAGCATATGCCAGTAGAGGCTGCATATGCTCTTTGATTTCTTCCTCCAGTTTGTCATTCGCTGTAATGATCAGAGTTGGATCCCATTGCAGTGGAAATAGAGCTGGCTTATTCATGCTTAGTTTGGGGGGTGGGTTCGGCTAGCGCTGAGATGTAACTGTGTGGGTGAGATACATGAGACGAGGGGGCAGCTGCTAGGTGCGGCCACAGGGAGAAGGGAGTGTGGGGACACGACACCGAGAAGGCTGAGGGGAATTACCCAAATTCAGCTTAACCCAGTCCAATTACATCTCAATCTACCAAGCCTAAACTTTATGACACTGGGCCTGAGTGGTTCCACCCTTTTATTTCAACCAGCAACCTTAAATTTTCCCTTTTCACGGGTATATGTTTTGCTGACCATGACATTTTTGTAGCATAAGGTTTACTGGGTCTTATTAGCGGCCATTAAATGCTTATGCTTATTTCTTTATGTGACGTTAATTAGTTCCTGGCAAATTTTGCAAATGAGATTTCAATGATATGATAAATCTTTTCAGATTTCCTTTTGATCTCTTGATTTTCTAGGAAGTTTGCTTTCTCTCATGTTCCTTTTAATTACCATACAGGTTTATTGAATATTTTACCTTTTGTAGGTCAGTTTGAGTGCATTTGCATTCTTGTTCTCTGAATTGGTTCAGTACAACCAGACTCAAGTTGACAACATTACTGAGCTGGAACGGAGGTATCTCTATTGTGTACATATACTTGTCTGATCTTGTTTTATGAATCTGCATTTAGGTTGATTGATTATTTTCTATCATGTGCCTTTGTTTATCTTGCTTGGCTGATATGGGGACATGGGGTATAGCTCTTATTGCCCATGCTACTAACTTATACACAGATCAGATAAACTCTTTCAGTAAATTGATTCATAAATTCCTCTGAATTCCTCTGAGCTGCACCTGTTTGTTTTATTTCATGCACAGGCTTGAGGATGCTGGTTATGTGGTTGGTGCAAGGGTGCTTGAACTACTTTGTCACAGGGAGAAGGTTTGATATTTGTTTGCTTGGATATATAATGATCATTATATACTATTGTAACGATTTTCATGCTCCATTTTTGCAAATAACGTTTTATAGTCATATTTTCTTTTACAGAATAAGTTTGCTTGGATAATTCTTTCTAGCTCAAAAATCTGATATATATCATATATGAGTATTCAAGCACTGTACATTTAGCATAAAACATAGTTATGGATTTTCTTGGACTAATCGAATAATAACAACTGTAGGGTCACTGCATCAGCTCTTTGTTTTATTGAATTTCATAGGATAAAAGGTTCATCTGGTATAATATGTGCAATAATTTCAAGTACTCTCCAGTTCTTTTATTTAGAAAATGTGATCTTCGCATTATTATATGTACTCTTTGATTTCTTTTCCTAGACTTCTCATTTTGAGGCAGTCATGTCTGGAAGATAATTGGATTGTTACTTCAGGGAAATAGACGAGAGACGCGACTTCTGGGTATTTTATCATTCATCCACAGTACTGTTTGGAAAGTGTTGTTTGGAAAGGTATTATGTTCTGCCTGTGTCTGTCTTTTGAATTCTTATTCATATTCATTCTCGCAGTTGGGTGATTAAAATTTGTATTTATAAAGCTTTATTACTACCATTGATTCCTAGATTGTAAAATTACAATGTCATTAACTCGATGAATGATGGACCCCAAACTCAAGTGGCACGTAATGCCATGATGGCAGCTACACCACATCAAGAAGTCTATTGACTAAGTAACTTTTTAGTCTCTGCTTCTTTTTTATGACAATATTGAACTTATGTAGAGGCAGTAAGCCTAGAAGCTGGAACTGTTCAAGAACATACCTAAAATGTAGCAAGTGCTCAAAAAGGAATAAAAAACATTGAACCGATAATACTATTCCCCGTTATTTTGTAAGCTGTCACCTGTGCAACACATGTTCATATATACTCCCTCAGTTCTAAATTATAAGTCACTTTGAATTTTTTGGTTCACTCACTTTGCTATGTATCTAGACATAATTTTATGTCTAGATACATAGCAAAGCGAGTGAACTAAAAAAGTCAAAGTGACTTATAATTTGGAACAGAGGAGTACTACAGAACATGTCAAAATCTCCTTGTAAGGTTTTAGATGACAACATATCTCTCCCTTTCTTTATGGCTTGTCCTGAGCTGTAGTGATGGCAACGTCTGTAGAGAATTGTAGTCTCTGTTGAGGAGCTTGGTGTTTATACCACTTTGTGCATAACTAGCGTCACCACTCATTGTGCCTCACACTCTTTTTAATTATGCTCAATATCTGGTTCCCTTTCCAAATACCATGGTTTCAAAAGCTTTAGTACTGTTCATTTAATTATCTGCCTGGTGGTGGCTATATGGCTTAATGGGACTGATCCTGCTGTTTGACCTGTGATCATACATTAACACTTTAATATTTATTAGGGAGGCCATTTTGGAACACTGCCAGGCATGCTCATTAGTACAAGCATATTTAGGATAAGACTGAATTATTATGTTTAATAGGATATCTGAATAATACTTATAGTGCAGTAGCATGCAATGAGTACTCTTGGACTCATGTTAGAAGTTAATATGGGTGGTTGCATGTTTTCTAAACACTTGCTGGATAATAGTTTTACAGTGTTGATATCTCTCTCAAGTCAGTTTGCTTAGGTTTGGTCTCCACATGTAAACCAAAAGCGTATGGCTGTGTTACATAAGAGTTTATACCTCTGAATATGGTTGGCAGTAAATGTTAACATGTGATATTCTTGTTATCGCTGGACTTTGTTCACACAATTGTTTCTTAACTCTGGTAGTTGCTTTATTATGTACCAGGTGGCTGATTCACTTGAGAAAGGAACAGAACATGAGGATGAATACATGATCAGTGAAAAGGAGCTTCTTGTTAACCGGTTTGTGAACTTCTGTGGACTTCATAATGCATTTCTTTTTCTACAAGTGTAAACTGATATTCTTTCTGTTTGGACAGTTTCATTTCCGTGCCAAAAGACATGGGAGCATTCAACTGTGGAGCTTTTGTTGCAGGAATTGTAAAGGTGGAAATCCAGTACTAGTGACCACTGTCCTTATCATTTTATTGGAGCAATATATCAATATTACTTTGTAACTGTTTGCAGGGTATATTAGATAATGCTGGCTTTCCTGCCATAGTTACTGCACATTTTGTGCCAATTGAAGGACAGCAAAGGCCAAGGACAACAATCCTGATAAAGTTTGCTGAAGAGGTAGAAGATTTATGTTCTTTTACAGCAATTTAAATTATCTCTGTTGTTCTTATTGGTGACAACAATTATACAAATGACATGCATTGTCATGTACTATGCTGTTAGTCACCCACTTGTCATGTCACTAACTTGAATTCAGGCCACAATCTAGTATAGTTAACCAAAAAAATACATAGAAACTTTTCATCCAATTAGACATAATTTAGAAGCGTAACATAATTTTCTTTCTGTCAGGCATGTAGGTTGCGCGATATTAAACTTAGTTAAGTCAAAATTTTCATCTGTCTACAATAAGCTAATTTGTGTTACTACTATTTGATTTCAACAGTAAAGAAGCATTCCAAGCATATCTATTTGTCAATAGTCCCCAGAAATTTTATCACATGCATTTGTAATTGCATCTGTTTGTTTGACTATACTACTGAATAAGCTGATTAAATATATTCTTTTCAGGTTTTACACAGAGAAGCAAGACTGGGCTGAGTTTTATGTATGTAAACAAAAACAAAACCTTTGACTAGCCTATTTGTAAGCTGAATCGTTACTGGGTAGTTTGGTGATCTCTTGTATTTGATTTATGTAATAGCAAATGTTACTGAGAATATAAGTGATGAAGGTGGGATTCAGGAGCTTCATCATCAGTTGGAATTCAACCAAAACTGCTGTATTGATACTTACAGGAATAGTTATTTTTCATCTTTTTGACAGCCGAACCTTGCCTACATGCCATTTAGGTGCAATGCATCAAAAGAATCTGGAAGTAAAGGTATACGGGTGGATCCAACTTTACTTCCTCCCTGGTTTCAAATAATTTATTTCACTTTTCATCCAAAAAAAAGAATGCGCATCTCGATTCTTGTATACTGAAACTTTATTTACGCCAATCTATGAGAATGTTTGTGAGTATTGCAAATCGCGCTGATTGTCTAGCACGTCCTGTGAGCTATGACGTCGAAACTTGTGGCCAAACTTTACGGGTCCTCCGAGGCTCAAACCCCCAAAGTACAGATTGGACTAGAGAGTGTGTGCGCAGGTGTCCAATTTCCACCTTGTGTTACTCCAGAGTATCCAATGCAACCATGTTACAATTTTTACTAAGAAATTCCATTCAATCAAAATTTCGAAAGTGATGCACAAAATTGGTTCAAAATAGGAAAAAAAAAAGGTGCGCAAACCAAGTGAGGAATAGCCCAATGTGGAAGGGCAGGAGCAACATGACAGCAGCTACTCGGAAATAGATCGGATCGGGATGACTCTACATGCAAGATCCAGAATTCAGCATCCCTCTACAAATACAGTAAAAGAGAACAAAATTTGAAGACAAACTACCTACAGTATTACATGTTATGATAAATTGAGAATCGAGAAATCAGACAAGCACACCATTCACTAGAAACCCATCAAATTGTAACGCTATGAAACAATCACAGCACAAAGATTAGGCACAGAAGATAGGCGATTTCCATTGATGACAACAAGAGGTTGACAGACACTGCAGACTGCAGATTACTACACCATTCCTACCACAGGACCAACTACAAGCTACCTAGCAGCGACTGCACCACGATCCATCTGGCCGGCCGCCTAAGCGCGCTCGCCCCGGATGCGGCGGGCGAGCTGGATGTCCTTGGGCATAATGGTGACGCGCTTGGCGTGGATGGCGCAGAGGTTGGTGTCCTCGAACAGGCCCACGAGGTAGGCCTCGGCGGCCTCCTGCAGCGCGGCGACGGCGGAGGACTGGAAGCGGAGGTCCGTCTTGAAGTCCTGCGCGATCTCGCGGACCAGGCGCTGGAAGGGGAGCTTGCGGATGAGCAGCTCCGTGCTCTTCTGGTACTTGCGGATCTCGCGCAGCGCCACGGTGCCCGGGCGGAAGCGGTGCGGCTTCTTCACGCCGCCCGTCGCCGGGGCAGACTTCCGCGCCGCCTTCGTCGCCAGTTGCTTCCGCGGCGCCTTGCCGCCGGTGGACTTGCGCGCCGTCTGCTTCGTGCGGGCCATCGCTGGGGGTTGGGCTGCGGACTGGGGAGAAGGGAGAGAGAGCTGCTCGGGTGTTTGAATTGGATTTGCGGTGGTGGACTGCGGCGAGACGAGGAGGAATAAATAGGAGGCCGGCGGGCGGATTTGGCGCTCGGAGGGGAGGGAGGCAATTCTTTGTCTTTTCGAAATATATAAAAGACCCGAACAGACCTAAATTCAATTCTTGGCTTCAAACACTTCTTTCCCGCTTCTTTAAAAAGAAAGAACTACTTATATACTTCTAATGCGAGAAATACTGTGTTCCGCGAGGTGGGACGGACTCCGTCGGATCACGTGGGGATGAAGGGGTCTGATTTGTTTGGCAGGCCTATCGCGGATCGCGATCTGTGGGGATGAATCGTAGCGAATGGCAGACAACCACGTGGCAGCTCCGCGTCGGACTGGTTTTGCTGGTTGTTCACGGCTGGATGCGGCCACACACCTGGGGAAGAAATTCAGTGGGCGCCCGATGCAGGGCGTGTCCACGCGTCGTTGATCCGGCTAGGGAGCGCACGCTGGGCGAATGCGCCCGTCGCCCACTGTATTTTTTTCCCACACCTGGAACCTGGAATACTAGAATAGTGGAACCTGAGTACACGTGTCTAAAGCACGCGCTATCCACCACCGGGCCTAAACTGGAGTCGCAGATTACACTTTCGTGACGCTCGGTTTGATTGGCTAGGCTCTTCGCGCTACAATATCAGTGGAGCCAAAGGCTGAGACTCCTAATTCATTTTTGATAAGAGAGAGCTCAAATGAATAGTCTTGTTATTATGGTACGAAATATAGTTAGAACAAAAGTCACAAAAAGTCCTATCAAACATGCATGCTCATCAAATACTTATTGTGACATAATTAAGAGAAGCATTACCGTTGTGATGGTTTTTGGTGTTTTTTCTTACAACTAGCAACATTGAGATCTAAGGTAGTATGCACAAGTTCCCTTTCATGGGGATATTAAGTCTAACCATTTTGGAATCGATAGACTTGTAGGTTGGTCTTCTAGGAGATGAATCTATCTCCTTGATCATTAGGGGGTTGGTCATCCAGGTTAAGTAAGAACTACTCCCTCCGTCCCACATTTACTATCGTCCCACATTTACTATCGTTTGGAGATAGAATCTGACCGTCTACGATCACCGCCTTTTCCATGCATATGGTCTCTGACGAATATGGCCAGAGCTAGGACGACTGAATTAATGGGACAGAGGCCCTCTGTCCCTTTGAGTGTGTCGATGTAGCTTTTGCCATGGTATATCATACATTCAATGAACCTAGACCGAGAAAGGGAATAGGCGCATGACCAATTAAATGAACCTAGACAGTTAAATCACTTGCTCCAACGACGGTCTCAATGGGACAGAGGGAGTATCCACTTCCTCGATCTGGTACTTTATTTGGATCCATAGTAAGTTTTAAGATGAAATGGTCATCTGAAGCATGTGGAGGCTTTGCATTGGTCGCTAGGAGCATCCGAAACCTTCTTGTAGCATGACCCATACATCGGTAGTATATGCACACAACATGGTTAGCATCACATTTGGTTTACGATTTATGTACATTTCCAATGCCAAATAAGTTGTTGGGCACCTAAATACCCATGAAAGGCCTAGGCTTCTAAAACTCACAACGTTGCCTGCAAGTTGTGCGATTCCTATGCCTGGCCTAGAAAAGATACGATGCTTATTATTCATTTCATATGCCTAGCATAAAAATAACAAGGGAAACATACATAATCTTGAATAATAAAGTGACTTTTCTTGTTACGACGCATTATACATTTGATGTCTCTTGCTTTTGTCTTAGCCTAAACCATTCGATGTCTCCATTTAATAAAGATACGATGCTTATTATTCATTTCATATCCATTTGCCTTAGCCTAAACCTCCGATTACATTGTTTTCAGCATCAAGATAGTTTTAGCACGTTTAAAAATGGGCCATTGACAGCCAGGCGAAGTTCCACCGTGCATCTTGAGCACACGCGAGTTCATTTTTATGCCTACAACGGTCAATTCCGTGGTATGCCTACAACGGTCAATTCCGGGGCAGCCGAATTGTGCGCCAGACCGATCGATCTATCAGAAACGAACGGGCAAAGAGGATCCAGCCAGCCGAAGCCCCGACCAGTCCAGGGGCCACACACGCGGATCGCGATCCGTGGCAGCGCTGCAGGAGGCATCCCCGCCGTCAAATCCACCCTGACCCAAGGGCCCCTATCACCGGGACCCACTTCCTCTTCCATTCCCCGCGCGAGCTCTGGCGCCGCGGCCGCGCTCCCCGCGGATCCCTCCCAACTCCCCAAATCTTCGCCCAAAACCACACAAAATTTCAAACCCGCGCCAGTTCCCGAAATCCCACCGCACCAAAATCTCCCAAGAACTCCCTCGTTTCCGAGAGCCCAAATCACCCACCCCGCCCCGTCCACTCCGACCCCGATGGCCCGCACGAAGCAGACGGCGCGCAAGTCGACAGCTGGCGACGAAGGCGGCGCGCAAGTCGGCGCCGGCGACGGGCGGCGTGAAGAAGCCGCACCGCTTCCGCCCGGGCACCGTGGCGCTGCGCGAGATCCGCAAGTACCAGAAGAGCACGGAGCTGCTCATCCGCAAGCTCCCCTTCCAGCGCCTGGTCCGCGAGATCGCGCAGGACTTCAAGACGGACCTCCGCTTCCAGTCCTCCGCCGTCGCCGCGCTGCAGGAGGCCGCCGAGGCCTACCTCGTGGGCCTGTTCGAGGACACCAACCTCTGCGCCATCCACGCCAAGCGTGTCACCATCATGCCCAAGGATATCCAGCTCGCCCGCCGTATCCGTGGCGAGCGCGCTTAGGCGTTTTGCTTGCGCCATGCTTGGTTATCACTGCTATAGGTGTTTGTCTAGTAATCTATTCTCGTCATGTTCTAGGTTTGTGGTTAGGATCTGTGTTCTCGTCATGTTCTAGGCCTGTGCTGTTCAGAAGTTTGTCGTTCCGTCCTGTGTGTTAATGACATAATGCTATCAATGGACCATGGCTACCCGTTTCAGAGAAATGCACTGATCTATTCCTACCTGCTTTCTGAATACATCCTTGGAATGGTGTTTGGCGACTGGTGGATATTTTTTGTGTACATTGTTTTTTTGTAATATTCAATTCCTAACTGCTTGATTAACAATGTGGATCTATCTTCATTAGTCATTTTCTTAACAAATAGAAACTTGTGCAGCCATTGCAATATTTGCAGTAAGAAGTGATGTTCTGACCTGTACTATCATCTGATTGTGTTTTACTATTTATAACAAATGGCAATGGCACTGTCCTGAATTTTCTGTTACAATTTAGATGTCTCTTGTTTTCTTTTTTCTATGTGTAATGTGTTTATGAGTTCTAAGACTGAGTGGTAGTGATCTGCTTATACTTTAATTTCAGAGTGTGTCTTGATCTCTTAAATTCTTAATATTGGGTCTGGAAATTATATAGCATTAAGAACACAATTGTTGAACTGTGTTGTGTCAAGTGGTTTTTGTGAATCAATATCTGTAATTTTTTTTTATCTGGAATTCTGTTTGCAGGATTTTGCGAATGAACAGCTTAGCCGAGGTCAGAAAGAAGCTGCAGGATGCCGAAGCTGCAGGATGCATCGATTGTCGGCAAGCATTTGGGACTGAGCTGTGATCTAAAGTCTGAACTCTTGATAATGTACCCCTCTATTTTCAATCTAAAGTACCAGATGTAGCAATCCTGTTCGACTGAAACAATTACTACATAACATCCTCATTCAGTCAGTGCTTGAAGTTTAAACCTGATTGTTTCCTAACACATCAGTGCTGCTACCTTCATCATCTTTTACAAGAGATGTGTTGTGTGATAGCATGGTTTAAACAACACTGCATGCTTGACTAGATGGATGCCTAAGGGCTACATAGCTTTGAAAGATTGAAAGGTGGATACAAATAGGAGCCGCTGATCACTGCATATGCCATCTTGTTATTTGCAGCTTCAGTGGCATGTATCCCATCCCAGCTGACATAGTTTTGGGGGTCTCCACAAGCCCCTGCTGTTGCAGTTTTGCCGTTCACTACCTTGCTGTTTCCACAGTAGACATTTTGGTTGAAATTGTAAGCTCCACCTCCATACCCACAGCAAGCTCTAGTGCCGTACTTCAGCCCTGAGATGAACACCAGATCAGTCATTTTTTCCCCTTGGATGTAAATATGAACCAAATTTGCTGTGACAACATTTAGAAGAGCTTAACGTGAGCAGTTGGGTGTCTGAACAGCTCAAGCGTCACCGTATGCTTGTCGACATACACGACTGACGCATCCTGCAGCTTCTTTCTGACCTCTTCAGTAACTCATTGTAGTATGTCACTCCATTGTTGTAGCTTTTCATGCATCCAAACTCATCCAAGTCATTGCTGTTATAAGGAAGCTCTGTGAGGAATGCAGGGTAGCATCCTATGGGCGCCATATTGAACACCATGAAGTAGCGAGCTCCGATGTTATACTAAGTCCTACCAGACATAAATGTTGATGAACCATGAAATCAACTGAATCTCATTCAACTCGAAGTAGCAAATGGTTCTACTAGTTACCTGTATTGTCCAGGAGATCTGGTTGACAATTGAAGGCAGACTTCTCTTGACGCTTTCGACACCGAGGGATCCAAGGTTTGAGGTAAAATCATTCTGTCCGATGTCAATTGTATACAGAGAGTCGCTGAAGACATCCGGGCGAGGGAGTTGGCCTGCAAAGCAACCAAAGCATCTCTGAACCTTCCTGTCTGAACTCTGAAGTTCAGAGCATGTTTCTAGTATAATCCTCACTCTTCAGTGGCTTGACTGAAAGAGACAGGGTTCAGAACTGTTGTGGCATACCGTTGTTGCCATTGGAGGCGAGCACTCTGTTCATGAACTCTTTCATCTGGTTGAGCTGGATGCCGAGGAGAAGGGGCTGGTCTCGGTGACGAACACCGACGTGTTGGGCAGCAGCACCGTGGACGCCAGCGTCGCGAAGTTGGCGCCGTGCCGGTAGTTCGACCCGATGGACTGCAGGTACGGGCTCAGCAGCGGCAGCCCCATCGCTTGCACTGTTGGTCAGACAGCGCACCAACTTTTCATCAGAGGGGAAAGAGATTCAGAAACAGAAGCGATGGAAATGAAGCACGCGGTGCGTGTACGACGTGCCTATGAAGTCGACGACGAGGCGGCCGTCGGAGGCGCGGCCAGCGGGTCTGCCGAAGTACGTCATGCCGAACGGGCCCTGCTGCGCCGGGAAGGCGGCCCAGAAGCCGCCGGTGTCGGAGTTGGAGTCGCCAAAGTTGAAGACGGCAGGGAACTTGCAGCTCCTGGCCCTCGCTGCCGAAGTTGAAAACAGCGCCGTCGCCACGAGGAGTAGCGGCCATACGGTCCTCATCGTGCACCGCTGCGTGTCGATGTGTAGAGAACGGTATGGCGACATGGCGCGTTTATGTAGCCTGCGCAGTTCCTGCTGTTGAGCTGGAAATTTGTCTCCTCCTTCGTAGCAATAGAAAGTATCTTTGGGATTGCTAGTGTTGAGCTGGAGCTTGGCTGCACTGCACGGTGAAGGAGAGGATGGCCGCTGCCGTCGCCGCGACGCCATGACAAAGCGGCAGTGCCGTCAAAGGGGATACTGGTAACGTCTACTGGTAGTTGCTCATGCTTTGCTGTTCACGCTTTCCAGCCTGTTGGAGAAATGCCAATTAATTACACTGGTGTCAAAACTGTGGAGTGGAGTCCAGGGACCGAAATATGTTTTGGACTTTGTTGGCACTTGGATTGGATCATTCAGATAATCAGATTTCGGATGCTGCTATAGCCTTGTATCCCCTGATCAAACAGGTGAACGTCCATGCAGATGCAGTGGAGACTGTACGCAAGCCACCAATACGTGAGCCGAGGACGACGTTCGGCGGCGGACGTGAAGCGGTGCGAGGAAACCTGCTGAAAAACGACGAACTACTCTGCCACTGAAAAATGAACTACTCAGCCAATGGATGCATATACTACTCACTAAGACAGGCACGTGCCTTATATCGACGAATCATCACTCAGGAAATCATGATGTAATACATAGGCTGAGAAAAGATCCAAACGTGAATGGAATGGGTGCAAACATAATTTTAAGAAAAATAACAAACGGGTGACGGTATACAAGTACAACATACAAATCGTGTTACTCGGTTCACAGAGCTAGCAGCAGCTATCACGTATATATCGAAGTAGAACCGCATCATCCGTGATGGTTGCCAGCATAGGGCAGGGCTGTATGTACATGGATGCGGTATACAAATGCGAGGCGTCTTGTTCTAGGATCAGGATGGCGAGGAGAGCAGGCGCTGGATGACTTTGTCGGGGTCGTTGTCGTGGATCGCTAGCAGCTCGGGGACGTTTGGCGATGTGAAGCCCATCTCGTGGAGGATGTTGTAGGATTTCACGAACTCTTTCACCTGTGCACAAGATAAGAAAGTTCGTACTTGTTAGTTTGATATTATTTATTTAAATACTTTACCCCTCTTATGTGCAATTACCAAACAGAAAGATTCTTCATCAAAAAAAAAGACCTTACTTATGTTCCGCGTTCACTATTTTCATAGTGTAAATTTGACAAATTGCAAACCAGGATTTATCTCACCTTAACTGATGTAAATGTCAAAAACATGCTAAGCATATTAAGTGAACAAGTGAAGTGAGTAGTACTGGTGAATGGCAGTTGATAATCATGAATGAGTGAGCAACATAAACTCCCAACAGGCTCATATTTCAATGATTCATCTCTAAGATCTTGACAAAACATAATAATGTTAACAAGACAAGAAGACAACTGTAGTCTTGGAAAGAAAAGAATTATGCGTTTGGTTGCTGCCGTTCTGTGGCCTGCCTAATAGTTGCCTGGCCAAATTTAGGCGGCTGAATCAGCAGCCCAGGAATTGGCTGTGCATCGAAAGTGAACCGTGTGTTGGCCATGCAATGCTGGGCAAGCCAAAACACAGCTGGGATCCAAACTATTATCCTGCCTATGGTCAAAGGCCTATTTTTGGCTGGGCACGTGGAGGCATCTATCCAAACACGCCCTTAGTGCAGGAAACACAAAAAGATGTACTCCGTATTTAATTGCCCATAGATCTGGATGTGCATATCAGCATTTAACAAACTTTAGCTATTAGAGAACCATTTTTTCATGATTAGGTGGTGCTGAAAGCAGTATTAAAGAAAATACAACAAGCGGGAAAGAGCATACCTTCGTTGGATTATCTCCATAATTCAACACCGCAAATGAGACAGCTTCACGCCCAAGCCCCATTGAGACATACCTGTCAACAACTGGATCCCCTGAAGATGCCCCTGAAGATGCTGGTCTAGCCTGCAAAATTAAACTGGGAATGTCGGTAATTCTATCAATAGAATTTGTTTCAAACATCTGGCTGGCATGCAGCACACATCATGTTAAATGGATGACGGTTAGTGAGGAACCTAAAATGAATCGCTAGGTTGGGCTACTCAAATTACATTAAGTGGTCAAAAGCCCTTTGAGGAGAAATTCAAGACTCTCAACAGATTCGGATATGTCATTTGCAGTATCAATTTATTTTTTACTTCAATAATTAAGTTCGAAAATACTTCTAGCCTTTCAACTAACGCACATTATATAGCAAGGCAGACAACAAAAATTGACAATGAGGAGAAACAGTACGAGTGCCAGGAAACTAAGGAAAAACAAAATGCCCCTGAAAATCAAAATCTTCCTATGGTCGGCTTTTCAGGACAGATTGCATGTACTGCATCAAAGATGCATTGGGGTGGGATAGGGTGCCATCAACACGAAGGATATTCAAGAGTACTGGCTGACTCGACTTTTCAGGCAGTTGCTAAATTTTAAGCCTTTTCTTTATGCAATCATTGCTTGGGGTCTCTGGAGTCTGGACTGTTAGAAATAAAATGGCAATTGAGCATAAATCTCCCAAATCACCCTGATAGTCTATACAAACTTTTGTTATTTTTGCAGAAATGACAAGTTCTGCCAAGACCGAAGGACACCTCTAGGATGGATGGGCAGGCTGAGCAAGTCAGGACTTGGGTGGCAACATCCCATTTGCCGAACCGTATTGTATCTTGCGAAGATACCTTCAAATAGTTGATGTTTAGCTTTGTGTTCTGGTGTGTAAAGAGGTGGTTTTGCAACTCATGTTTTGAGCACTGCTGTTCTCTTTTGTAAGTTGGTACCCCCATCATGATTGCACTCCTCTTGTATGCTTTCAATAAAAGCTGGGAAAACCTTTTGAAAAAGGTGGTTTGACAGCAAAATTACTGTAGCAGGGGGTATAAACAAGACCCATTTTTCGATGCTAGGAACCTGTACAAACATTAGCTAATGGTAGCTATGTAATGGTTAATGACAGATTGAATTATGAAAGAAAGAAATAGCAGGATCTATTTATCTTGCCTGCTGTGGCACAGGAGGTGGTGTCTGTCTATCTACCACGAATTTAGTCCAGTTGGGGTTCTCCTTCTCTGCCTCAGCAAGAATCCTTCTCTCATACTCAAAATCAAAGTTGAAGGTGCTGCGAGGAATTTCTACCATCTGTGGTGGCAATTGAGGCTGAAAAGATAACAATAATTAGAAGATAATAATGAATTCCCTACATACACCAGATGAATGAGTTAAGCTTGAATAGCGCACACTTAATGGTTAAGAGCCACTTAACCAACAGAGTTATCACAATAACGATAAAATGAAATGGAATTGAAGAATGGTAGAGTGCATTTTTAGGAGCACAATGAACACTAAACAGGCCCTACACACAGTAGGGCACTTGGACGGAGCCACATATAGTATGAACTGCATTCTCATACATTTCAACTCATTTGACTGCAAACTACACCAAGGTTATATACAACCAACAAATAGCACGGCTGCTGAACAATTAACGGAATCCATCTGCAAATTTTTTAGAGAACAAAATTACTAGCACAAATCTTAGTTCCATGTATTGTTTAGACATGATTTCATCCCAAGCCATCCACTCATCATGGAATAATATGCATTAGGTAGATCTACAATTGGTTGTGGGAAAAGGGTTATTGTCCATTGAGAATTAGATAAACCTGTAATATTTGTTAATGGTTCTTACGGAGTATTAAGATCAAGATGATGATAATGAAAGGTCCTTGGTGGTTAAACTTGACTAACATCAGATAAAGCAAAATTTCCTTCCATAGACTTCCCCGTATGAAACCAAAAACTATTTAAAAAACATCTACTTTTGGATTTGATTATCAGCAACTTTCACATTTACATTTTTTTCCCAAATTGACATATGAATTAAAAGCGTACAAGCATTTGTCTAACAGCTAGGCAAGAGTGTAATCTAACTGAAGTAACACTTTTGTATATAACAGCAGATCACTTTTGTATCTAACAGCGGATCAGTAGCTCCTGACAAGACAAGACAAAAGGTAATTCAATATTAAATTAAATTACTCACAGGTGGGGTAATGCGGAATTCAGGCTTTATCGTTACTTGTATGCCGACCTCTGCACAATAAGAATACAATACTATTAGAACACAAACTGTTCTTGACAGAAGCAAAACAGAAAACACTAGAAAACAGTTCGATGTCTCTTTTGTTTTTGGCATGATGGAAGGAGCAAAAGAAACATAGAAACACAATTAATGCATTACCAACTGGTTTTCGGTGTTCCGTAATTACAAAATTAAAATACATCCATAATAAGCCTAGGAAAGTCTAGCGTCTTATCAACTTCCATTATGTTGACAAGAGGATGGGTAATAAACATTTACTCAACCATTTCGTAAGCATTTGGCATCTGACACCGTTGTGTTCCTTGCCAAGTGTATGCGAACATAGATAGTATAGTACAATACACACAAAAAAAACTCTATCCTTAAAAGCACCTTGATTTGTGCATAACCATTTCATGTTTTAGTCCGCAACCAGCCCTGTCAAGACATTCAAGGTGCAACTAAATTAAGGGGTAGCTTGTATCATTCGAATCTGCTGCCATTTCTACTGCACAGCATGTCCTAGAGGAGTAACACAGCTTGCGTCGACTTGCAGGCAATTAACAGATGACTATCTATGACATGTTGCTTTCTCTGGGATTCCCTGTTAAATGGATTGGTTGGATGAGAGCTATATTGTCCACTGGTACATCTGCTGTTCTGCTCAATGGGTTGCCAGGGAAAACTTTCCATTGTAAAAGGGGAGTGAGGCAGGGAGACCCTCTCTCTCCTCTGCTTTTTGTCATTGCTGCTGAGTTACTGCAATATACAGTAAATGGACTAAAGGAAAAAGGGATCCTAAAATTGCCTATTGCCCAGCCCACAGAAGATTTTCCTATTGTACAATATGCAGATGACACTCTACTTATCATGGAAGCTGATGCTAAACAGTTGTTTTGCCTAAAAGCTGTCCTAAATACCTTTGCTGCCTCCACAGGCAGTAAATTTTAATAAGTCCTTCATGGTTCCTATCAATGTATCCCAGGAAAAGATGAGAATTCTTGCTGCTACCTTTGGCTGTCAGATAGGAACACTACCCTTCACCTATTTGGGGCTTCCCTTGGGAACATCAAAGCCAAAGATTGAGGAATTTGCACCCTTGCTGGACAAAGTAGAGAGGAAGTTGTCAACAAGTTCAACATTCTTGTCTTATTCAGGAAGAGTGGAATATATCAACACTGTCCTCACTCCAACAGTAACATATGCAATGTGCACCATGAAGCTTCAAAAGGGAGTGATTGAGGAAGTGGATAGAATCAGAAGACAGTGCCTGTGGAGGGAGAATTCTAATAGAAAGAGAGGAGGAAATCTTGTTGCCTGGCCCCTAGTCCAAAGGCCAAAGAGAAAAGGGGGACTAGGGATTAAAAATCTTTATCTTCAGAATGATGCTCTTCTCATGAAGCAACTGCACAAGTTTTACTCCAAGGAGGATATTCCATGGGTGCAACAAATTTGGTTCAAGCATTATGAGAACATAGTGCCTCACTCTCATAGATTGGTTGGATCCTTCTGGTGGAAGGATATCATTAAGCTAAAAGATTTGTATGGAGAGTTAACAAGCTGTCATCTGGGCAGTGGCTCTACTCTTCTATTTTGGAGGGATAATTGGGCTGGGGACCCCCTGGTTAATCTTTTTCCTAACCTCTCTAACTTTGCAAGAAGCTTGGATATTTCTGTGAAGGGAGTCACTGAAACTAAGAGTTTAGAGGAACTATTTATCATACCAATCTCTCAGCAGGCTGCAGTAGAGCTAGATGAATTGCAATTGCTAATGCAGGATTTTGATGTTAGTGAAGGAGCCGATCAGAGAATTTTTTTGTTGGGGCTCCAGCAGATATGAAGCTGGAAAAATCTACAATTTGGCCTTCTCCCATATTTATGTTCCAGCTATGTTCGGGTTGGTCTCGAAATCAAAGGTAACTCCCAGAGTCAAGTTCTTCTCTTGGCAAATATTGATGGACAGATTGAACACTAAGAGTATGCTTGCAAGAAGAAACTTTAATGTACAGCCAAATGTCTTCTGTGTTCTCTGTGGCGACAGTGCCGTGGAAACCATTGATCACCTATTCTTTCATTGCACATTTGCAAAGAGATGCTGGGACAAGATAGGTATATCTTGGTCTACTGACATAGCAATCGACAGGAGAATTGAGAGGACCAGGAGTAACTCTGGTTTGGCCTTCTTCCTGGAAATTTTCCAGATTGAGGCGTGGGAATTATGGAAGATAAGAAATAGGATGGTGTTTGATGGTATTCAAGCTACTTTTAATAGATAGGTCCAAAACTTCAAATCAGAAGCATCCTTGCGGTCTCTACGAATCAAAGAAGAAGATAGAGCTGCAGTCCTCCTATGGCTTGATGCTTTGTAATTTTCTCTTTCAGTAGGCAGTAGGCAGTCTTTTTCAGAGCTTTCATAGTCAGCGCTCTTTAGTTCAGTCTGTACACACCCCCCCCCCCCCCCCTCCCCTCTCCACTTGTAAGGTAAGGTCAAAACTTTGTATCTTTGTTCTTCTGTTTTTATAAAAAGTTTTGAGGCCGTGGGGATCTCCCCCATGGTATTTTCGTCAAAAAGAAAAAAACAAAGGCAACTTCACTTGAAAAAAAAACACAAAGGCAAGTGCTATGATTGGCCAGCGTAAAGGTAGATTTTATTTAATAAGTTCCCTCGTGATACCAACAGTTAGAACCCGAACCAAAAAGAGATCTGATGATCTAACCGCCACACACACCCAAAAAAAAAATCCAATTAAGCTGATAGTCGATTCACCATGCTACATTCGATCCAGTACATAGCGAGCAGTTGTTCGCTCCGGTACCAAGCCCAAGCAACCGTGAATTAATCGGGTATAGTACCAAGCGGAGAAGGGGAGAGAATTACTCGACGACGAGGAGGAGGTTGGAGGAGCCAGCGGCGTTACGATTGGAACCGACGACCCTGACCCGGAGCCGTGGTGGTACGGCGCGACCCGCGGCGACGCCGTGGAAGCCCCACCCCCGCCGTGGGAGGGTTGCCCGACGCGCGGGTAGAGCGAGGAGCCTCCCCCGGGCGCGGCCCCCGGAGGCGCGCCGTAGGGGCCCGAGCCCGTACGGCTCCCCCGGAAGTTGTACTCCATCGGCGGCGCAAGCGCTGTCCGCTGGGGTGGAGTGGTGGACTGGGTCGCTGGAGGTGGAGAGCTGCTCCGGGACTCCGGCGAGAGCGAGCGGGGCGAGGTCGGACGGATCACGCGGTCTGGTTGGAAGGAAAACTGGTGGAGACGGAAGAGGTTTACTGAGACGCGGAGGCGGAGGCGTGTTTGGGGAGGGGGAGGCGAGGAGAAGAGAGGTTCGCGACGAAGCAAACTCAGGAATTGCCGAATTGGGCCGCTGTGAGCCAGGCCCTCTTCGGCGTGGAGGGGCCGACGGGTTTTCCGTCCCCGTGTGCGTAGAAATTTTTTTATTAATAAACTTATTTTTTTAAAAAAATTACAAAATTAGTCTCCGTTTTCAAAAAATTGCAGGAATAGGCCACTAGTCGCCCGTTGAAAGGGCGACGTGAGAGAATCGCCCGTTCAAAGGGCGACCAGGCCCACGTCACCCGTTGAAAGGGCGACCAGGCCCACGTCGCCCGGCCAAAGGGCGACCAGGCTAGTCGCCCAGCCAAAGGGCGACCAGATGTTCGCCCCGCCGACGGGCGACCTGGTTTTTGGGATTTTTTTTAAAATAATATTTATTTATTTGAAAATTTCAGAAAAAATTTTGGATTTTTTTTAAAATAATATTTTTTTATTCGGAAATTTCAGAAGAAATATCGAAGTCAGAGAAATAGTAAAAATAATATGCAGTCATGCAATAGGCGTGCGAAAACGCCGTTGTCGTGTGCTCGCCCAATCTTAATAGATGAAAAAATACAACAGTGAAACATTAATTAAGTTCTAAAAACTAAAATAGTATCAGTACAATATCATAGAAAACAACATCGGCGGCAAATCATACAAAACTAATATCGTCCACGCTTAAGTGCAACACCCCTAATCGTGCCAGGCTTTGGTGCTTTCCGGCCCGCTCGCACATGGCCGGCTGAGTAAGTAAGCGGCGAAGGAGAAACTATAACACGTGCAGGACGGCCTCCAGCAGCAGCTGGTGTCGCGTACTCGTCCTGTGAGGGTTGTGTTTGTGGTGGTGCTTCACGTAACTGCGATGACGCAAGTACGTCCGCCGGCTCCTGCTCCAGGTAACTGTCAAGGTCGAAGGGTGACGGGGATCGTTGACGAAAAGTGTCAGCGTGCTCAGAGATGTCCGATCTCTCGTAGTCGTAACAGGTCGTCCCTAAACATATAAGACCAACGTTATGATAACGCTGATGGTAAAACTAATATATAACGTGTCGAACTCTTAAAAGTAGGTCATACCTGGAACCATGGGTACAGCGTGTGAAGAGAAACCTCCGAAATCGAACTGATGCCGCGAACCGTCAAAGTGCATACCTGACCATGCAGAGTGAATGTAATGTTACAAATAAAGCAGTATTAGATAATATAATTAAATTTCACAACTATATCGTACCTGTAGGCATGTGAGCAGGCTGCGAAGATGATCCAATGATATCGAACTCGGGACGCCAACCGGCAGAGTACATAGGTGGACCTGAATAATGAAACTTATAAGTAACGAACAAGTTACCATTACTACATACGAAGAAAATATAAGTTACTCACCTGTTTGGTACGTAGGCCGCGGAGGTAGTGGTGCCGTCGGTCCGTCAGGCTTGTGTGTCACGTGTGAACGTCGAGGGACGACATCCGGCTGTCGCCCGCAGGGCCGGCACGACGTCAACTTGACAACATTTGCAGCAGAGTCGTACATCCTCTGGACCGCAGCGGTAAGCTCGTGGCTGGTCATCTGAATGCCCTCCCTCAACCGGTGCAAGAGCGATCCACCATCCACAGTGATACGGTGAGCCATGTCGGCCTATTAACAAAACGAGAACATTGAAGTAATTACGATAAGAAAAATATTAAACGAAGTGGGTTGAAGTTCATAAAGATCGTACCGCCAACGACATCGCCTGATCTCTGTGCACAGGGTACGTGTCCGTCAACCTAGGGACGTGGGTCCGTGGCTCCGCTGGTGTATACGTGACTCTGATCCGGGTGCGAGAAATATACCAACGTAAGTAGTCCCCGTAAGCCACCAAGGAAAACGGTCTGGGCTCGTAGGTCACATCATGTAGTGCGTTGGCCCACTCATCGACCCACGGCTGTATACGGGAGGACCAAGTAACGCCTGCCGGTAGACCCCTCCGCACGTAACTATGGATTTCAAAACGTATTAATTATCTTTCTATATATATTAAATACTCAATCTGAACGAATTAATTGTCTTATACTTACCCGTGCACGGAAAGAGGAACAATATGGGCAACCGGGAGTGGGAACGTCTGGTTACGACCAAACTGTCGCATCACTCTGTGAGGAGCGTAGTCCTCGACAAAGATGTCGAAAACGACAGCCTTACGTGTCAGCCAGTACTCCTGATCCCTCGTGTAGAATGACGACAACCCATTAGGCGCTCGTACGACAATCTCCTCCATGCTGTAAGGTGTCCAGCGGACGTCGTCTGGCCTAATCCGGTCGAACGCCGCTATGTACTCAGGATAGGCTCTATGAACCTGAATGTTTGCCTAAGTAGGTTGTATAGAAAATAATAGTAAGGTGCAATTTATTTGAAAAATAAATAGAAACAGGTTCAACCACGATATAGAAGACTTACCCGCCGCCGGACCCACAACGAACCCATCGTAGGGCCGTCCTCCTCCGTCTCCCCGTACAACCCTGCTCTGTAAGTCGAGAAATCCATGACTGGTCGTCCAATACTAAACCGCTCGTACGACCAGAGTTGAAGTAATAGTGGACAACCAGAGAGGATAGCTGACGGGTCGGTCTTTGTGCACGCATCACAAAGACCTCGGTACGTGGCTGCCAAGATAGCGGACGTCCAACTGTACTGCGGCACGGCGTCGAGCGGTGCGTCCGCTATCTCGCGCGCGAAGTGAATCAAGTGCTTCGCGACAGAGTTCCCATGCGACGATGTGAACATTATCCAACCAAACAACCACAACAGATAGGCCTCCAAGTGCCTCGACACAGTGGCCTCATCCGCCGCAGGATGGATATACTCGGCCTGAATTAGAAAACAGAAGTTCAAATTTCATTTAACATACACATGAATATTTGATGTTAATGAACTATATCACAGTGTTATCTATTTACCTGAAACTGCAAGAGCCAGGTCTTCGTAGGCCCGTGATGCTGGTTTTCAGCAAGAGTTTGATACTCTGGAGCGTCTGGTCGATGCACAACACCCTCGAAACGGACTAGAAGGTCCTCACGCCAAGTGGCCTCCACGTCTGGACGGCTGAAGGCCTGCCCAGCAGTGGTGACACCAAGTAAGTAGGAGACGTCCTCGAGTGTGGGAGTCATCTCCCCGCAAGGAAAGTGGAACGTGTGCGTCTCAGGCCTCCAGCGGTCCACCAATGCCGCAAGTAAGGAACGGTCAAAGTTGAACCGTGTCACCGCATCAGCCGGGGCCTCAACAGCACTAGCCTGCACAAGCCTACACAGAGGCAGTAGACCAGCTGCTCGTAGCCTGTAGCATATACAACATTTATATATAAATATATATTACCAAATCGTCTGTATGAGTAAAACAAATAAGTGAACGTGTTATTGTGCACACCTGGGTATCCATCGCTCGTCCATCCGCCACGACTCCTGAGGTACCCTAGGACGTAGAACAGGTAGCTCAGCAGCTGTCACAGCACTCAAGTAGGACCGGTGGCGCTGGTCCAACTGTGCGTCCAACAACTCCAAGTGTCCCTCATCCATCGCCATACCTAAAATATCTTAATAATGTAAAAAAATAATGCACAAATATAATTAATACTATGAAACACTAAATCAAAAAAAGCAGACATACTATTATTTTTAAAGAGCATTTTCGCCTTGATTCCGGAATCCACGACATGCACGAGGGCGCCGGCCGTCTTGCGGATTCCCTGAAGGTCCTGCTTCTGCAGCTCCCTCTGTGGTGGTTGCACGCGTGCACTTTTTGTAAATATGTCCTGTGCCATTGCACTTGGTACACCGATGCTCCAGTCTTCCCACTTCTGAGTCATCCATATCATTTCTAATGCGCCGTGTCTTACGACGACCAGGCTTCTGTCTTAATTTGTCCTTATCGGGCCCCCGCAGGTAGTTACTTCCAGGATTGTTTGTAAAACTACCAAATATTGCGAAACCATAAATCTCTGCATTCCAGGTTGTCATGACTACCTCCTTCGTAAAATAATGTGAGACATACGGCTTCGGGGACAAATTAGTAAGTGAACAAGCTGCTATAACATGTGAGCACGGTCTGTGTAGAAGTTTCGGTTTCATTCACGAACAGCTGCATGAGTTATAACGAATAACACACTCTTGTGCAATTCTCTCTCGATTGCCACCACGACGGCCCCGATCCCTACACAGAACTTCAAAGCGATTCTCTGCTGTGCCCATAGGACGTGCACGATGCAAGCTTGCCTTCTTCACCTTTTTTTTTCATGTAATTTGTCATGAATGTTGAAAAATCAATGTATTATCTGACATCGCATTAAAAGCAACCATATATCTTTCACGAAAGTACTTGCATGTTCCATGCAAAATACCCTCTACGATTGCTACAAGAGGTAATCCTCTCATGCCTCGAATGACCCAATTGTACACCTCCGCCAAATTTGTTGTCATTATTCCAAACCTCGCCCCATCTGTGTCATATAATAATGACCACTTCTCCTTTGGCTCGTACTCAATCCAATCTGAGAAGCACCTGATTGATGACCCCGACCTCCGAACCACGTTCCTCAAGGCATCCGTTGGAAGGCCTGAAAGAGGAACAGACATATCATTCGGGTCTTGATTCGTACGAGTCGCTAACTCTGCTGTTTGCTTTGTTGTTAATTCATCAAGACGTGCCCACATTGCATTGAATTTTCTTTGTTGATTCTGATTGCACAACCTCTTAAACATATTCATAAGGTATTTATTTTTGAAATGGCTGAAAAAATTTGCACCCAAGTGCCTCATGCACCATCTTGATTGTATGTCCGACCATCGAGGAGGAAGATCACGCTCCACTGAACCATATTGCATATCCGTTATCACCTTCAACAAACCGGCATGTCGGTCATGTATGACACAAACATTAGGTCGCCCTTGCACCACTGCTAACTTCACACGCTCCAGAAATCAATACCAACTATCTGTGTTCTCACTTTTCACAAAAGCAAAAGCAACTGGTAGTACTTGATTATTCCCATCAACACCAATAGCAGTTAGAATCTGACCTTTATACTTTCCTGTTAGAAATGTACCATCCATGCATAAAATAGGTCTGTAATGACGAAATGCCATTATAATTGACCTAGTGCAAAAAAGGCTCGAGAAGTATTAACTTTCCGGCCTCTTTTGGATCAGACACATCCATGATATCATAATATGTACCAATATTTCTTTGTCTGACGGTTTCTAACAATCTTGGTAGGTTCTCATAAGATGCTTCGTACGAACCGAATCTCTTCTCAATGACTTTCTGTTTCGCTCACCACGCCTTCGAATAGCTGATGGTGTATTTAAAATCTTCCTCTATAGTAGTCACTATAGATTTCGGCTCATATCTTAAATTATCAACAATTCGATTATACATGTACTCTGCAATGAAGCTCGATGTAAGAGCAGTATTGGACTTCTCTAATTCTTGTAACTCACATGTATGTTCTGTTACTATAGAGCACTTCCAAATTATACTCCATTTTTGCTCATAAGCATGTACCCTAAATGGACAGTCCGAAAATACACATTTAACATCATATACTTTCTTGTTGGACTTAACAACTATAAAAAACTGCTTCATTGACAGAGACCAGTACTTCACGGCACTCATCACTTCATCTTTGCCTTTGTACATAGCTTCCTCTACTAGTTCATTCTCATGATATTCCCACGGCACAGAATTTTCTTCGTTGATCATCAAATTCTTGGAACTGTTACTCTTCCACTCCAGTGGGACAGGAATTTCATTCTCATCTTCAGATGAGTCAGTTTCAGATATATTCTCATTCTCCATATCTTCCATCGCCATCTCTTGAACTATATGCTCTATGCGCTCTCCTTCGTCCGCTTCACTCGTCGGTACCATAGATGACAGGTGATGATCACCCTCTTCATTATCTTCCTCATTATCATTGTGATTGTCATGGCTCGGACCTCCTTCTTATTCTACACCGTGTACCTTATGAACCTCCTTCGTATATGCCTGAGCAAGAAGGACTAGAGGCCACCCACGTTCTACAGCTTTGTTGACGTATTTTCTCCATATTGATGTTGCATCAAGCGGTACTAACTCCCAAAAAGTGTCCTCCCGAGCACGACTAACGATACCCATGACCTTAACGTCATGTTGGTTGCTGTCAAGCCCAAATATTCGCATCAACCAATTCTGCACACCACTAATTGTTCTCTCATTTGCCCTAGACACTCATCTACTTACTGAGGCAAATCCTGACAGATTAACCCCGTGTACACCTTAAATAATTTCTCCTTCTCCATAATAAATTTGAAATCCTAACTTCTCCGACATCTGTGTAATCTAAAAATTTCAACTAAAATACCTTTTCAGTAATATATTACTAATATTATTTCAACTATAACTATTTAATTTAATAATATATATAAAATAAGAATATAAATAATACTACCGAAATATAATATTAATCGCTCAACTGCTCATTACATTATCTAACAATTAATATAACACACATTAAATAATTATATATAAAATTATTTTTTTACTTACCGAAAATTTTCCTCTTCCTCTTCTCTTCTCTTCTCTTCTCTTCTTTTCTCCTTCTCTTCTTCAACTCTCGGCTGGCTTTCTCCTCCTCTCTCCAACTAACGCGGTTGACGAAACAAAATGGAGATGCTCGGTGCCGCGACGCGCGGCAGCTGGCTTATATAAAGCCGCCACATCGCTCCCTGTTCGGGCAACGTGGGGCCACGTCGCCCATTTAGCGGGCGAGGAGGGCCAAGTCGCCCCCTGATCGGGCGACATGGGGCCCGCCGCGACACGTGGGGGACACGTCGCCCATCGGCCGGGCGACGAGCTCCACGTCGCCTGTTGGTCGGGCGACATGGCCCAGATAGCCCGCCAGTCGGGCGACAAGGCCCATCTTCGCCCTTCCAACGGACGACTGGTGGTCTATTCCTGTAAATTTTTGAAAACGGAGACTAATTTTATATATTTTTTTAAAAATACGTTTATTAATAAAAAAAATTCCGTGTGCGTCCACGTATGGTCCGCTTTTGCTGAGCGGATCCGAGCCTCGTGCGGTCGGGGGGCCTGTTTGGTTGTGGGCCTCCACTGTAGCCAGCTTTCGGCAGTGCCACCGAGAGCACCTTTGTGGCTGTGGGCTTGTTTAGCCCCTGTGTTGGGCACGTGAGAGGTCGAGAGGGCCAGCCAAATGCAAATAATGCATGCTCTTTGTAACATGGATAATCGTGTACCCCCTCTGAAAACATAGACATGAGCACATTTTCTCAACGATTGGGAGGAGCCTACGGAAAAAAAAACTGCATCATGGAAGATAGTTTCTTGATATATTGTCCAAGATATAGATCAAGTTATATGTTTTCCTTTCGTTTTTCTAGGGATTATTAGTTGAAGACCCTGACGGGTCGCCGCGGCCGGGGCTGTGATTCGAGCGAAACAGAACCAATCGGAACAAGGGACGGTTCGCCGCGGCGGGGCTCTGTGTGGTGGCCCGTCGTCTTTTGTGTAACCACGGCATGTCACGAGTGTGCGGTCTGCTAAACTGGTTTCCTTGAGTTGCACCGAATCTACAGGATCCAGAGCGAATCAACCAAAAAGAAATCATATACTAGTCTTCAAATATATAACTCTGTAATCTGTACATGTTTTTTTTGAAAGATGTAATCTGTACATGTTGCACGCTACCGGATCCACCGGCTTTGCCGACTGCCAAAAGTAGTCGGCAAAGGCCGGAATGCAATCGGCAAAGCCTTTGCCGACTATTTTTTACGTGGCAGTCGACAAAGGCAAGTCGGCAAAAAATCCGTCGGCAAAGGCAGTCTTTGCCGAATGCCACATGACGGCAGTCGACAAAGACTTTGCCGACTGCCAAACCCGAAGTCGGCAAAGAAAGCGGCCGAGTGCTGACATGGCAGTCTGGCGGCTTCTTTGCCGACTGCTGACATGGCAGTCGGCAAAGATTTTTTTTATTTTTTTTCAAAAAGTCTTTGCCGACTGTCTGAGCCGGCAGTCGGCAAAGAGGTTATATATATATTTTAAAAACAGCCTTTGCCGACTGTCAGCGCCGGCAGTCGGCAAAGCTGGTGCGTGTGTAGCTCGGTGCCTAGCTTTGCCGACTGTCGTGGCCGTCGGCAAAGCTGGAATTTTTTTTCTGTTTTTCCATATATATCACAGCAGGCAAACCACACACACATATATATATACATATATATATATAAAACACAAATCCACGTATAAAGCACAAATCCACATATAAAGCATAAGTCCATAAATATATCACACGTCCAACAAATCCATCATGTCCAAGTCCATCCATATCCAGTCCAACATACATAACAAGTTCATCATGTCCAGCATCCATCACAAAGTCCATCACAAGCTAAACGAGAGGTACCTACGATGACCCAGCTCCCCAATGGCCACGAGAGTGTGCAGAGCCCCTACCTTGCCACCCCGGCCATCCCTGCGGCGCCGAGGCATGCGACGGCGCCGAGGAGTACGTCCAGGCCCCGAGCTGCTGCTGAGGCTCAGGAGAGCCACCTGCCCACCCGTCCTGCTGAGGCTGAGGAGTTGCGCCACCTGACCGCGGAGACCACCCGTGCTGCGGATGCGTAGGAGGAGCGCTAAGCGACCACTCATGGCTTGGAGAAGGGCCAGCTGGAGGAGTCGGGTTCGAACCCGCCGACTGTGCCAACACAAAGGAGAAGCGATCTCATTAGTTCCTGCGGGATGGTCGCAAATCCAAAACAATAGACAAACATATATACTCACAGGAGTCTCTAAAGGGCCAAGAAGAGGGGGTGGAGTGAACATCGAGGCAGACAACTCAGGTAGGACAACACCAGGGATTTGAATTCTCTGAAAGTAGCTGGCAATGTCCTGCATCTGACGCTGCGAATGCTGCTGGACAGCCTCCATCTGGCGTGCAATCTCCCACCGATGGTGTTGGGAATATGCCCTAGAGCTAATCATGTAGATGATGATATTCTGATTGTATCCATGATTAATAAAGTGTTCATTGAATATTCATTATAGACAACTTGTATTGATTGGTGGTTATGTGAATTATTTATGGAACTCAATTACTTGAATGGTTATTCTAAAGTTGTCCCTGGTAGACGTTCTTGTGAGAACACACTTGAATATTAGACCAGCACATGTATTAGTTGATGGCTATGTTTCACAAGTCATAAACATGGAGATATCAAACTAATAATGTGGGCACATGTGAGACATGTAGGCTGGACTGTCTCGACATGAGAAAGTCTCTATTCATATCATGTACGTTATGTCCTTAGACCTAAGATTGTGATATGTACTTAAGATATGAAACGGCCTACTTAGGGACTATCAAACGCTGCTCCGTAACTAAGTAGTTATAAAGGTGGTCTTTGGGTGGTCGGGAAGCATACTATGAGACATAGACAATCAAGATGGAATTTGCCCCTCTCTACGTGAGAGAGATATCACTGGATCACTCAAGTGATTAGATCAACAAATGCATGATCGTGCTTGGGTTAAGTGTTAACCCACGAGTTGAACCATATATCGAGTGGCAAAGGGAATAACTTGTATGTGGTCATAGTGGTTCCTCTAATATGATCTTTGGTGCACATAGGAGTTGTCACGCCTTGCTAGAGGCCGTTGTCAAATATTGGACGAGTAGGAGTACTCGGCCCATGTTAATGTGTGCGTAAACCCATAGGGTCGCACGCTTAAGGGGCTGAAAGCCTAATTCGGGTTGGACCCGAATTAGACAAGGATTAGGGTTACTAATGGGCCTCCAACTCGTGAGCTCATTGGGAATGCCTATATAAGCAAGGGGTAGGGGCGTGGTCAGGGTTACACACGCCTTTGGCAGGCGCCTTCATCCTCCCCACACTCACGCCCTCTGCTCCTCGTGGACCTAGTAGTCCGGATGCGCATCGCTTCTTCCCTGCACGTATGGGATTCCTCGAAGGTGCTGCATCTGGAGCACTGGGGCGAACCGCACGAGGGGATTGAGGTGACGGATGACCACACAACTGCACTTCCTGCTGCGACGCGTACGACTACATTGAGTCATCTTCCACTGCACCTGCGCGTCTAGTGGTAATCCCGTAACCTGTAACTAGTAGTAGATCCTGGTTTATAAGGTCGAAAAGTTTTATTTTCTGGCTAGCGTAACACCCTCATAACCCTTTAGTGGTATCGGAGCTGTTACTGCCTCGTTATAGGTTCAGTTTTGTGCATATGGTGATATGCGTGGTTGTAGATGAGTCTCTAACCTTAGTTCGTCATCTTGTCGTGTTGGTCTTGAAACGATCT
Source organism: Bothriochloa decipiens (assembly GCA_023333625.1). Lineage (NCBI taxonomy): Eukaryota > Viridiplantae > Streptophyta > Magnoliopsida > Poales > Poaceae > Bothriochloa > Bothriochloa decipiens. The sequence goes on along the minus strand of CM041638.1, from coordinate 41,213,978 downwards.
ACTCGTACCGGTCGGAATTTCGCCATCCGAGTTAAGTGATTCATGTAAATCCAGTCATGGCGAGTTAGAGATCAATCATATTGATCGAATTAAACCCTAGGTCAAGTGCCAAGCGCATATGATGCGCGGCAGTGGTAGATGGAATTTACTGCCGGGCGCAGGTTTACCGAGAAAAGTGTTGTTCGGTAAAACAGCCGTAACTTTTGAACCGTAACTCGAATTGAGACGAACTCTAAACGAAAATTGTAGAGAATAAAATTTTAGATTCGGTTCTCTGCTGCTTCGCCAATTCGGTGAAATTAGAATTGCGAAATAAGGTTTGGAAAATAGAGTTTTCTGCGTTGCAAGATTAGACGTCGGATTCGGATAACTCTGTTTTGCAGGTATTGATGACTGATATAGTCCTTATGTGTATGTGATGCATGTATGTATTTAATTCATGGCTTGCATGTCATGAGAACAATATGGGCAGGAGCCACATACATATTGTCAAAATTAATGTAATGGCCTGTGTGCCAATCTGTGATGATCTATCTGTGACTATGTAATTTTATTTTACTTGCGCTAGTAGTAGCTAGTCTTGGTGGAATCATCACTGAAGGATGGCATACTCGAATCATGGAGATGGAGATCACCGTGATGCACAGATTGATGGAGATGAATATCCCCAAAGGAATAATGGGCTATACCAAGTCATGTCTGTGTTATGCCGTTCTTACTATGTTCTACTTTCACATGCTATTATGTTTTTGTCTACATGAGTGCGGTAGTGAAGTAGAATGATCCCTCAGCAATGTTTAAGTTAAATGCTTCCCCAAACCTTGCACTGTCATAAGTCTTGTACAATCGGTGGTGAGTCTATAAAATTAGGGTGCCACTGGTTTTCCTCGACTAGGCAGGTTCGTATCGGATACTTACTGTAAGAAGGTTTGATTACTTAAATAAGGTCATCCTAACAGTTAGGGACCTTGGAGCATGGGTAGGTTGAGCGTAGCATAGAGACGCTGCCCAACAACGAGAGTCATATGTGATATGATTAGCAAAATGTTGCTTACCGTTCTACCATGTCTTCTAGCGGTGATGCTAAAGCTCACTATTTGACTTGTTAGTTGTGGGTCTTGAATCACTAAGTATCAATTGAGGGATATTGATTTTAGTGGGAGTAGATTTTATTTTGATATAATTTACTCTTTCATGGATACATTGTCTTAGTATTTTGCATTACTTTTGTTGTAGATGGCCGCTCGCAATCAACCATTTTCTTTGCGTACAATTCTTGAGAAAGATAAGTTGAATAGAACAAATTATGCGGATTGGATCCGCAACTTAAGAATTGTTCTCAGGGCTGAGAAAAAGGAAGATATTCTAGACACCCCATTACTAGATGAGCCTGAGGAGAGTGCTCCTGCTGTTGAGAAAAACGCTTACAAGAAAGCATGTGATGCAAATCTCGAAGTGAGTTGCCTCATGCTTGCTTGTATGGAACCTGATCTGCAGATGCAGTTCGACAACAATCATTCAGCGAACGATATGATCATGGTGCTTGCAAAAACCAAGCTAGCAGAGGGCGCAGCTGTTGGTCCACAGTTGGCAACTGATTTCATTCTTTCGTCTCTTTTGCCCAGTTATGGAAACCTCATCTCGAATTACCATATGCATGGGGCGGAGAAGGGATTGAATGAACTATGTGGCATGCTAAAAATAGCAGAGGCTGACATCAAGAAAGCAGGAGATGGCCAAGTGTTGGCAGTTCAAAGCAAGCCTAACTTTAAGAGAAGAAAGGGCAATTGGAAGAAGAAGGGCAAGGCTAAAGATGAGATCTCTAAGCAAAACCAATCGTCTTCCAAGGATAAACCACCTGCAAAGAATGATGAATGTTTTCATTATAAAGGGAAAGGTCGCTGGAAGAGGAACTGCAAGGTGTACTTGGCGTCCTTAAAGAAGGATGGCGGTAGTAAAGGTACTCCCACTCATACACTTGTTGTTCATGTTACAGACATTTTCCTTGCTAACTCTTATATCAATTCTTGGGTATTTGATACCAGATCGGTTGCTCATATTTGTAATACAATGCAGGGAATGATAAGAAGTAGAAGCGTGGAGAAAGGAGAAGTTGATTTTCGCGTGGGCAATAATGCAAGAGTTGCTGCATTGAACGTCGAGACGATGCAACTTTCCTTGCCGTCAGGATTTATTTTGGAATTGAATAATTGTTATTTTGTTTCTAGTTTAAGTTGAAACATTGTGTCACCTTCATGTTTGATGAAGGATGGTTATTCATTTGCAAGTAAAGAAAATGGTTGTGTGATCTCAAAGAATGATATGTTTGTGGCTTTTGCATCCATTGTGAATGGGTTATTTATTTTAAATCTTGATGATGCACCTGTCTGTAATGTTAGTGCTAAACGGCCTCGGCTTAATGAGTTAAGTCCTACCTATATGTGGCATTGTCGCTCGGGTCATATAAGTGAGAATCGCATGAAGAGGCTCCATGATGATGGTCTTCTAACTTTGTTTGATTTTGAATCATACGAGACATGTGAGGCTTGCATGCTAGGTAAGATGACCAAGGCGCCATTCAAAGGAGTTCCTGAGAGGGCGTCTGACTTGTTGAAACTTGTACATACTGATGTATGTGGACCAATGAGCACGACAGCTAGAGGCGGATTTCAATACTTCATAACTTTTACTGATGACTTTAGAGATATGGATATGCCTACCTAATGAAGCATAAGTCTGAAACATTTAAAAAGTTCAAAAAATTTCAGAATGAAGTAGAGAATCAACATGGCAAGAAGATCAAGGCCTTGTGATCTGATCGTGGAGGCGAATATCTAAGTCACAAGTTTAGCAATCATCTTAAGAGTTGTGGAATTGTTCCACAACTTACGCCACACAGAACGCCTCAGAGAAACGGTGTGTCTGAGCGACGTAATCGGACCTTGTTGGACATGGTTCGGTCTATGATGAGCCAGTCGTACCTACCTTTATCGTTTTGGGGATACGCTCTAGAAATAGCCGCTTTCACATTGAATAGGGTACTATCTAAGTCCGTAGTTAAGACACCATATGAGATGTGGATTGGTAAGAGTCCCAGTTTGTCTTTTCTAAAAATTTAAAGTTATGAAGTTTATGTCAAACGACTTATATCAGATAAACTGACACCCAAATCGGACAAGTGCTTTTTCATGGGATATCCAAAGGAAACTTTAGGGTATTATGTCTATAACCGGTCACAGGGCAAAGTGTTTGTTACTCGAAACGGTGTTTTCTTAGAGAAAGAGTTTCTCAAAAGAGAAAATAATGGACAAAAGGTGTATCTTGAAGAAGTTCAAGATGAGTCAGTAGGGACTGACTCTACGAGTGATGCTAATATAGCAGAGCAAGTTGAGACACCCGTGGCAATGGAGACACCACCACAACCACGAAGATCAGCGAGACTTCACGCATTGCGTGGGGATTTGTTATTGTTAGACGATGACGAACCTGCGGATTATGTGGAAGCTATGATGGATCCAGATTCCAAAAAATGGCAAAGTGCCATGAGATCCGAGATAGATTCCATGGGAGACAATCAAGTTTGGAACTTGGTTGACCCGCCTGATGGGGTTAGACCCATAGAGAGCAAATGGATCTTTAAGAAGAAGAAGGATATGGACGGAAATGTTCACGTCTATAAAGCTCGACTTGTCGCAAAAGGTTTTTGGCAAGTTCAAGGAATTGACTATGACGAGACGTTCTCGCCGGTAGCGATGCTTAAATCTATTCGGATCATTCTAGCAATTGTTTCATATCTCGATTATGAGATATAGCAGATGGATGTTAAAATAACCTTTCTAAATGGGTATTTAGAAGAGGACGTGTATATGATACAGTCCGAAGGTTTTGTTGATCCTAATAATGCTGAAAAGATATGCAAGCTTAAGAAATCTATTTATGGGCTCAAGCAAGCATCTCGGAGTTGGAATATTCGTTTTGATGAGGTAGTCAAAGGGTTTGGCTTCCGATAGAATGAAGAAGAACCTTGTGTTTACCAGAAGGTAAGTGGGAGCGCGGTTCTGTTTCTGATCTTGTATGTGGATGACATACTATTGATTGGGAATTATATTCCTATGTTGCAATCTATAAAGACTTCACTGAATAATAATTTTTCTATAAAGGATTTAGGTGAAGCAGCATACATTTTGGGAATTAAGATCTATAGAGATAGGTCGAGAAGGCTAATAGGATTAAGCCAAGACATGTACATTGACAAGGTATTGAAATGGTACAACATGGAACATTCCAAGAAAGGGTTCTTGCCTATGTCACATGGTATGCGCTTTAGTGACAAGCAGTGTCCTTCATCAGATGAAGAGCGCAACCGCATGAGTAAGGTTCCATATGCTTCGGTCGTTGGTTCCATCATGTATGCCATGATATGTACTCGCCCAGATGTCTCATATGCTCTAAGTGTTGCAAGCAGGTACCAAGCTAATCCGGGTGAACCTCACTGGACGCTTGTTAAGAACATCCTAAAGTACTTACGAAGGACTAAGGATGTGTTCCTAATCTATGGAGGTGAGGAGGAGCTCGTTGTAAACGGTTACACCGATGCTAACTTCCAAACCGACGGGGATGACTCACTATCTCAATCAGGTTTTATGTTCACAATAAATGGTGGTGCAGTTAGTTGAAAAAGTTTCAAGTAGGAGACGGTGTCTGATTCTACAGCAGAAGCCGAGTACATTGCAGTTTCTAGCGCTGCAAAGGAAGGTGTTTGGTTGAGGAGGTTCCTCATTGAGCTTGGTGTGTTTCCGAATGCGTCGGACCCATTGAATTTACATTATGATAATAATGGGGCGATTGCATAGGCTAAGCAGCCTAGGGATCACCAGAAGAACAAACATGTACTCTGAAAGTTTCATCTCATTCGAGAGTTTGTGAAACGAGAAGAGATCAAATTGTGCAAAATACATATGGATTTAAATGTAGCAGATCCTTTGACAAAGGCTCTTCCACAGCCTAAGCATGAGGCACGCATGAGGTCTATGAGGATTAGATATCTAAGAGATTAACTCTAGTGCAAGTGGAAGACTGTTGAAAATATGCCCTAGAGCTAATCATGTAGATGATGATATTCCGATTGTATCCATGATTAATAAAGTGTTCATTGAATATCCATTATAGACAACCTGTATTGATTGACGATTATGTGAATTGTTTGTGGAACTCAATTACTTGAATGGTTATTCTAAAGTTGTCCCTGGTCGGCGTTTTTGTGAGAACACACTTGAATATTTGACCAGCACATGTATTAGTTGATGGCTATGTTTCACAAGTCATGGACATGGATATGTCAAACTAATAATGTGGGCACATGTGAGACATGTAGGCTGGACTGTTCCGACATGAGAAAGTCTCTATTCACGTCATGTACATTATGTCCTTAGACCTAAGATTGTGGTATGTACTCAATATGTGAAACGGCCTACTTAGGGATTATCAAACGCTGCTCCGTAACTAAGTAGTGATAAAGGTGGTCTTCGGGTGGTCGGGAAGCATGCTATGAGACATAGACAATCAAGATGGAATTTGCCCCTCTCTACGCGAGAGAGATATCACTGGATCACTCAAGTGATTGGATCAACAAATACATGGCCGTGCTTGGGTTAAGTGTTAACCCTCGAGTTGAACCATATATCGAGTGGCAAAGGGAATAACTTGTATGTGGTCGTAGTGGTTCGTCTAATATGATCTTTGCGTGCACATAGGAGTTGTCACGCCTTGCTAGAGGCCGCTGTCAACTATTGGGCGAGTAGGAGTACTCGGCCCATGTCAATGTGTGCGTGAACCCATAGCGTTTAAGGGGCTGGAAGCCTAATTCGGGTTGGACCCGAATTAGACAAGGCTTAGGGTTACTAATGGGCCTCCAACTCGTGAGCTCATTGGGGACGCCTATATAAGCAAGGGGTAGGGGCGCGGTCAGGGTACCGATCTTTGCCGACTGCCGGACGTCAGGGCAGTCGGCAAAGTTTACGGCGACGGACGCCGTTTGCGCCCGTCAAATTTTGCCGACTGCTCCTCTTTGCCGAGAGTTGGGCTCTTCTAGGGCAGTCGGCAAAGAAGGCTTTGCCAACTGTCTTTCTTCGCCGACTGCCAGGAAGTAGCTTTGCCGACTGCCCTGTTTGACAGTCGGTAAAGGGCTTCTTTGCCGACTGCCCGAGCTTTGGCAATCGGCAAAGAGCTAGGCAGTCGGCAAAGCCGTTGTTTTTCGTAGTGGCAGGTGCATATATGCTTGGATGACACCATGCACATATGTATGATTCCTCCTCAATCACCCTGCTACCCACTCTTTTTTTTAAAAAAAAAGATATAAATAAAAAGGAATGACCTGCACGCCGTTAGTCGCTCCAATTAATTCCTTCCCAGATGCCAGTAGCAGTCACATAACCACGGGTTATACCATACGGATAATGGATTACAATAAGCTAGTACTGATCAAGCGCCGTCTTTTGCATAAAAGAATGTCAACTGGCCGGACAGCAGGGGCCAGGTCAGTCAAGGCCCGAACTAGCCGTCGCTTCACTCGCGCGTCACCACTCACCACCGCCCGCCGTTCGACTTCCCGCGCCCCGCGCGCTCGTCCGTTTGCGTTGGCCGCTTCTGCCGCTGCTGGCTGGGGCGCCCGCCCGCCGGCCGGCTCGCTTCGTCCGGTACCGCCCAGCCCCGCGACTCGGCATCTTCCACGCGCGGCATTGCGTCGCCTGGTGCCGACGAGCGAGGCTGGCGGGGCGCTTCTGGCTTGGCCGGAGCGACGACCAGTGCCTGCCTGCCCCGGCTTGGTTTTTGCGTTGTCCCGGTGCTCGTCGGCTGGATACGGGAGGATCGGAGGGACAGTTAGAGATTGGTTCAGTTTTACTACTCAGTCAGATGCATATCAGCTCATCACAGCACCATAGATATTGACTTCACGTGATCGATCTCAGGCCTTGTTTAAAATCTCCAACCTGGAGCATGCAAAGTTGATATTTTATCACTATAGCGCACTATAGTATTTTGTTTGTATTTGATAAAAATTATCCAAATTTTGACTAATTAGGCTAAAAATATCCGTCTCGCAAAGTACAACAAAATTATACAATTAGTTTTTGATTTCATCTACATTTAATAATCCATGTGCCGGCATTTTAATGTGATAGAACTTTGTATTTGATAAAAATTATCCAAACTTTGATTAATTAGGCTAAAAATGTCCGTCTCGCAAAGTACAACAAAATTGTATAATTAGTTTTTGATTTTATCTATATTTAATAGTCTATACATATGTCGGCATTTTAATGTGATAAAAATTTTCTTTTTGCATAGTAGAATTTGGTGACAAATTTGAAAAACTAAACAAAGCCTCAAACTGAACTGCAGTTTTTTCTACAAATAGCCAGGATTTGTACATACTCATCGAACCTCTGCTGTAACTTAATTTGGTTATTATAGTTCTCTGTTGAATCCATATCATGAAACAAATTAAAACGTATAGTGATCTTTCTTTCATTTGCCATGGGCTACTCTGCTGCGGCCTACGAAGTACAGCTGTACAGCTGAAAAAGATTCTAAATTTCGCATCAAACATCAGCACATTATTGTTCGTCCTTCTAGCTCTAAATCTGTTTCAGAGGAAATAGTTATTGGCAATCTACGCCGAATCAGTCTATATATAGATAATCTTTCCCCGGCCGAGTTCGAACGTCAACGTAACGTACCCGACAAGGATTGCGAATATGAACGACAGAAAAAACCCCAGCGTGGCTGGCCACGTCAGTTCTATAAATTTATATATATGCAGACACGGTTGCAATACAGTATCTGACAGCATAATGCGATTGCAGTATATGACAGCAAAATGCGATTGCAGTAGATGACAGCAGTCTCCTAATTTTCTAAGCGGTGGCAAAAAGCAGATATTTGTCGTTTCTGTGAGCGCCAAGGAAAAATGAGGAGCTAATGCGTCTCACCAAACATCGTCTTGCGTAGCTGTACTATGGCCCATTTCGTCTCAGCACTAGGCGTAGACTAGAGTGGACATCCATGGCGTTCTTGGGCGGCCAATCATTCTTAAATTTTGTGGCTATCTGAATAAAACATAGAGGAGTATTTGAGTAAGTGGTTCGTCGTACTCTTCCTGTTCTGTCATCTCCACTGAATATGATCCCTTCTTGTAAGACGTTTTGGTTGATACAACTGTCTTTGACTGTTCAAAAACCCTTATGATTGTATTTGATTACCCTCTTGCGACAATTGCATTGGATGCAAATTGTGACTGTAATCTTTCTTCTGAGTAAGATACTCTTTTTTCCTCAATAAAAAAAGTTAAAAGAACTTATAATTTACTTCGGAAGCTCATCTTTGCAAGCTCAGTTCGTAGGGTTTAGATGTTGTGGGCCGTCGCTTTCTCTCTTTTTCTTGTTCTCAAGTTTATTTCCAGGTCATTCACCACTAGCTTGATTCTCTATAATCTGTACTATAAGGGCTCTCTCGTAGCTGTGTCACTCACCACTAGCTTGGGTGGTTAATTTGTAATTGCGAGAAGCTCATGTTCGGATGAGATTTTTTTTGTTCTTGATGGTCCAACCCTAGTTTGAATACAAGAGTTTTCACATAAGGACTATAAAGTAATGTTACCCTGAGTACAAGATTTTTCACATAACAACTATGAATTCTGACATGTGGGGTTGTTCACTAGCAAAAAATCTACAAAATAGAACAAAATAATGATGTCAAGCTACATAATAGCTTAACTCAAATCATAGAGTTGTCATTTCGTTTTTCATGTCAATTCACAATATAGAAATCTAGCTTGACCCATATGTCATTTGCGGTAGTAGTTACAATGTTGCACCCTACGAATTATTCTTGTCATTTGTTTTCAAAATTTTGAAATAAACACACATATTAAAAAATGGAAACAATATTTTTTTCCTTGATACATATCCTACATTTAGGTGTTAATCACTAAATATTATATTTCTACAATGAAAATGTTGGTAATATGTAACCTATACTCTAAAAACTATCATCCACTCAAAAAAAATAAAATTATAAAGATATTTGACACTCATAAAAGATTTTCTAGAAAGGCCACAAATCTTGTTGTGGTTAAAAAAATGAATGAGGATTACAAATTCATGGTGTACCTCATGATATGTACATGAATTAGTCATGATGAAAGACTATGAAA
>CM041638.1:41176081-41204754 GCA_023333625.1 Bothriochloa decipiens | reverse complement strand
TATGTACATGAATTAGTCATGATGAAAGACTATGAAACAATGCAAGTCATCAAGATTTTGAAATAAACACACATATTAGAAAATGAAAACAATATTTTTTGGTTGATACATATCCTACTTGTAGGTGTTGATTTAATAAATATTAGATTTCTTCAATAAAATGTCGGTAATATGTAACCTATACTCTGAAAACTATCATCCTTTCAAGAAAAAATAAAACCATAAAGGTATTTGACACATATAAAAGATTTTCTAGGACGGCCACAAATCTTGTTGTGATTAAAAAATGCATGAGGATTACAAATTCATGTTGTACTCATGATATGTGCATGAATTAGTCATGATGAAAGAATATGAAATAATGCATGTAGCCTAGTGAAAGCGCACTAGATTTGACTAGTAGTTCTTTGATGATCTCCTACTTTCACTAAGGTAACACTAACTACAAAAGAAACAACTACACAAGCGAGGTGACTCTAACTAGGCTATCTCCTACTTTCACTGGGATTGAACTTGGCAAGTTATCAAAGGTAGAAGATGATGATCTCTTGAAGTTTTCTTTGGATGCACCTACATACACAAGCTCACAACTCCATGCAAACGATGAAAGCACAAGGGGTGATGCCCAAATCAAACACAAACATAAAAAGCACATGGAGTCAGCCATTGGATTCCAATTGAAACTATGATTTATCTAGCTGCGTGCATTGAAATGCTTAGTTGTTCCAGGCACACACATGAATAATCAAGCCATGTTTGTGCCAAGCTGACTCACTTCGTGGATTGTTCACTTGCCTATTCTCTAGATCATAAAATGAGCCTTGAGCAAAGGACTTAGCCAAATTTTTTGATTGTTGATCAGTTACTTCATTGGATTGTTCAATAATCTATTGATACTAACTTTTAGATCATATAATAGTTGTAGTACACAACTCCAACTCCAGGTTGGGTCCTACTATCACCAGATGCTCTAGTGATATGTATTGGACATCTTCACTAGATCATCCAATAATTCTACAACCTCATCCCCTGAGTTCATGTGTCCATCTATGTATGTATCTCATAGTTTCTACTAATTCATTATGTCACTTGATCCACTAATCCTAGTATTGGTTTTCAACTCTAACTCATCCAGTTTAACTTATTTGATTTAGACAGGTTCCTAGATTATAGAGTAGACCTAACCATTTTGTGGGTCAGGTCGGTTTTGCATTAGGCTACAAAAAAGCCTAGTTATTTTCAGATAAAATAATTCAGCCCATGACTGTCGCATTGAGCGACTTGGGCTAGTTTTTTGGCCAAGGCTCTTACGAGCAGCTTGCATAGTTTTTATTGTAAAATGACTAAATTCAAAATTCTAGGTAGCAAGATATGTGCCCAGACCATGTCCACTAAGGTTTGTGGGTGGGCCAAAACCCAATAAGCTTGAACCGAGCCTCTAGGTTCAGTTTGCTTAGGTGTATTATAGAGTGTCTAAATGTACTCTTCAAATGGTCTGGTGTTTGGGTTTGATGTGGATCCTTTTGAGTACACTTAGACACTCTATAACCTACCAAACTAATGAACGCAAAAAAGTTGGCATACTATTTATAAACTCATTTTAAAGAGTCAAATGTTTTCATCATTAAGCTTGACGTAGGCATTCCCTATAAGAAACATTACAAATTATCATTTGTTCTTTAATTTTGTGTTATCTTCACCAAAATATCACATAGGTGTTGATCGAACTTACAATTATTAATAAAAAGTTCATGTGAATACAAACAAAATGTAGGAGTTGCAAGTTTGTGTTGTAGCTCATGATATGCACATGAAGCTGCCATGGTGGAAGAATAATAAATAATGTAATGCATTTTAGTACGACACATATGAAATGGATTTGACTAGTGGTTCTCTGATCATGGTTATCATACACTAGTTCATATATTGAATTTCTCACATGAAGAGAAATGAAAATTCATTTGAATACAACATGCTTCAGAACTTGATCTAACTTCAATTGTTCCATTTTGATGATTGAAATTTTTAAAGTTATGCGACAACTCATTAAACACACACATGTAAGTGAAAACTGAACAAGTACTATAAGTGGTTAGAAGGATGAGCTATGATTAGCTTGACGTAAGGAGTTTTGAATATTTGATTTCTCACATGAAGAGGAATGGAAACTCATCTGAACACAACACGCTTCAAAACTATCGAAGTTCAAATGTTCCGTTTTCATGATTGAAATTTTAACGTTATGTGACAACTAATTAAACACGTACACAAGTAAGTGAAAACTAGACAAGTACCAGAAGTGGTTTGAAGGATGAGTTGTGATTAGCTTGACTTGAGGAGTTTTAGATATTCAATTTCTCACATGAAGAGGAATGGAAATTCATGTGAATACAACACACTACAAAAACTCCATCTAACTTCGGATATTTCGTTTTCATGATTGAAAATTTTAACGTTATGCGATAACTCATTAAACACATACAGGTAACTAAAAACTGAACAAGTACTGGAAATGGTTCAAAGATTAGCTGTGAATTAGTTTGATGTAATAAAAGAGTTTACAACAAGTGATTTTTTGATCTTTTGTTTGTTGTGTCAATGGGTTGTCTATGCTCACTTGTACAGATGTAGGCGAATAGATCTAATTTAAGCCATCCACACGTGAGGTCTACATATCAATGACAAAGGCCACTGCCAGCAATGAGATACCATGTCTTCAAAATATCAAAATAACAAGCTCTTACAAATAGGCTAAAATTTATTTAAGTGTTTTATGAAAAAGGTGTGGCTTACTTAACTATGTGATACTTTAGAAAGAATGCAAAATAAAACTTCACATAAATTTGACTATTTTGATATACAAAATGACATTTTAGTAATCAAATGTGAAAAAATATTGTTAAGTATTTTTTAAAAAAACAAGTCTTAAAAAATTTTTAATGGAAATATTGATTTTTACCAACTTAGTTTAACAAGAAAGTCCCGGTGCACTTCTTGCACGAAGAATATCATGCTCTTCATATTGATAGATACAAAATGAAACATTTTTTATTAAAAGTTATCTTTCTTAAAAAAAGACCAGATTTAGACTTCAGCTTGGTATTAGACAGTTCACAACAAAGTATATGCAAAATTGGAAGAAAATAAATTAGCAAACAAATTAAAAAATGTTGTGATGCAAAGCAGTTATTGAGCCAAAATTAATTTTACTAGCTAATGTTCCATGTTGCCTTGCATCACATGATATCCACCTGGACCCATGCCATTTACTATTTAATTTTATTGCTAAAAAACTTTTTTTATTTTTTCCAATTATTTAAAATGAACGGTAAAACAAAATTTTCTAGACCATACACGATTCTAACGTGTGGCGGTAGATCTACTAAGAATAGATCTGTTTTCCCGGAGAAAAAAATATGGTTTGAAAATGTGAAGACCCGCGTCTCGTTTTTCTTCCCAAATATGTATTTGAAAACGTTCAGGCAGATTTTGCGAGCAAAGAAAATCTCGTATAAATGGTAATGCATTTATTAATAATGAAGAAAAATATCTCATTCCCTCCTTCCTTCCACCTCTCAACGACCCTCCCCTATATTTCTCTCTCTCTCTCTCTCCACGCAACGATCTAGTCTCTCGTCTCCTCCTCTCCCTATCCCCCCGCTTCCTTCTCCACAAGTCACTGAGGAGCCGAGAGCAATGGTGGAAGCAGCGGCCGCGGTCCACAAGGCGGCAACGGCCGCGGCCGTGTGTGCGGCGGTGATGAGATCGTCGTCACAGCGGAAGATCAAGCAGGAGCCTGCACCTGCAGAGACGACGACGATGATCCGGAAAGTGGTTCGCGTCTTCTGCGACGACCGCGACGCCACGGACTCCTCGGGCGACGAGGCTGCTCCTGCCGGTGACGGTGCTGGAGCGCGGGGAGGGCGTAAGTTTATCAAGGAGATCGTCGTGGAGGAACGTCGGTCGTGTTGCAATGTCAAGGCGACGACCCCGGCGCCCGCCGTGAGGATCGCCGGCGGAGTCAAGAGGAAAGCGCCCGCAGGGGCGGGCGCGGCGGCGCCGGAGCCGAAGTACAGAGGCGTGCGGAAAAGGCCGTGGGGGAAGTTCGCGGCGGAGATCCGCGACCCGCACAAGGGCGAGCGGGTGTGGCTGGGCACCTTCAACACCGCCGAGGAGGCGGCCAGGAAGTACGACAGCGAGGCCCGCCGACTGCGCGGGCCGTCGGCGACCACCAACTTCCCCGCAGCGCGGACGACGACGCCTGATCGTGTTCCGCCGTCTCCGCCGCACGCCGTTCCTGCCGTGGGCGACGTCGTGGGCGAGTTCTCCTCTGCCGAGGAGTCGAGCGATGAGTCCCAGCTGGTGGTGGGCTCGCCGGTCTCCGTCCTCCGGGCAATGCCTGGCGAGACGACGGCGCCTCTGAAACCCACCGACGGCGCCGACTCCACAGCTAAGAAAGACGCGCCCGACAGCGGCAGCGGCCTGTTCTCCGCCGACGCGCTCCTGCCTCAGCTCGGCGACGACGTGTTCCCTTTCGGCGGCGATCCGGACTTTGGCGGCGTCCCGTTCGACGACTTGCCCACGCCACCGCTCATCGACTACCTCGCCGACGACCCCGCGCTCGACCTCGGCAGCCTCCCGATGTGGCCGGGACGCTTCAGCGACATCAGCGACGACGACCTCTTCTCCCTCCCCGCGCTGTGAACCATCGTCGTCGATCAGCCGCCGAAAGTGTTGTCCTTTCCCTTGTATGTATGGAGCCAAATGCCATTCTTTTTTTCGTTCATTAGAAATTCTATCTCGGCGTCGACATCTCCTCTCTTCCTTCTCATTCATTCAGTGTGCATTCCCGTGTGTTAAGTAATTGATGATGAGTACATGTATTCAGTGTGTTAATGCATAAGGCGAGACTTGGATTGATCTGATCTGATTCAGAATTTTAAACCATTTTGTATTTGTATTTGTATGCTTATTTATTCGTTCTGGGTGGATATTGAGTCATTGACCAGCGTGAAGAATGCTTCCGCTTCTCGAGCATCATATCTGACGAGGCGCCGCAAAAATGGCCAACAGCTAAACGCTTGGGCCTTTGGAAGGAACTCGAGGAGTTGGGTGCTGCTGACTGCTGAGTGGCGCTCGAGATAGCCACGCCATACGCACAGGCTTCGGAGCTGACTGCTGCATGGCTGACTTGGTAAGACTTCTTCCAAGCTGCCCGTTCACAAGTTGCCAACTAGTAATTTGCTTTTTTTATATGGTTACTAGAGTGCTATGCTTTTCACTGGATGTCATACATTATGAGAATGCACTTCCTCCATTCGGGTGCATTTCTCTGCTAGGACGGAATTTTAACTGATAATTACTACATTAACATATATATATATATTTTATACAAGATTGATGGTATCGTATTAATATTTTGAAAAAAACATATCTAATGATGTGAAAGTTCTCTGGCCTGACAAGGTACTCTCGGCTTTGAGTGTTTCGTTAGAGGAACCATGTTTTGACTTCAATTGATAAATGTTATAACAATTCACTTTTCTGATACAAAGTCACAATAAGTAAGTATTTTTTCAGTATGAATATGAGAACACCCAATTTTACGTCAGATAAAACTAGGCATATGGAATCCCACTTATAACACATCGGTTACAAATTTCAAATTTAGACATGAGGAACATAACACACATCATGACAAAATTTGGCAAGATGGTTATTATGATACACGCTGCGACAAAATCCGCTAGTGCAAGATCCAACTCATACACAGCTCGCCTTGAACACACGCGTCGGTTATAAAGACCAACGGCTCACAACATGCTTGCCGTTATCTCCCCTAGAGACCTCACCAGCCACCTCCGATCGGGTCTACCTCTCTGATCAATTTATAAGCTTAAAGCACATCAGATTCCCAATCAACCCTTACCGTTAACCCAAAGAGGTCACTAGCATTGTGCAAATCAAATCACCTATTTTTTTTTTCAAAACCTCGATAATTGAGGAGGTGTGAAAAAATTGTTGCTCGTGTTTGTTGCATAGCTAACTCTCAAGCTAGCTAGGTTGAGTAGCCCAACATCCAAGCAAAGCCTCAAGCAAGTTTAGGCCATGTCCCGAGTGAGGTATTGAAGCAGGGACATAGTTTTAGTAGTCTGCCTAAATCTAGAAGGTCAAGCTTGTGGGTAGTTTTGTTATTCACAAGTCACCAAGTAATTCACCTTTTTCATGGATGGCATACATATGAGAATGTACTCACTCTATTCTGGCATATTTCTATGCTAGGGCAAGATATAACCGATAATTACTACACTAATATATTTTTGTACAAAATTGATGTTATCATATTCATATTGAGAAATATAGAATTTTCAACAAAATTTGGCAATAGGATTTTGATACTCGCGACAAATTGCCATTTATCTCGCGGGTGCTACTCATTGATTAAACCTCTCTGCCCATAGAAGCAAGGTTTGGTTAAATTGCATGAGTCCTAGGACATCATTATCTTATTTTGTTTTCACTAATAAACAAAGACTAGAAAGAATGGGTAGATAAATGCTTCTCTTTTCTCTTCTCTCTCTTTCCCATCTCTTTCTTCCTCTCTCTACTTCATTGGAAGGGGAGGATCATCGAAGGCGATAGGTGGCTCAAGCTTGACAACAACGTCATGTCATAGGCCACTATGTAGAACCCTTGCCACTCCGTTTCCAATTAAAAAACTAGAACTGCTAATCAATAGGCGGCTGATTGTTTCATTCTTCTCGGGCAACACACATTTGGATTTGGATCGAACGTATCACCTTCTTTTCCTTCCTTTGGTCATCTTCCACACTCGGTCACTTGGAACATGTACAATGCCCCTTTCCCTGCCTACTGCCCTTCTTCGGTCGTCCCTCACGATGCTGCCATTGAAATTACTAACTTCGCTCTGCCGCGCTAACCTAGTGGAGCTCGAGCACCCCAGCCCAAACCTGGCCAATGTTGCCGGCAGCACCCTGCCGTCACAGCTTCGCCGCTCAACCACCACCTTTGTCTATCTAGTCTACCATCCCTGAATAATTTCCCAGACTGGGAACACACCCACAGCAACCCTCACCCCTAGCCCAAAGAGGTTACCGGTAGTGTGCAAATCAAATCTCCGGATTTCTTTTTTTTAAAAAAAAAATCTCAGGCGCCTGTAGTTGATGAGGTGTGACCTAGCATCCAAGCAAGGCCTCAAGCAAGTTCAGGCCATTTGCCCAGGTCAGATATTGAAGCAGGGCCTGAATCAGGTTACACATGATCAGCCTAACACTGAATAGTGAAGTTATCTTCAATTGTTATCTGTTCGACTTTATTGCTTTTATGTAATGTATATGTAACCAATCATCAGTTCGCTTGCACAGTCATATTACGCTAGTCGGCGTACAGACCATGATACGCCTTATACAACACATCAAGTTACAATACATGTACATGTAGATACGTATATACGTGACAGCGCCGTACGTTCTAGCTGTCAAAGTGGCAGCTGATTCGCTGTTCCACTTCAGCCCCGTATCCTCCTCGTGGCGACGATAGCCGCCACCGAGATGGCGGCCACCGACGAGGCCCAGATGACGCCGGGGCGGTTGCGGACGAAGAAGTTGGCCATCCTCTGGTCGTGGTACTCCCTCACCTTGTCGATCTCCCGGTCCATGGCCATGTACACGGACGGGTACGTGGCGTGGCCGTCGATGTTCTTGATCAGCTCGTGCACCTCCTGAGCGCCGCTGGACCCGCCGCGGACGACGCCAGCGCGGCGGAGGATGCGCACGTCGGCCGCGTCCTCCACGATCTCGTTCATCATCTGGAAGTAGCGCGTGATGGGCTTGCTCTGCTCCTCGTACTCCCGCGCCAGCAGGTTCCGGGCCACTGTGGCCAGCTTGAAGTCATACACCAGCGCCGGCAGCCACACCGCCGGCTGGGAGAACTCGATCTCGGCGCGGCCGTTCTCGGTGGCCTGGAGACGGACCCCGGACCGCCGGAGATCCCTCGCCGTCGGCATCCGAGACGGCCTGCCGGTGACGCCGGCCCCGCCCTTCCCCTGCGCCGGCTTCACCGCGCTCATGTGCAGGCAGTCCAGGAGCGTGCGCTTCGCCGTCTCGCCATCGCTGGCCACGTCCTTGAACGGGCTGTCCTGGGGCGCCACCGCGGTCTTCTTGGTGGAGAAGGGCGAGTAGTACCAGCAGAAGCGGTGGATCACGTCGGCGAGGTTCTGCTCCGTGACGTCCAGCTTGTACTCGCGTCCCACTCCCATGGATGCCTTGACGTCCTCGAAATCGGAGTGCTCCACGGTCTCCTTGACGACGGCCTCGATGTGGCGAGCCACGTTGAGCAGATCCTGCAGCCGGAGCTGGTTCTCGAGCTTGATCACGTCCGTGACCATGTCGACCATGTGGCGCGACTTGAACATCTGGTCGACGGAGTCGCGGTCCGCGTTCTTCCTGGCGATCGCTTCGTTGAGTTTTGGCAAGAAGCCGACGACGAGGAAGATGCCGTCGACCACGCGCTTCTTGTTTCCGTCCCACCGTTCGTCTGTCACCTCCGCAGGATCTCCTGCTTCTGCATCAGCCACAGCGTCGGAGAAAAATATAAGTAACAGACTCGATCATATGACGACGTATGGTTGGGATCTGGGCGACGCACGATTGATTTACCTTCGGGTTGTCCACTGATTTTGGAATGGCATTTCCTGGCGAGGACCAGGAGCAGGCTGTTGGCGCGCAGCATGTGGTCGTCGACGTGCCGGCCCGTGACGGCCTCGTAGACGAGCGCAGCCTTCACCCGGAAGCTGTTGCGCCGGTCGATGGCGCTATGGTCATCGTGCGTGAAGAAGATGCTCGTGGGCGCGAACTCCGTCGGGTGCTCCGCCCGCAACCGCCCGTACGCCGTGTCATTGAGCATGGCATCGTACGGTCGCGCCGACAGAGCGGCGGCGGCGGCGTTTCCCGCCTTGGTCTTGTCCGGTGGCGGAGACAGGGCAGCGGCGGCGGCGTTTCCCTTGGTCGTATCCTCTGTGGTTCCGCTCATTTTCGCTCTGGTTTCGGGTGGTGACGCTTCAGAACTGGCGGGGGTGGCCGATGTGGCTTTATAGGTCTCGTTCGCAAGGGCCGTGAGGACAATGCCACTCTTTCTGAATTTGCCAGTAATCCCTTTCTTGCGCGCGATCACTGGCAACCAGGCAGGCAAACCGCAAGCAGCTTACGTGGCATGGAGGAGAATAAGAATTCACGGTCTGTTGCTCTGTTTACGATATAGAAATTTCACAAGAATTATTATATAGAAAAAATTCCACATGATTCAGTTGAATTTCATAGGAAAATGTAAGAAACTATTTCAAACAAGGATCCCTGGAGAAAATTCTTCATTTGACACTATTTCTTATTGGCTCTGCGAGCGTTTCTTCATTACCAGCTTTAGTTAAATTAAACATTTATTAATTCAACAAAAATAAATGTAACCGATTTGATAACTTTTTTTTTTCTAGGGGAGCCGATTTGATAACTGGCTGTTTAGGAATCCAGGTTGGACAAACACGACAATCAGGGATCGATCCCAAGCTGATGTGCCGGTCCGGAATGGAGGCCCCGCAAGCTTCCCCGCCAGATTACACCCCTCCAGGCATCGTTCACCGAAGGCTCGTGCACTCATTCTCGCGTCGCGTAGAGGCTAGAGCCATAGACCATGCATGCCCTTGCTCCGAAGGTATTATTGACCAAGCGGCCGCGACGTGGTCACGATAAGCATAAAGCGCCTGAAACATGGAAACCCGTGCTGGGACACAAGGCATACACCAACAGTCCAACACCATGCGCTTTACAAGATTCCTCGTGCCATCATAGTACGCTTTCGATATATAGACACCCTTGACACTGAAGATGCACCCATCAGGAATGCCCATCTTTAGTAAACGGCCGAGAATGCACAGAAGTGGCCACTTTGGTCAAGAAAATCAAGGCATGGTTTTCTAATGAGTCATTAAGTAATCAGTCCTAACCAGCAAAGAACAACAACATGGGTAATACTCTTAAGGTAAACAGTAAGTGGCATAGCAGAAACTGACTCCATTTTCTTTCATATGTATCACTGTGAGGCTGCCTGCGCGACTGCTTCCAGCATCCCCTTCTTATTCTTCGAAACTGACGTTCAATTGGTGACCACTCACGGCATCACGGTCCTTTGAGACAAACCGGCCAAAGTAGCAGGCGCTGCAAGGCTAACCTGGACATTGGAGCGATGGAGCCAACAGCCGGTCTGCCTTCCATGTAATGTACAGGGGTTTTCTCATCCTTCAGCTTGCTATAGGATGAAGAACTGAAGATCTTTAAGGACACACCACTTGCGGTCCCCTTTTTACATGACATAGGGTCGATCAATGAAGGCCCACTGGAAGATTTGTTCGTATTGTTCAGCAGCATGGTCCCACGTGAAGTCTTTTGACATGCCCCGCTTCATGAGCCCTTCCCATGAAGACTTGTGTTCCCTGTATGTCGAAACTGCAGTTCGCAATGTCTGCAAAACAAGGATCAATCCAATCGTGAAATGTTCTGCCCCATAATACAGTAGAATAGTGGTTTAGTTTTACTGTTGCTGGGTGAAAAATATCACTGCAATCTGTTAAACAGTAAACGAACTGATCCTGAAACCACCTGTGCATAAACTCCCTATACTACTCTTCCATTGTTTTATAAGAAACTTACAGCTTCTGTAACTGAAACTCTAGTCAGGAGAACCTGACGTTTCAGACAGCATATACTCCCCCGTCCATGAATGTTAGGTGTACTTTGACTAGAGAAAAGCCAATATTATCCAAGATGCATTTGAATACAAATCTACTTATGCAAGTTTTATGCCCTCAACTTGCATAGACTAATCGTTGGTCAAAATTTGTAAAACCTGACTTTTCCCTTATCAAAATACTCTTATTAATCTTGGATGGAGGTATAATAATTGCAGTTCAGTTTTGTTGTCAGAAATTTCATGTCCAGACCGGAGGGAGTAATTTCCAAGCTTGGTTTAGGACAGGCTAACTAGTTTGAACTCAATAGGTTGTCGGTTGTCCCAAACATCATATATTTATAAATGGAGTAATCACTTCTGCTAAGAAATTAAACAAAAACAAGAATGGAGCTCTATTTTCACATCATAAGAATATGCAGACATGTAAATTCACATACTGCACCTGACACAAGTCAGTCTAGAATCAGAGGTGAATTTTCCATATATGCTTCAGCCGCCCATTTCAAACTAATTCCAACTTGCCATAGATCAGTTAATGGGAGGTGCAGGTAGACAGGTATACACCCATCACCCAGGTTTTGAGTCCTTCATGACTGAAATTTTGTTGCCTATTTAAGTCATGGAGGACTCAAAACCTAGGTGACGGGTGTATACCTCTACCTGCACCTCCCATTAACTGATCTATGGCAAGTTGGAATTAGTTTGAAATGGGAGGCTGAAATTTTGTTGCCTATTTATCTACTATTATTTACAACACCACCTAGGCCTCTAGATTCTGTTGTTTGTTGTTGGCTAGTACAGCTGTGTGCCTTATACAACTTCTTTTTTATACTCCATCCGTTCCAAATTGTAGTTCACTTTGACTTTTTTGGTACATGCATTTTGCTATGTATTTAGACATGTTATTTATCTAGGTACATAACAAAATACATGCAAAAAAAAGTCAAAGTGAACTATAATTTGGAACGGATGGAGTATTTAATATAAAGGCTTACAGTGGGGGCTTCCCCAGCTGTACCATTTCAAAAAAAAAAAAAACACCGCTTTCAGTGGAGCCCCACAAGCTCCAAAGCCCAAAACTCCCCCAAGAATCCAACTTTTACAATCTGTTACTGCCAAAAGTTTAGTTTGTGATGAAGGGCAGAAGCTAGAGGAGTTCTTTTTAGATTATTTTATTTTTAATAAAAATCCCATAAACCAACACAAGATCACAATAGAACTCGTTTCCCCATAAAACCAGTTGCATTCTTTGTTGTTAGAATTGGCTAGACGATTTGTTACGCAAAGTGAGTTTGGCAATGTTTCATTCATAAATTATAAGGGTCATTGTAATCACATACTGTGATCAAAATCCTAAGTTCCTAAAAGAATTCAAGTTTGATGGAAACTTACCCACAACATATTTTCCGTAGTTAGGGGTGCGAATGCCCACCTGCAAAATATGTATGCAGAAAAACTTGATAAGGAGTTCACTGATGAATGAAGCAAACTACTGCAATCATTGAAAGCATTCAATTGACTCCAGAATCCAGCTGAAAACACACACACACACACACACACACACACAGAGAGAGAGAGAGAGAGAGAGAGAGAGAGAGAGAGATGCTGTACTTACCCCGTACCCTGTTCTCCATTCTCACCGAAAGGGTTGAAGTTCTCCACAGTATCCTGTTCAACAAATAAAATAGGTGAAAAAAACATTCTACCTTGGTGCTAGTAGAACAAGTCAGGATAGCTGTCTTACTCTAAGGCCCCCAGTTGCATGGACAACAGGAACTGTGCCATACTGCATAGCATATAGCTGATTGAGACCACAAGGTTCGAATCTGGATGGCATTAACAATATATCGCAGCTGCACAGATAAAGGAGAGATCAATATCCCAAGTATAAAATGTACTTATAAGATGTCAAGTGAGTTCTTAACAACATGCTGTCTTCATACCCAGCAGTTATTCGGTGGGAAACTGGAACACTAAATCCAACCCATCCACGAAATTTATCCTTGAAGTTCGCCTCTGTAGATCTCATCCAGTCTTCGAGCTCTGGGTCACCAGATCCAAGCATGACCTACATTAATTAAGAAAAAGTTTCATAGGTCAAAACACTATAGTTGTAGGCTTAAAGAGGACAACTCGACTTCTAAATCCAATCTGAAATCTGACCCAAGCCATTCATCAGCCTTCAGTTGGAAGTGAAAAGCAAATACTTGTGAGAAGGATAAGGACATGGCTCAAGTTCTCCAACCCACATCTCAGTGAGCTAATGTTTAAAATAAAATCTGCATTTTGAGTGGTGTGTGTGCATCCCAGAATGCAAGAAGATGTTATTCAGTACCAGGGGACCACAGTGCCTCTTTTTCATACTAGTTTCTTAAGCAAGTAAATATTAGCACCATTAGTAAATAAACTGATATACAAGAGCAAATACCATCAATGGTCCATAAACTTCCCCCCACGTTCTAGTCATTGTCTAGAGTCCCAAAATGCATATTCTGCACCTTAAACTTTTGTCATGGTTTTCAGGTAGGTCCAAACGGGTCAAAATCAGCCCTGGCTTGCATACCACCATGCTTGGCAGTCATGTGGGTCAAATCTGCATTGCTTCTGGTCCGATTTCCAAATTATAGTAAACTTTTCTATTAATTTTGACCAAATTTTTAGAAAAATATATTAACATCAGTTCAAACAAATTCACTATCAAAACACATTTCATAAAGAGTTTAAAAGTAATTTGATTTATTCCTCAAAAAAAGTAAAGATGTCAATGGACTGAAAGTACACACCCTCTGTAGCTAACACGGCTCAGAATCCAAGTAAATTCCTAAAGATAAGAAACCCGTCTGCACAGCTGCTGGTGCACTTCACCAGTTCAACCATTATCCTGAACTTTTTCCCCCATATGATGGTTTTAAGTCACTTTCCAGCTTACAATAATGGAGAGGAATCAGGACTTACAAATTGAACGTCATCCCGCATGAGATGTGGTATGATAAGTTGAATGAGATCAATGCCTTTCTGATAATCCAATCTTCCAATAAAGCCAATCTGTAAATCAAGTTAATAAATTGATCCATACTGTGTCTTCCAAATAAAAAAAAAGTTCATGTCTAAAGCATCAAAATCTAACCAGAGGAACTTCAGGCCTTATAGGCAAACCCAGCTCCTTCTGCAATGCACTTTTACATTTGGCCTAAACCAACAATATCAGATAAAAAGGATAAGTGAAAGAATAAACATAGGAGGCAATCATCCTAATGGATATACAGATCCTTTAGAGAACTGTCAGCGCACTTTTCCAGAGAGGTCATCAACAGAATAATGATAAGGGATACATTTGTCCGTGGCAGGGTTCCAATCGTTGATGTCAATTCCATTTACAATTCCTGCAGCATAGAGGCATATCGAATGAACTTTTATCATCCGAATTGGTTGTTTTCATGGAGTAGCTGAAGAACAGAACAAATTAAAATGAACATGGCTACCGTTTAATACACTCTTTCTGGAGCTTAAGAGCTCATTGAGGCCCTGTCCACCTTCAGCAGTTGTGACCTCCCAAGAATAACCCTAGAAATTAAACATAAAATGAAGAGTGAAGACAAGCAACACCAAAACTGAAGGGAGAATAGCTTTTAAAAGATCAGAGAAAAATTACATATGTAATATCACCTTACTGACAGTCACAATTCGATCTGCTGTCACAACTGCGCCTTTCAAAAAATTAACTGCCTCACCCTTGTCAAGGGCATGCCTTCTTGCCCATTCAGGGAATACCCACTCCAGAGCTCCATACCATTCAGGTGGCAAACCAAGGTCAGGATATGTGCTTGCAGGCTCTACACCCTACCACAATGACATAACATATGGTTTGAGTAAACTGTGCTGCCAAGCTATGTATAGACAACACAAAATGATCAGCTCAAACCTGATGTGCTAAATTATGTATTACAAGAATGCTGCGGGAGTCTTTATAAACACCATATGGTCTATATTTTGCAGCAAGAAGGCTGAAACAAACAAAAACAAGGTTAGGATGAAACAACTTAAATAATGGGAATTTATTTAGCATTGTGAAACCAAAGGATGGAAACAACAGAAGGGAAAAGTCAGGAATAAAAAATACATGTCTAAAATTGCACTTCAATTCAAAGTGAAATGGCTCTGACAGCAAGCAACAAACCATGTGAAACACATCAAAATAATGAAGTATTAATTGAACAGCTAAATCATATCCATGACAAACACTAAGACGAAGCTAATTAGTCCATTAACCTTTAATAGCACTAATATGACCCAACTCGTAAGACACTGCATCATGCCTGCTTGATCATCACACTTATTTACTTACTGTCAAAACATAAGTACAAGCACAACATGCACAGCCACAAAGACCATGCCAGCAAGGGACATCAAGTCTAAGAATAGATCCATGATGCAGGACCATATCACTATTAAAGCAGCATCATACAGAAACTCAATTCCTTTTAAAGCAGTAAAACAGGGGAGAGAATGAATATATGCAGTGATTTTCACGAACATGCAGGAGAGCTGTGTTTCACTACATTAAGAAGAAGAAGAAAATTTACGGTAATCACAATGTTGATTTCTTCAAAGAACATACATTATGAAAGAAATAACACAAGATTGTTTGCAAACAGACTGAGTCCACAACAGAAATTGTTGTGCGAAACAAGTATCCTTCCTTACATCTATAACAGATAAAAGGTTAGAAGCAAAGCCATGCCGACACCCAGAACATGGGAAATACCATCTGTAGTAGTAATACCAAGGAACTTTCTTGGAGTAGAGAAATCAAGTTAAAATAAAATAACATATCTGAACTACAAATTGCTGTTTGAGATACAAAAATACAGATATGTGTTTGGCCAAGCTAGTCCAGCAACACTGGGTGCTGTCAAATATGGTCAGACTAGAGCTATGTAAGGATAGTTTTCAGGATCCAAGACATGAAGAAGATGAAGCATCTTAAGGAAGCCCAAAGGTATTCCAGCTTGTTGAATGGCAACAACAGGGTCGATGTGATGCAAGACTACTACTGAACTTTTCTGTTGGCGCTGTGCCAGTCTTTATCAGGCCAACATAAAGTATGGGGTTTTATTGTTTACCGCATAAATCGGTCTCTAGAAACTAAATGATTGCCATTTCACAGTACTCGTGTGCAATGCTTCAATGCAACAACATGCATTCCTATTTTGAAGTAAAACGATGGTTCAGTGTATGCAGCTAATGGACTAAGAACTAAAATCACCAGAATAAGTTGACTAAGTGTTAAAGAACTGATAAGCTCCTTGGAACTGCCAACTGTAATGTTTTCTCAGATTCCTTCAATATATTTTTTTCTCGAACAGATTCCTTCAATATATACGCAGATGAAGTTGAACATACATGAAAAAATAATTAAAGAATGTTAAAGTAATGTGGCATCCACAACAAAATAAAGGTCTAGGCATGTAGGATTCAGATGAGTAGATCCAGAACATACACTGGCACTAGACTGGCATGCCAATCATTCACAACAAACATGCAATTCTGTCCATAGATATATCCTCCCAATTCAAGGACCAAAGGAGCCTCACATGCAGCATAGCAAAGGAGCGTGTATCTGAACTGCAAAGATATATAGCACTCAATCAATCTTTTGACAGAACTTAAACTAATCAAATAGGAGCTTTAACAGAACAAGCTTCTTACCTGATTATCACCATAAGCACCAAACTTATCTCCATATAAATTTCCAGGTCTGTGATATGAGGGATGATCAACAAACACCTAAACAATTGACATAAACCAAAAGATAAATATAACGCCAATAAAGAATTCTGCAATCACCAGTTATATAAGACAAAAAACATTAAATCTACCAAATATACACGCCTAGAAACAGCAGAAATCAACGAACATGATATGTCAATGCAAAGCAAGCTTTTGGAAAGTTTTCTAATATCTTGTACATATGATTGTTTGTTTTATCATCTAGTGTCATCTTCACTCACTACCATTGTTGCAAATACAAATGTACAACCATAGATGCATAACACTTCAGCACCGTAGACACAAAGTGTGCTACTTTCATCAATAAATCATATCAAATATTTCTCTTCATTTTAATCTGGAAAATACTATATGCTGTTTGGGATGCTAAAGACTACTGCACAAACAACATGGAAGCACATAGGACTAAACAGTAGGCAGTTACTAATTTTGATCAGAAACAATAAGATGATTGGGTACCTACCCAGTCAACTGAATCTCTATACTCATGGAAAAAGGTAACTTCATGTTCACCACCAAAGCATGGAATCCGAATGTGCTTTTCTGTGTAAAATGCATTTGCATAATTCTTATCAGAGGTACCATTTAAATATCTGGGCATTACAACCATCACACGGTGACCACGAGCAGCAAGTGCAACTGGCAATGAACCACAGACATCTCCTAGACCCCCAGACTTTGCATAAGGAGAAGCTTCGCCAGTTACAAAGACAATGCTTTGTGTTACTTTAGCTCGAGCTTGCTCCTTTCCAACCACGATCTCAGCATCTTGCTCACTTGCCACAACTACTGTGTCATCGAATGAACCCTCAGCAATCCCTGTATATGAAATGAAGGATTAAAAAAAATGTGTCAAGGTCAGATTAACAGAAGATAGAATTCTAACTTCATCATGGAAAACAATTCTAGCAGCGATAAGAATGGTCCAACAAACATTCTGTTCTCAGCTAAATGACAAATTCAGGTTGCCAGATGCTCACTATTTTCCTAAACAATTCAAATGTATGGTCAGAGATAAATAAAACAAAGTAGAGCTGTGGTCCAAAGATGAGAGAAAGGTGGATCGACAGAACATCTCAATAAATATCCCACAAGCAGCCAAAAGAAAAGATTTGTACAAAACTGGAACTGTAGTCCAGTGAATGGCAAAGCACAAGATGGTACCATGGGACTGACAGTGACAAGGCACATATGGCTCTTCACAAGAAAATGGGACAGGGAAGAGTCTGATAATTAAGGGGTCCAAAGATAAATTCTCAGCTCATTTACAACTAAACAAGCAGCTACTGGCATTGGACAATACTCACTGAAAGCTCCATCTCGCCCACTTATATGTTTTCTATAAAAGCAGGGTTTTCCGCCATAGAAAAAAAGCTCTATCTAGTTTCTATCACAGACAAAAACTGGAGCATTCCACTTCAGTCACAAAAAATGGAGCAAGGTGATTCACTTTTAGTGTCACTTCAGTAAAGTCAGCTTGCCACAAGGACTGGTATGATACCTCCTACTTTCTAATAGGATATTCCGTGGAGTACAGCTACTTGCAACGCAGGTTACGATTACGCCACCAAAGCAAGGAAGAGACAAACTCGTTAATTCCCCCCTACTTCCGAGGACATATGTGTCACCTAAGTGAGTGAGAGTTGAGTTAGCCCCATTCCTCTTCCTACAAAAATATCTATACAGCTATGCTACTGCTACTAGTATGTCTGCTCAGATCCAACCACGTGCACGCCTCCCGAAACCTCTCCGATGCACTGCAATCATGCCGAGGTACACGCCACCCTGGACCCCATCGATCGGCTCATGATCCAATACGTGACCTCAAAATTGCCATGGGTGTGCCAAGCCAAATGCGGGTCTCGATTAATGTATTTTATTACACACTATTAGTGATCATGTGTACCCGATTAATACTAACAGGAATCAATTCAACACACGTTAATCCGTGAAAATTTCACCCAACTAACTTGTCAAACGCATTTCGTGCTGAACGAACCCGATCAGCAGCCATCTGAATGAAAACCAGCCAGCAGGGAGCAGGATTTGGCTGAGGCAGTTACCTTCAGGTTCGACACCAAGTTCCCCGAGACCGGCGTCGGGCACGAAACCTTGAGGCTCGAGACCAAGGTCCCCCAGACCGGCGTCGGGCACGGGCGGCGGCGGCGTCGACGCCGGCTCACCCTCGGGCTCGGTCGACGGCGGCGCGAGGAATCCTGGCACGAGCGGGGGCGCCAGCAGCGCGGGTGGCGGCAGAGGGCGCGGCGCGGGACCGCCCTCCCTGCTCAGCTCCGCGACGCACCGCCCGCGCACCGCCCGCTGGAGCCGCCGCGGCGGGCGCGCCCGATCGCCGCCGCCACGCCCGGGACCCAACCCAGCGGCCCGCGCCAGGACGAGGCACGCGGCGCCCACGGCCGAGGGCGTCGCCATTGCGGAGACGGAGCAGCAGGCAGGAGGGCCGTGGATGGCGCGGAGAAAGTGAGGGGAGGGGAGCGAGGCCGCGGGGGCGCGTCCCGTGTCTTCTACTACTACTCCGGGCGGGCGCGCTTCCCGGGTGGCGGAGGAAGTGGAGTGATGGGAGGCGAGGAGGGAGGGGTTTTTGGTTTGTTTTGATTTTGATTTCGAGCGAGAGAAGCACACAGCAAAAACGGATCCGGGGACTCTCCTCGTCGCCGAGTCGAGGAGGAAGTAGACAGGTGGGGTGGCGCCAGGCTGCCAGCCACACAAAACGGAACGGCAGCGAGCGGACGGACGGACGGACGGACGGACGAGGTCGAAGCGCTTTCAGTGGCAGCGTGTGGCGTGGGGAAGATTCTGCGGCGGCTGGCTGCTGCCGGATTCACCGGTTGCTCGTGAGCGGGGTGTGGGGTGTCGTCCTCGGAGCGGAGACGTTCTGCTTTTCGTGTCTTTCAGGAAAACGCTGCATGTGCTTCCTCTGTCCCTCGTTTTGGGCCTACGTGGCAGGAGAAGCGTGAATTCTGGGTGTTTCGCTGTTTTCGTCTGCATGTTTCGAATCAAGCTGGGTGCCAGTAGCTCTGTATTGCTCACTGGGCACCACACAAGCTTGTGTAGCGTGGCTTGCAATTTGCTACTAGAAAGCCATTTCGCTGATAGGTACACTCTCTATTTTAAAGTACAAGATGTTTTTAATTTTTTTAGTACTTTATAAAAGTAAATCTAAAAACCAAACGTTTTGTTAATTTAGAATAGAGGGAGCATCGGCCTTACTTAATTTACAACGGCGAGCACAATTCACATTGCCATTCGTAATGCAAAGACGTTATATTCTCACCTATTAATTAAAATATATATTTTGGTGCACTCTCTATTCTTGGTTTCTTCTTGACGGATAGAGTGCAGAAATGACTCTTCAAAATGACATAAGATATAAAGAAAATGTTAGAAGATGGAAATATATAGTGAAGAATTCTCATTTAAATAATGTTTCTTAAAATGATAATATAAAAGGTGAGTCTAAAAGAGACTCTTGAAAATGCTACGAGTATAACATATACGGTTATCAGTTCCCAACAATATCAGGCAGCCTTGTGCACGAAGAAAACCCAATTTTCTTGGCGTGCATTTGTGGTTCCGGTCTTCTAACTGTGTGATCGCCGTGCAATGGCTCCGTTGTGCCCGTACACATCAACATGTCATCTAGAGAACGGTGAGGTCGACAACATTTCAACAGAGAGAAATGCAAATTTGTCAAAAAAGAAAAAGAACAGAGAGAAATGAAAAGGCATATGGAAGCGAGCTCATCACCCTACAACAGCGAGGTTATTGTTAGACCGGAGCACATTAGGCCCAGTCCATGGGCCCACAATAGGCCCACTTGGTTTTGGCCTCTCCATGGACCTTAGTGGACAAAGCTAGATACGGATCTCGCTGCCTAGAATGTTTTTTTTTCCTTAGCCCTAGCCTAACATAAGGAAAATAGGCTCAGCTCAAAATAACCAGGCTTTTTATTTTTATTTTTGGCCCAGACTGAACCTGTCTCAGCCTGAAAAATGCTCAAGTCTAGTTGACTAGTTGCTGTGTCTACAAATTGAGGTTTGGCAATTAGATCATTAGCTATACTAAAATAACACTTGAGAATTAAAAGCTAGATTCAGAATTAGATCAAGTGTATCAACTTGACTTGAGAATTAAACATGTGTAACAACTAAGACGTTAAAATTTAAAAAACAAAAGCTATGGGATGTCACAACAAGCACCATAATTTAAGCTAAGGTTTTAAATAATGCATATTGAAAATACACTTTTTCCATACAAAAGAAAAAAAACTATATGGATAACATATGGATATGGATGAAAAGGCATATAGA
This sequence comes from Bothriochloa decipiens, assembly GCA_023333625.1. NCBI lineage: Eukaryota > Viridiplantae > Streptophyta > Magnoliopsida > Poales > Poaceae > Bothriochloa > Bothriochloa decipiens. The sequence continues at coordinate 41,183,875 of CM041638.1, read as the reverse complement.
CAACAATTGGTAAATCTTCACGATTGGATAATGATTACAGAGTATATATGCCTATTTTCTTAGAAAATGAGCATAGAGTAAGGGAGCACAGGTTAATTAGTAGGGTTGAGTTTAACTAAAAAATGTGTCAAAAAAATTCAGGCATATATGTACTCTCGTTTCTGCAGCTGTGTATTGGATATTGTGGAAACTCCTTTTTTTCCCCACTTTTTCAATATGAATTGAATTTCGGTCAGTATATATACAGTTATCCACCAAACTTTATGCATGGTAGTGTTTTCCATTTTTTTTACTCGGATTAATTAAAGAACCTGGCACTAGGCAGACACCTATGCTCGATGCACCATGGCATCAACCATCGTTTCACTAGGTTGATGCGGTGCGAGTAAGACCGAGCTGCTTGAGGTGATGGTCAGTGTCATCCGGGTGCTCTTCGATGTCCCTATGGCGCGGCGGCAGCACCCACCGTCCGTCCTCCGTCCTGACCATGCCCTTGTTCTCCTCCTGGTACCAAACGGGCGGCACCATGTGCTCGTCGCGGAGGAAATCGGCCGACTTGTTCACCAGCGCGGGGTCTCTCCCGTGGAGCTGGAACCCCTCGCCGGAGCCACGGAAGCCGTCCAGCAGGTGCAGGTGCGCCTCCAGGTTGTGGTAGCACGAGATGTCCATGGTCTCCTTGAGGAACGGCGACACCTTGTGGTCCAGCGCCAGAGGCACGCCCAGGTGCGTGTACACGCCGCCGCCGCCCAGCCCGTCCCCCGCCCGCAGCACGGCCTCCGGGAACTCCGCCTCGTTGAAGAACACGCCGGGCACCTTGGGCACGCCGTCGTGTACGTTGACGACGCGGAGCGCCCGCACGCCGAGCTCCCGCTCGAACCGCTCCCGGAACCTGAGGTTCCCGACGCGCGGCCCCGCGAAGGAGTACACGCACACCGGCGCCTTCCTGATCCTGACGCCGTCCGGCGACGCGTTCGCGCCCGTCTCCGCGATGTCGAAGGCGTTGAGCATCGCCAGCGCGCTGCCCAGGCTGTGGCCGGTGACCGTCACGCTCACCTGCTCGCCCCTGACGTGGTACAGCTCCACCTGCTTGCGCACCTCGGCGAGCGCCTGCTCCCGCGCCGAGTACCGGCAGAAACGGCACGCCGCCTCCTTGCCCGTGTACAGCTCCGCGAACCCCATCTCCACCTTCACGTCGGGGTCCGGGCACGGCACGCCCATGTCGCTCAGCCGCGTCTGGTTGGCCGTCAGGTCGGCCACCCACTCGAGCCGGGTGACCGTGCCGCGCCACGACACGACGATGTCCCGCCGGCCGAGCCGCGCCGTCTCCTCGTCGGTCGACACGGCCACGTAGCCGATGAACGTGCCCACCTCGCTCCAGAGCTTGTTGTCGGCGGCAGCGGCGGCGGACCTGTGTTTTCGGCTCCTGAAGTTGGGGAGCTTGAGGTCATGGCAGGTGGCGTAGAGGTAGCGGGTGACCTCGTAGCCGGCGCCGCCGAGGTCAACGTCCTGGAAGAAGGTCTTGGCCGGGAACCTGCAGCTGCCGCAGTAAGGGGAGAAGCGGTCGTAGTCGAAGCTGTCGTAGCAAGCCTGCGCGAACTCGCCGTAACGGATGAGCTCCCCGCGGAGCACGGCGTCGATGGGGTCCAGCAGGCCCTTCCTGTGTTCGCTGCCGTGGATCTCCCGCCACCGCGCGGCCAGCTGCCCGTCGTCGTCGGAGCGCCCGGACGTCTCCGCCGGCTGCGAGCTGCGGTCCACCACGTCCCCGACGACCAGGGGAGCCGGGCGGTCGGTTGTGGGCACCGAGGCGACGACATGGCAAGAACGACGAGGATGGCGCTGCGACGTGTTCAGCGACACGTTATCGGACCGGTGCCCTGTCGGAGGCCGCTGTCCTTGGAAGAGGGTCAACGACGGCCGACGGTCGCCGACGACGGGGAGGCTTATCATCGGGCTGGAAGAGATGATGGCTGCCATCACCGGCTAGTGGCTGGAAGAGGATCAGATCGGTCGATCAGCTGATGAAACGATGCTTTGTTGTTAGGAACGGGCTGTACGTGCAGTGAGTAGCTGAGGCTTGGGGGAGTGCTACAGTTTTCTTTGGTTGCTTGGGGGATGTATCTCGGGGAGGAAGAGCTGCAGGTCCGTATATGTATATATGCGTCAGTCACTGCGTGCATGGGGTTGAGTCAAAACGTCTTGCGTGTCAAAAAAAAAAACGTCTTGCGAGTCAAAACGTGTCCGTCCGCGTGCGTGAAACCACGTCTGGTGTGGCCTCTGAAGCGAAGGGAGCGAAAAGTACTCTCTCTGTCTTAAATTATAGTTTATTTAATTTTTTTTATTTTAAATTTAATCACTTATCTTATTTAAAAATTTGAGCGAAAAGTACTCTCTCTATCTTAAATTATAGTTTATTTAATTTTTTTACTTTAAATTAGACCACTTATCTTATTTAAAAATTTAAATAAAATTATTTAAATTTAGGTTCTTTTTAAAGATCTTTTATTAATAAAACAAGTCACAATAAAAAAATTAATATTTTAATTAAATTTTTAAATAAGATAAGATGATTAAATTTAGAATAAAAAAAGTAATTTAAAACATACGGACAGTCGGTAAACTACACATCGCACGACACGAATTCACATTCACCGCTGACAAGTCACGACTTCACACAACTGACGAGTCGACAAAACGTGTACAGGACTTTGTCCGTACTATGTTATTCTTGGCCCATTTTGTTTTCCTAATAATAAAACACACAAATTTCTCTCCGCCTAAAAATCTGTCGCCCGACCTCTTTCTATCCATCAAAATTTCTGTCCGCTCACAGCCCATTCTGTCCGCCAAACCAACAAATCTACGCCTCGACCTCTCCAAATCCGGATAGAACACGCTAAAGAAAAGAAAATTGGGTCAGTTATTAGTCTATTACCAGACCTCAATACTACTTAAAAGACAACAAAGACTAGAAGAATCTAATCAGTAAATCACCAAGACATGATTAAAAAGAACTCTAATAAGATACAAAAGACAAGAACTGAAAAAATCACGAAAATTTCAGCCATCCAGAGGCAAGAAATTTCCCAAATTCAGAAGAGAAGCAAGCAAATTGAGGAGGAGACTGAATCGAACAAGCACGGTCAAATCAAACATATCTCATCCGCCTGGCCGCGAGATCCGCCATCGCCCGGCCGCGCAAGACCCGCCTGAGCGCGGACGCCGCGAGTTTTGCGCCGCCTGGTCCAGCGACATCTGCCCAGCCGTGCGAGACCCGCCACCGCCGCTCGAGCCCGACCGAGTGAGCTCCGTCGCGTAGGTAGGATCCCGACACCCGGGGACGCATCCTCACCAGCCGCCGTGAGATCCGTCGGCGTCGGAGGTATCCTGAGCGCCTCGCGTATCCGGTGACGCGCCCTCACCTGCCACTGCCGGGGAAGCGGCTTCGCGAGCCGCCCCTCGGGCCAAGGCCTTGCGAGCGAACAGCAGCAAGAGTAAGAGATGTGGGTAGGCAAAGAAGCCGGCGCTGAGGAAGGGAGCGTCGATGGCGCGCGAGCCGACGAGAGGATGAGGCGGTCCGGATGAGGCAGGGGGCGTCGGTTGTGTGTGATGTGGTGTGCGGGAGTTGCTTTCTCTTTAATTTTTCTTTTTTAATATAAAAAACAAATAAGGTGTACAGTGGGAAAAAACAATCAGGTGGCACAGTGACGCGTGTTGCTGTCTCTACACTTTTCTTTTAATAAATATATAAAAAATCATCGAGCAATTTATATACATAAATAAATAAATAAATTTATACATACATGTATTTGTATAATTCTATGAGCTTGCTTTAGTGGGTCTAGGATCTAGATCTTTGCACTTAGAGCATCTCCAATAATTTTGTAAAAGAGGTTAATATCTTCAAAATTTGCCAAAACTAGCAAAAATAGCTCTCAACAGTTTGTCATCTGACTTTGAAAATTTTAGCAACTTGCCAACAAGGCCATCTGCTCGCGTATTTATTAGAAATATATCTTCTTATCTATTACAAGGAAAAACGGGGTGGGTCCTAGCTGTCATGGACACTAAGAAAACATAGAGAAAAACATCATCATACAAGATATAACGATAATCTTAAAATGAAAATAGATTATAGGCCCTTGAAGATTTGAATTAATAGTATTGACATATTTCTTCATCGCGTTGCAACGCATAGACATTTTTACTAGTTTTTCTGATTGACGACTTCCCGGGTCAAGGTTTTGGTGGGAGTCACACGGGGTAACCTGCTCGTTACTTTCGTGAGTACGGCCAAAGTGCCCCATGCTAAGAGCAACTTCAACGAACTCTAAATTCTGTCTAATTGGTTTATTCAAATATCTCAATAGCCAAATATAAAAAACAAGAATGAATCTCTAGAATAAAAAATATAGAAAAATTGTTGGAAAATGAAAAAAAATATATAAGACAATTTTATGCAAATGACTCTTAGACGACGATTTAGAGAGTGAAATTTAGAATAACTGTTGGGTAGTTGCAACTGTAGAAGTTGCTTCTCAAAGTCAAATGTGCATGCAAATTGCCTTTGCCAACTTATTCAAATGTAGAACAAGTGTTCGATCAAATTACTCTATTGTATACATCTTCTATCCTAAACTATAAGTTATTTTATGTGTTCTAGATTCATAGTTTTTATGGAGTATTATGCATGACTGTATAACTACTCATGTGACACAAAATTAGTGTCTTTATCAAATTTGTATTCAAAAGTACTCCCTCTATTCTAAATTATAAGTAATTCTAAGAATATTGAAATGTTAAAAAAATTACTATAAAAAATATGATATCAAATCGGTATACTATAAAAATATAATTGATGAAGAATCTAATATTATTTAGTTGGCATCACAAATGTTATTATCTTATCATATAAATTTGATCAAACTCGAGATGGTTTGACTCTCAAAGATTCTTAAAATGACTAATAATTTAGGATGGAGAGAGTACATACATGTGACTTTGTGTCGTAAAAAGACATTAATGGATTACCATTAGCTAAAGGATTTATGCAAATGAAACAAATAGACTTTATATATATAAATTTGCAGATAAGTAGTACGACGCTACCCATTGCCTTCTGAAAAAGAATTGCCGTTTCAAAAGATTTCGATGAAGATTTTCGGTCAAAAATAAAAAAAGATTTCGATGAAGACTGCCGTGGAAACCCCTGTCAGTGGAAGGCGGTAGTGACAGACAGATCAGCAAGGCAGCAGACGACCTACGTGGAAGCCAACAGCCCAACACGCAATAACCCGTTGGGTGCCTGGGGCCTGGCCGCCTGGGGGACACGCAGACACGCTCGAATTCAAAATTCGAACCAAGCAGGTTGCGGAGCGCTGCCCCCGGGCACCAATCACGCACGCGATCGCCGCCCTCCTGGATCAGGTCTCTCTGTCCTCCGTCTCCAACATCGACCTCGCCTTCAAGCTGCAGCTCGCCGAGACTATCCAGGCATCCCCCGAGTCGTCGGACGCCGCCTACGCCCTCGCGCTCCAGGCCGCGGACCTCGCGCGCACCGAGCTCGACCGCCGCCACGCCGGGGCCTACCAGGCCAGCTCCGCCGCCACCGTGCGCGTCGCCGCGCACGACGCCGTCTTCGCGCGGCAGCTCGCCGCCGTTCCGGAGGACCGCTGGGCCCACGACGGCGACTACTTCGAGCGCCCCCTGGACTCGTCGCCACGCCGCCCGCTCTTCAGTGTCTTGTTCAAGGGCCTGGCGAGCAAGGACGTGGTGGCCCCGTGGGACCGGGATCCCGGAGTCGCAGTGCTCGCGGCGGCCGTGTGCGACCCACAGGGGGAGGTGGTGCTCAGAGTACAGAAGCCGGTGGAGGGGCTCGAGGGTGGGCGGATGATGCTGGAGGCGATGGCGCTCATGGAGGGTCTACACGCGGCGCTTGGGTTGGGCATCCACAGCGTCGAGGTCGTCACCGGTTACAGGACGCTGTATAATCATGTAAGGGATTCAATCCATCATCCATGGCCCTCGCTGATCTGATCAATCCCTCTCTGACTCGTTTGCTTACAGCTCTGCTTGTTTTTGGTGCATATATATATGACATATGAGTTTAATAGTACATGTATACTAATCAAAGTTTCTCTGTTCAGACAATAAATTCTTATTTCAGCATGTTTTTTCTCTAATTTATTGAAGTCCCTGTCATGTTCAGAAAGAAATTTAGCATGAAAAGGGTCAACCAATAATTATGTATATTACTTTAATGAATATCCTAACCTACTTCTTGTAAAACTGCTCAAAAAAATCCTACCAATTTTGTTACTAGTTGAGTTACATTCCCTTTTCAGTTCATATTGTTTTCGGTTCATGTCCGTTTTGCAAGGGTCACTGAAAATACAGTGATGTTGGATGATGCTGAAAGCTTTGTAGGTGAAGTTCTGCTCTTAAGGTTTTTGCTACTGTAGGGTGTCAGTCAGTTAGTGCCGCGTTTATTTAGAGCCTAGGATTTTGTAGGCAGTGACCTTTTATCTTCCATATTTTGTGGTTTTGAATCAATATTATGTGTTCTGCCATACCCTGTTTTATTTCTTATAATGAGAATGATACTGTACATAGCATTACTGTGTGCTTAGCTTGCTAGGAATCTCAGTTCTTCAGTACTGGACCATGCAGCCTTTTTTTTTTACTTTCAACAACCTGGTGTCATTTGTCAACATTCTATATGCATCTCAGTTCTTAAGGCATTATCAGAATATCTTCCCATATGTGCTTATTGCAATAGTACCTAACCTTTTTTTTAACACTGTGTGGTTGCAGGTGCATGGAATTTGGTATGCAACACAAAAGAAGGTTGCAGATATGGTCGATCAGGTTGTCTCAGTGCTGGAGGAGTTCGAGCAGCGTGAAGTATCGCTGGTTCGACGAAGTGAAGTTGGCTATGTTTTAAAACTAGCAAGAGATTCCATAGATGCTCAGATCACTAAAGCTCTTGCCAGCAAGGATAAAAGAGAGATCTGTACCATTTGCTTGGAAGACACTGATGTCTCTAAAATCCACGCGGTTGAAGGTTGTGCGCATCGCTTTTGTTTCTCCTGCATGAAGGAGCACGTGAGAGTCAAGCTTCTCCATGGGCTGCTCCCAGCCTGCCCACAGGATGGTTGTGTTGGATATTTAGTCATTTTACACCATGTATTAATCCATAAATGGGATAAGTAAAATACTAATGCCAGTATGATACGTGCGACAGCCTCATAATCGCTACTGCTACTGCTACTCATAATCATAAGCAAAATAACAGCAGTGATGAGATGAAGCATAAACAGGGATCTCGGTTTATACCCTTGCGTGCTACTGCCGGTACCCGCGGCCAGTACAGCACGATTATCGCCTGGAGCGCCACCTGCAGGGATGGCGGTGAAGTTCGCCACACTCGCACCAGCACGCGTCCTCGTGGCCATCTTGGTGGTGGACGGAGACGAAGTCGGGGAAGGCGGCAGCAGCGTGTCGGAGCAGTCGCGCCCTTGGACGCTCCCCAAAAACTTGATTGCCCGCCTACCCGAGCAGGTACGCTTGACGGGGCAAGTTCCGGAGGCCTGCTCACCAGAGCCGCCTGTGCTCGCAGGGGATCTGGCCGGAGGTGCACAGAAGCAGCTCAAACTCGAACAGTGGAGGCGGCGGCGGTGGCTGCTGGTCGGGAGGAACTCAACCTTAACCCTAGCGTCCGACAGGAGCCCCTTATATAGGAGGCGCCCCTGTCGGGGGACCGTTGGACCTGTCTGGCGGCCGGGTGGGCTGGAGCGG